>CM071864.1:37565437-37576063 GCA_036759665.1 Gynandropsis gynandra | reverse complement strand
AACCGCTCAAGAACTTTATCGATGTAACTCTTTTGTGATAAACCTAATATACCACGAGAGCGGTCTCGGTGTATTTTTATACCCAATACAAAAGAGGCATCACCAAGATCTTTTATCTCGAATTGCTCCGAAAGAAATTCCTTAGTTTCGCACATAAAGCTTACATCGTTTGCAGCAATAAGGATATCATCCACGTAAAGGATTATCAAAATAAAATTTCTCCCACTGATCTTATGATATACACAATCATCTACCTGATTCACCTCGAAACCATATGAGATGATTATACTATGAAAGTTGTGATACCATTGACGAGACGCTTGCTTCAAACCATTGTGGATTTCCTTAATTTGATAACCATTTTCTTTGGATCTCCGACCACAAAGTGTTCTGGTTGCACCATATAGATAGTCTCTTCAATGTCGCCATTTAGAAAGGTTGTCTTAATGTCCATCTGATGCAGCTCTAAATCATAATGAGTTGTTAGTGCCATCAATACTCTCAAAGAGTCTTTCGATGAAACCAGAAAGAAAGTTTCTTTGTAGTCTATGCCATCCTTTTGAGTAAATCCTTTGGCGACTAGACGTGCTTTATATCTTTCCACATTGCCTTGCGAATCCCACTTGGTTTTGAATATCCATTTGCATCCAACGGGTTTCGCACTTTCAGGCAAAGGTACAAGTTCTCAAATGCCATTGCCATCCATAGATTTAATCTCTTCTATCATGGCATCGGTCTACTTTTGAGAGTTAACACTTCGAATGGCTTGACGGACGTTAACTGGATCATCTTCCGTCAATCCAATGCCATCCTCATGTTCTTGAAGAAATACTATATAGTCATCAGAAATAGCACTTCTCCTCTCTCGAGTAGACCTTCGTGGCACAATTTCCTGATGTAACTGTTCTAGAGGTTCATGAACTTGTTCCTCATGGATTTCAGGAACAACATTTGGAGTATCTTGATTTGTAGCTCGAGCAATATGATCCAAATCATTTCCAGCTACAATAATTAGAATAGGAATCATTATCTTTTGTGAAACAAAAGTTTCATCCTTATCCTCTCCAAAACAAAATTCATCGTCTCTTTTCCCAGGTTCGATGTCCTCAAAGAACGTCGATACTCCCGTCTCAAATATCATCTTTTTCGTGGGATCATAAAACTTATACCCCTTAGATCTTTCCAAGTATCCAACAAAATAACAACTCACAGTTTTGGAATCCAGTTTCTTTTCATCGGGTCGATAAGATCGAGCCACTACTGTACATCCCCAAATATGAAAATGCCTTAAGCTAGGACATCTACCCGTCCATAACTCGTAAGGCGTCTTAATTGTTGCTTTAGTTGGTACTCTGTTCAGGATATAAATCGTTGTCTTTAATGCCTCACCCCACAGGGATTTTGGGAGAGTAGAGAACGATATCATACTTCTCACCATTTCTCGATGTGTACGGTTTCATCTCTTTGTAATACCATTCATGCTAGGTGTACTCGGCATTGTGTATTGGGGAACGATTCCACACTCCTCGAGGTACCTGGCAAACGGTCCTAGACGTTGTTCACCCGATCCGTCATTTCTACCGTAGTATTCACCACCACAATCAAAACGAACGGCCTTAACGCGTTTATTAAGTTGAAGTTCAACTTCAGCCTTAAACGCTTTGAAAACATCTAAAACCTCCGACTTCTCATGAATAAGATAAAGATAACCATATTGACTATAATCATTTATGAATGATACAAAGTAATCTTGACCATTCCAAGAAGCAATAGGAAATGGTTCGCATACATCCGTCTGTATCAATTCTAAAGTCTCTCAAGTTCGATGTGTACCTTTACCTACTTTGTTTGTCTGCTTCCCCTTGATACAATTGACACAATGGTCAAAATCCGAAAAATCAAGAGTTTCAATTATTCCGTCTGATACTAAACATTATATTCTCGGTTTCGAGATATGTCCTAATCGTTTATGCCATAAAACAACGGAATTTTCATTAATCAATTTACGCTTCACACCACGTGAACCAACATGCAAGATTTCATTATATGATGGGATAATATCGAGCATATAAAAATTATCTGAAATAGATAAAGAACTAGTTCCAATAACATCCGAATGAAATGTAAGACTTAAGGTCTCCAAATGAACAAGAAAATCCTAACTGTCCAATGCAGAAACTGAAATCAAGTTTCGTCTAAAAGACGGTACAACGAAAACACCCTTCAAATCAAGAAATTGACCAACCAGACAAATCGCTCCACCAACTAAGAACGGCCATGCACCACCACCCATAGAATCAAAAAAGAGCTCTCAAAGAGTTTGAGTGTCATTCTCTCTCTAGGTTATTCTCTCTCTAGAAACTCTCTCTACAACGAGAGTTTCTAGCGACGGCAACTTAGGTTTATTCAGACGGCGACTCTCTCCGGCAAGGCTTACTCCGGCGACTCTATCCCACCCCGGCGACGGTCTCCGGCGAAGCGGCCAGAGGTGAGAGGGTGGAGAGCAGGTGCAAAATCGTACTGAAGTTACGCCCGATTTCCTCAATCGCAGTTTTCAGGGGAGTCTCTTTCACCGGCGGCGGCTGCCGCCTCCGGCGCTCCTGGGTAGGCGCGGTGGTAGGAAGGAGCTGTGGGTTGTTGGTTTGACGGCGTTTGGAGATGAAGAACTAGGTTTGCTGGATTCTGCAGTACAAGGGTTCGATTGCAGTCAACAGTAGGGTTTCGTTTGGGGCTGACAGTAAGGTTTCGACAGTAGGGTTCCGACAGTAGGATTGCTGGGTTTCTGGATTCGGTGGTGTCGGCGTTTGGAGATGGAAAACTAGGGCTTCAATTGTGGCTGACAGTAGCGCTTCTGGTTTTTACTGGTTTACTGGTTTTACTGGATTTACTGGTTTCGGTGGTGCTGCTGCAGATTGCTGGTTTACTGGACTCGGTGGTGTTGCTGCAGTATTTACTGAAATCGCTGATTGTCTGATTAAGCACTGAACTGCTTTACTTCAGTTGGTGGATTGCTGGATTTTGCGGGATTGTAGTGCGTTTAAACCTACTGAAATCAGGTTGTTGTAGTGCTGGATTTTGCGGGACTGGATTTTTCGGGACTGTAGTGCGTTTGAACTGCAGGACCACGTTTCTGGAATTTATTTTGCTGAACTGCTGGAATTCAGGAATTGCCGAATGAGGGAGCTGCTGGAAATCAGGGAACTGCTGGTAACGATTGCTGCAGGGTTGCCAGATTCGGGTTGCTACTGTTATTGGTGCGGAGGTGACAAGGAAACTAGCGGGTATGGGAAGGAAAGAAAAGAAAGGAGCTACTGATGTACCCCGCGGTCCTAACGGACAATTCGTAAGGGATGGTGCCGCGAGTAAATCTACGACCAAGGAAGGTCTAAGTGTCGCGGATGCTCCTAATGGGCGGAAAGTGAAGGAGGCTATGACTATCCTAGGAACAACAAATCAAACTATGACTACGGTATCTCCAACAAATAGTACGGCGAAGGGTGATGCGGTCACCCATGACATGGACATTGCGCAAGAGGAGGTGGCAACGATGGATGGTGATGTCCTCTCGGAGGGGGAGACGGACTATCAAGCTGCCTTTCCGCCCCTTCCGGCAAGTGCTATAGGAACTAAGGGTACACCGGTGATCAAGGGCGACAAGGGTAGGAAGGGTGGAAGTGAAACTGGAAATGGGATTGATAGTGGAAAGGGGAATAACACTGACGTAAAGGCTATCGAGGACCAGGAATCAACTAAACGAAACAGCGCTGACATCACACATGGTCAAAAGCGAAGCACGGAAGTACCTCGGACAAACGCATGGACTCTAGGCTCGAAAAAGATCTTCATGAATTCGGGTGTAGGCGGCAAACTTCACTACAGAAACCGACGGTCCTTCATGAATTCGGGTGTAGGCGGCAAACTTCACTACACGAAACCGACGTCCCAGCGAGAGACTATCAAAGTTAGTGAAGGCCTACCGAAGCAATCGGTTTGGGGATGGGCGCTTCTGGATCAATATGTAGGCTACCCTCCAAGACATCTATTCATTAACACTATGATGAAGTCGTGGGGAGTGAGATCCAAATATCGGGTTGAAGAGGGGTGGTACTTCTTCCAATTCGAATCCGAAGAAGACAAGGATAAGGTGCTTCGTGGAGGACCCTATTTCATTCACGATTAGAGGTGTAAAATGAGTTGTCGGCTCGCAGCTAGCTCTTAGCTCGGACCATATTTAAGCGAGCCGAGCTGGGTATTTTCTAACTCATTTAAAAAACGAGCTGACGAGCCGAGTCCAAAACGAGTCCGTGCTTAGACGAGCTGGCTTGCGAGCTGAAAAAAATCATGTACAAAAATAAAATATTTTCCATTTTTGTATATTATTATATATAATACTGCATTTAATAAAACATAATATATTGTTTAAACATAATATACTATTATAATGTATTTTTCCTTTTTCTAATAATTGATATAACAAAATAAAAAAAGTGTCGATGTATGAGTGTAGGGATATGGTTGATGCTTGTCGTCGCCATGGTCTTGTTGACGCACCATGCGCGATATCGAACCCATTGACCTGGACCAATGGTACTGTTTGGAGTAGACTTGACCGTGTACTGGTTAATCCTGCATGGTCAAGCTCTCCGTTTGCTTGTGACACTTACTTCCTCGACGAGTGGCACCTCTCGGACCACAAGGCGGGACTTGTTTCTATGTGCAGGTTACAGACCACATGCTGTTATGGTTATGTTGTACGTGTCATTTGTTTCGTTTTGGTCCTATGTTTCTTGTATGTTAGTGCATGGTCAGGCGTCGCAGGGGTACTCTTTTTCCTCAATGACCGGTTTTGCCCACTGGGTTTTACGGCATTAAGGTTTTAATGAGGCCCGGGGGGATCTGTGCCCTGCTCGCATAGCTGCGACATCACTAGAGTCTGTATCCCCGTTTGTGCATTGTTCTGTCATAGGTTGTATGCCACGGCATAGCTTGGGTGACCTGCGTGTCATTCCATATATGCCGAGGGCCTGACCATTGTATTTGTTTCTGACATTTTCCCGCTTTTGGGACATATCTATACGAATTTACTTTCCACCAAAAAAAAAAGAAAGAGCTCTCAGTAGGGTTTGGAGATGAAGAACTAGGTTTGCTGGATTCTGCAGTACAAGGGTTGGATTGCAGTCGACAGTAGGGTTTCGTTTGGGGCTGACAGTAGGGTTTCGACAGTAGGGTTCCGACAGTAGGATTGCTGGGTTTCTGGATTCGGTGGTGTCGGCGTTTGGAGATGGAAAACTAGGGCTTCAATCGTGGCTGACAGTAGCGCTTCTGGTTTTTACTGGTTTTACTAGATTTACTGGTTTCGGTGATGCTGCTGCAGATTGCTGGTTTACTGGACTCGGTGGTGTTGCTGCAGTATTTACTGAAATCGCTGACTGTCTGATTAAGCACTGAACTGCTTTACTTCGTTTGGTGGATTGCTGGATTTTGCGGGACTGTAGTGCGTTTAAACCTACTGAAATCAGGTTGTTGTAGTGCTGGATTTTGCGGGACTGTAGTGCGTTTGAACTGCAGGACCACGTTTCTGGAATTTATTTTGCTGAACTGCTGGAATTCAGGAATTGCCGAATCAGGGAACTGCTGGAAATCAGGGAACTGCTGGTAACGATTGCTGCAGGGTTGCCAGATTCGGGTTGCTACTGTTATTGGTGCGGAGGTGACAAGGAAACTAGCGGGTATGGGAAGGAAAGAAAAGAAAGGAGCTACTGCTGTACCCCGCGGTCCTAACGGACAATTCGTAAGGGATGGTGCCGCGAGTAAATCTACGACCAAGGAAGGTCTAAGTGTCGCGGATGCTCCTAATGGGCGGAAAGTGAAGGAGGCTATGACTATCCTAGGAACAACAAATCAAACTATGACTACGGTATCTCCAACAAATAGTACGGCGAAGGGTGATGCGGTCACCCATGACATGGACATTGCGCAAGAGGAGGTGGCAACGATGGATGGTGATGTCCTCTCGGAGGGGGAGACGGACTATCAAGCTGCCTTTCCGCCCCTTCCGGCAAGTGCTATAGGAACTAAGGGTACACCAGTGATCAAGGGAGACAAGGGTAGGAAGGGTGGAAGTGAAACAAGAAATGGGATTGATAGTGGAAAGGGGAATAACACTGGCGTAAAGGCTATGGAGGATCAGGAATCAACTAAACGAAACGGCGCTGACATCACACATGGTCAAAAGCGAAGAACGGAAGTACCTCGGACAAACGCATGGACTCTAGGCTCGAAAAAGATCTTCATGAATTCGGGTGTAGGCGGCAAACTTCACTACACGAAACCGACGTCCCAGTGAGAGACTATCAAAGTTAGTGAAGGCCTACCGAAGCAGTCGGTTTGGGGATGGGCGCTTCTGGGTCAATATGTAGGCTACCCTCCAGGACATTTACTCATTAACACTATGATGAAGTCGTGGGGAGTGAGATCCAAATATCGGGTTGAAGATTGAGCTGGGATTTTCCAGCTCGTTTAAAAAACGAGCCGAGCTGAGCCAGCTCGTTTTTTGGCGAACTCAAGGCGAGCTGAGCCGAGCTGAGCCGAGCCAGCTCATTTTACACCCCTATTCACGATAAACCCTTATTACTCAAGAATATACCGGATAAATTCGCCTTCAATCGCAGGGATATAACTACAGTTCCACTGTGGATTAGAATCTTCGGTCTTTCGAGGAATTTCTGGACTGCAGAAATTCTGGGTAGGCTTGCATCCCATGTAGGTACCCCATTGTTTACAGACCCTGTAACGGAGGGGCGACGAAGGGGGGCTTACGCTCGATGCCTTGTGGAGATTAATTTTGCAGCACCAATCGTTCGTGAAATCCCTGTGGTGTTTGATGACGGAGAGGAAATCCTTTGCTCCATTTTGATTGAAAATGAGCCAAAGTATTGTGTCACATGTTGTTCTTTCGGACACGAGCAGGACACATGTCCTTTCAAAGAAAAGAAAGACTTGAGGGGACAAAGACCTAAGAAAACACCCGGTGTGGCGAAGGAGCGGATAGTGTACGGAGTTGACCCAGTAGTAGATACTACGGGTGAGGGCCATGAAATAATACAAACGAAAGTGCAAGAGGCAAACCAATCTAATGCTGCGGTCCCAACCAATATGGTAATGACGACGCAGCAGCTACCCAATTCAAGGTCAGTAACGGGAGATGGAATTGTTGATCCTAAGGCAACACAAAAGATGTCGGAAGAAATAAATAAGTCAAGTATAGTGAGTACATCCAAGCCGGCAAGGAAGAAGGGTAGTCAGCCAACCAAAGCTAACTTGGCGGATGGAGCTGCGAATGCGGGTATTACGTTAGAACCGAAAGATTTGGATAAGGGGAACAGATCAAGGATCATGGCACCGTCTGAATTGAAAAAGATGAGGACAGAGAAGGCCAAAACCAGCTCGGTCCAGGTAACATCCATGAATGTAGCCGCTAATGACCTTGGACAGGAAAGCGAGGACGTGATTAAGGTGGACATAAGCGAGGGCGAGGCCAAGGACGACGAAATAGAAGTGGTTAGTTCTGAGGACCTGGATCATACTGAGGAATCCACAGGCGACGGGAGTGATAGCGAGGAACCCGAGGCACAAGATTCTGACAGCGACAACGACAGCGAAAGCAGCAGCGATCAAGGGACGAGCGAGGCGACGACTCCAACGGAAAATGCAAGGATGGAGGAGGAGGAGACCAAGGAAGAAGGGGAGTGGACTCCGGTTTTGGCCTTACCCAAGAAGAGGAATGAGCACCGAGACAAGGTAAGGACGGAATTAACACAGCCAGTGGTCTTAGGTCTGCAAGCCACCCGATGGCCGACGACCTCAAAGCCTTGTCATAAGGGCACTAAGGATGGAGGAGGGAGGGATAACTCCAAATTGCCTCTATGAAGATCTTATCGTGGAACATCCAAGGGCTCGGCCACGCCCTGAAACAAAGAGGCCTCAGGAAGGTAATTCGGAAAACCCAAGCTTGCATTGTAGGTGTGTTTGAAACGAAATGTGCAGGGCTTAATGTGACTAATTTGATGCGACGTGTGGCGCCGGGCTGGGAGTTTGTTTCAAACTTTAGTCACATGGGATAGCAATTTCGTAGATTTAGAAGTCATTAGTTCATCCATACAACACATAGGCTTTAGAGCGTCTTGTAGAATTACTAATGTGCATTTTGGCATCTGTTTCGTGTATGGATTGCATTGTGTTACAGATAGGAGACAAATATGGAATCATGTAGATAACCTAATAAATTCATACCCGATGCCTTGGATTGTATTAGGAGACTTTAACTCTGTTATGAATGCTGAGGAAAGGGTCAATGGTGCACTGGTGTCGATGTATGAGTGTAGGGATATGGTTGATGCTTGTCGTCGCCATGGTCTTGTTGACGCACCATGCGCGATATCGAACCCATTGACCTGGACCAATGGTAATGTTTGGAGTAGACTTGACCGTGTACTGGTTAATCCTGCATGGTCAAGCTCTCCGTTTGCTTGTGACACTGACTTTCTCGACGAGTGGCACCTCTCGGACCACAAGGCGGGACTTGTTTCTATGTGCAGGATACAGACCACAGGATCCGGACTCTCAGGAAGCGAGACAAAGGATGGAGGAAGCCAAGGCTATGGCGAAGAGGCTGAATGAAGCCGAAGGGAGTTTTCTGAGCCAAATCGCTAAATCTAACCACCTGATTAAGAGCGATAAATGCACTAAATACTTTCATGCTTTGATGAAGGTAAATAGCAGGCGAAATCACATAGCGGCAATCACTAGGAGGAACGGTGATCGAACTCATTCTATGGACGAGGTGGTTGCTGAGTTCGTGGAGTACTACAAGGGACTCTTCGGATCTACGGTAAATATCACACTCCCGGACCCTAGCGAACTTGCTTTTGGTGGCAGGTTCTCGGATGCGGATAGCCACCTTCTCACGGTCCCTGTGTCGGTGAACGAGATCAAAGAGGCACTCTGGTCGATGGGTGATGACAAATCACCTGGTCCGGACGGCTATTCTGTCAAGTTCTTTAAAGCGACATGGGACACGACGGGACCTGAGGTTTGTGCGGCGGTCAAGGAATTTTTCACAAATGGGAAACTTCTGAGACAGCTCAACCATACCATCATTTCAGTCATCCCTAAAGTTGAATCGCCTTCACGAGTTGAGCATTTCCGCCCTATCTCCTGTTGCAATGTGTTGTATAAGATTATTACAAAGATCATGACACTGCGCTTAGCGCGGTGTCTTGGTCCTCTGATTGACCCGGCTCAAAGCGCCTTTGTGGAGGGCCGGCTCCTTGCGGACAACGTTTTTCTTGTGCAGGAACTGTTGCGGAGATATGAGAAGCGGGATACCAAGCGCTGTTTTCTAAACATGGACTTGGCTAAGGCGTACGACACAATATCATGGGAGTTCGTAAGATTCGCGCTCACCCAGCTAGGGACCCCTCCCACCTTCGTCAACTGGGTCATGGAATGTATCTCGTCAGCCACTTACTCCGTCAAGATCAACAAGGCGCTTCATGGCTTTTTCCCAGGGAAGCGAGGACTTAGACAGGGGGATCCCCTCTCACCTCTCCTTTTTGTCATCTGCATGGAGATATTCTCTAGACTGGGCAAGAGGGAGACGAACAGGGATGCATTTTCCTTTCATCAGCATTGCTCGGCTCTCCGGCTAACGCACCTTATATTTGCTGACGACATTGTAATGTTTTGTCGTGGTGATGCAGGGTCGGTGGGAATCCTCCTTAGGTGCCTGCAGAGGTTTGGAGTTATGTCAGGGCTTGAGGTGAACATGGGTAAATCCTCTATATTCTTGGCTTCCGTACCAGATGGAGAGCGAGAAGCCTTGATCAGAGCCTCGGGGTTCAGGGAAGGCGTGTTTCCGTTCAGGTATCTGGGTATACCGATAGGACCGACGGGTCTCAAAGCTATCCATTTCAAGCCCCTCCTGGACAAGATTAGCATCTACCTTACGGGTTGGGCTAAGAAGACCATCTCCTTTGCGGGAAGACGGGAACTTATAGGGTCAGTATTACAGGGGAATGCAGGTTTCTGGCTATCCATGGTCCCTATCCCGAAGGGAGTCCTCCACAGCCTCATATCCATCTGTCGCGGATTCCTTTGGAAGCATCCTAGAGTGAAGTGGGCAGATTTATGCATCCCTAGGAGAGAAGGGGGTATTGTGCTTCTGGATTTTAGTTCATGGAACCAATGCTTCATGATGAAGAACTTGCATCACATTAAAACCCAGCGGGACAGCTTTTGGGTGCGGTGGGTACATCACAGATACCTGACACGGTTAGGACCCTTGGAATGGATAGTCCACCGACGAGACTCTCCTCTTATCAAGGCAATATTACACGCTCGGGACACGATTAGTAACCTTGAAGGGAGAGAGGCTACCATTGAAGACACGTTGGAGGAGTGGAGTGATATGGGCAAGTTCAGAGTATCCAAGGCTTATGAAGGCATTCGACCCCGCAGGGAGGTGGTGAGTTGGGCTAGAGTAGTGTGGGCTGCGCATAGTACGCCGAAGCACTCCTTCCTGTTGTGGCTGGCGACAATCGGTAAGCTCCCTACTCTTGACAGACT
>CM071864.1:37495553-37532029 GCA_036759665.1 Gynandropsis gynandra | reverse complement strand
GTCACAGGGTCGAACAGGGTCACAGGGTCGAACTGGGTCGGACTGGGTCGCAGGGTCGGACAGGGTCGCTGGGTCGCAGGGTCGCAGGGGCGCTGGGTCGCAGGGTCGGACTGGGTCGGACTGGGTCACAGGGTTGGACTGGGTCGCTGGGTCGTAGGGTCGGACTAGATCGATGGGTCGAATTGGGTCGCTGGTTCGCACTAGATCACTGGGTCGCAGGGTCAAACTGGGTCAAATTGGGTAGAAAGGTCGTAAGGGGTATTTTGGGAATTTTAACATTTATAAGAGTATTTTTGAAACGAAATTTTTTTTTCGGGAAAGGTATTTTTGAAGTCTTTTAGCTATACGATGGTATTTTTGAAGTTAACCCTTTTCATTAAGTATTAGAAAACACGAAGATTGAAAAACGTAGTGACATATTTACCCTCTATTGGCCTCAAATCTTATACTAAAATGAGCTAAATGGCACCATTTTTAAACCATTGGATACGTTATATAAATGTGTTGGTGTTATTTTGGTAATTGGATTTGGATTTGATTACTGTTTTAAGAAGAATAGTTTTTAGACCTTAGATTGCTCTACAATGAAGTTCTTAGAATAGTTTTTAGACCTTAGATTGCTCTACAATGAAGTTCTTAGAGATTTTGACCGTTCGATTTCAACCTTGGATCTAAAATTCAGATTACTTTATATATCTTTGTTTTTTTCTGTCGTAAGCACCTATTTGTCCTCTCTGTTTGTTTTCTTCCTCATTGAGAAGAACCACCCTTACACTCTCTCTTCTATCTCTCTCTTTGTTTTCTTACTCACGTCGAAGCATGGCGACCAACTCTTCCTCTCTCTCTTTGTTTTCCGCCACTAGCAACGGTTCTTCCTCTCTCTCTCTCTCTTTGTTTTTTTCCTCACAAAGAATCATGTCGAGGCGAGGCCAGACGAGACGGCGATGCTAAGAGATGACGCAAGGGGAGGCGAGACAGACGGCAAGGCGAGACAGCGAGGCGAGGAGGCGAGACAGACAGCGAGGAAAGGTAGCGAGGCGGTAAGTCAAGACGGCCGGCGAGGCGATAAGTCCGGAGAGATGGCGAGCAGGCGAGGCGAGACGAGACGAAACGGACGGCGTGGCGATGAGAGGCTGCGAGGCGAGATGGAGATGAAAATGGGGAAGGCGACGGAAAGACAACCAATGAGAACAAAAATGAAACATAGTGAGAAAAGGAAGAAAAAGCAAGAGGGGAGGAAACGTCGACTAGAAATTAGGGTGTTTCAAGGTTAATTTTGTAATTTACCTATTTTAATGTTTATTTTCGTAATTAAGTTTTTTTTAAAACTTATTATGTAATTTACATATTTTAATGTTTATATTTGTAAAAAACTGTTTCTTTTAATATTTACACTAAAAATAATTTTGTTATGTACTATATTTAGAATTTAGATTTATACGTTTTACATTTAATTTTAGGGGTAATTTTATAATTATATTATTTAAAATTTATTTTATATTTAGATTATTTGATAATTTTATAATTTAATATCTAATAATTCTTTTCGTATATCTATTTCTTTGAATATCTAAATTTGAATTTATATAATGTTTGATTTTGATATTAATGTTGGTCTTATGGATTATCAATAAATTTATGTTATTATGTTAAATATTATTTATGTTAAGTATTATTATCAAATATTAAAATTTGTATTCAAAAGCATTATCAACAATGATTTGTTGTTTTATTATAATTCCTAGTAAAAATACAGAATTTTATTGAATAATTATTGTATTCTCTTAAAAAATAAATAAAATATTTCTTTTTATTTGTTAAAATCATTACGATTTATAAATTCTATAAATATAATAAATATATATTTGAAATAAAAATCAATCACAATGATTTATTGTTTTATTATAATTGATATCATATTTGCAATGATAATGAACAAAAATAAAAGATAAAGTCAAAACAAAATTTACATATATTTAGTTTATTTTGTGTTTATTTATAATCAATTATATATCGTTACATCAAGAATAAAAATATAAATAGATTGCAACTTGACGAAAAAAAATAAATACAAAAACAATAAACATTGTATATGACTTTTTTACATAATTTGTAATATTTTTATCAAATAAATTATTGTTCATTTCTCTATATAGATATTCAACATTGTATTCTTTTTTATAAATCATTCACCATCTTCATCTTTTCTAATTTTAATATTAATGTTATGTTTTATTATTTTGCAATAAATAAGATATAAATTATATATACATACAATATTTTATAACTCTAAATTCTTAAACTAGTTTTAATTTAATAATATTTAAATTATATTTGATATAATGTATAATTGGTTCGAATTTAACTATTTTGGTGTTTAATACTTTTTTGTTACCAAAATTAATCCAATACCAATATCAGATAAAAATTATTATGTTATTTGATCAAATATTATTTAAGATATAAATAATAAATTTGAATATTTTAACGAATTTCTTTTACTCTACCAAAATCTATACTATTTCTTGAGAAAAAAAAACACAATTTAAGTCCTAAATGCAATATAATATATATAAATATATCAGTGATTTAATTATTACTATTGTATGTTACTGATTGTAAAACATAATTCTATATAACATTTGGAAATGCAAATATATCCATAACTCTTTCGTAATATGTGAGAGATTTGAATAAATGCTTAGTTTTTAAACTAAATGTTGCCTTTCCTTATTTTTCCCAAATTATTATTTTGTTAATTATTACAAAACGTAATTGGCTTCAACGAATTCGAGTACTATTGATTAATGATAAAAGCTCTTTGGTCAAAGGTCTTAAAAGAAACGAATTATTATCGATTATTAATGGTTCTTCGTATCATTTGTTTGAAAGAGTTACCAATAAATAACTACGTATTTGCGTGCCAAAATCATACTTGAAAAATATTAAAAACATTTACCAAATAGAAATTATAGATATAAACAAGTATTTGTATCAGATTCATATTCATTTCGTATTCGAACCGAAAATTCGAGTATCCGTTAGTACAAATACAAATACAAATATTAGAAAATAGATATTCGAAAAATACAAATACAAATAGCAAATTCAATTATCCGAACTATTCATCTCCATAAATGCTAAATAGATAATTTATTTAATATATAAATACATATATAATAAAATTGATTTTAGTGATCAAATTATAAATAAAAAATATTATTAATCATATTTTTAATACTCATTATATAAATACATAAACAAATATGCATTATATTGGAGGACTAAAATATCGAATACATTAAATAACTAATATTGTTGAAGCTTTAATTTGCACTCAAGATTGGATTTTAATCCAAGTGGGTTGGATAATGTTATAGAGACATTACAAGATATCGAAAAAAATATAATTCACTAAATATATAATTTTATGCGAGTTATATTTTAATTTAATTTGATAATCTAACAATTTATTTCATTATTTAGGTGAATTGGCGATATTAGTAGTCATCAACGAAACTAAATTTAAATTACTGATGTGGAGATGAATATGAACGTTTTGTATTTTGTTTATTTATATTACGTATCTTTGTATTTCTATATGATTTGAATTATAGTTTTAGATTATATTTGATGATTATTGTTTTTTATTAAAATTATTTTTTATATATTTTTTACATTATAAAAATTTAGGTTCGGATACGGAACGGATATCCGACAAATATTCGTATATTCGACAGATATTCGTGTTTACTAATAACACGTAGTGTATGTTAGTTTTAGATCATTTATCCGTAATTTTCCTAGCACGCGTTATAAAACCGATACGAATTAGTCTTCTATCCAGTCTTTTTGTTGATTTTTAGGTTTTAAGGCTACAATGCCTAATCGATCTTAATGATGTAGATTTCTAGAGTCAACTGCGCATATTTGGAGCTACAACTCACCCGGAGTGGATTCATGCCAAAGAACCGCATAGAATACCCGAACATCAAGCGAAATGAGCAAAAACACAAAGTTAACATAGGCCGATCATGCTCGTAGAAGGCTTCGCTCGGGTTGTACCCATCAGAAGTTTTAGCCCGAATCGGGGTTCCTTTTACCCCGTGCGTGCTGCGTGCAGGCCAAGAGCCCGAGCGGGTTCTATATTTCAGCCTGTGCGGTTACATCAACAAAAAATTATGCCCACCTCGGAAAGCTTCCAAACACGCAAGGGTTGAGTCCGCGCGGGTCCTTTGTCGTTAACAAAAACCCTAGAAGGGTTCAAACGAAGGAAAAATCTAAAAAGAACACCCCAATTAATAGAGGGACGACATATAATCCTAGAGGGACGAAAAAATACACAGAGGAGGCTCAAGAGAAGGTGGAAAGCGAAGGAGACAACATCGGAACATCGGGGACGAGATAGGGAAGTCCAAGGCATCGTAATCCTTACTCTTTATCATGTCTAGTATTGTTCTATCTTGTTTTGTATCAGAATCTATGACTGGGTAGGACTAAAGCTATGGGTTAGGGATGCTTGTGTTTATGCGTTAATGCTTAGATCTTTCAAAGTTTCTTATATTTCAATTTTATGATCAATGCTATGAGTGTTCTATGCTTGTGTTGTCCGCTCAGTAACTTAGGATTTCATATTTAACTGAGAGATTAGATTATAAATCCGAAAATATTGATTGTTGATTGAGTTTGGTTGATGAGAATCTGATCGGCTGGTTAATCGACTCGGGAATTAGGATTGCATGCTTAACACTATTGTAATTACGTGTTAATCACTGTTGGGAGGTAGGATTGCATGATATTGCGGTTAGAGAGTTTAGGTGTCGAGAGAACCATTCTCTACTCATGAGCATGAATTTCTTTTATCAATATAATTTGATTGATTTTATGATCTTTTGTTGGTTGCATCCTTTCAATTCTGGTAACCCAAAGCTCGTATAGTGTTCTTAGTTAGCAAGTTATTTTCGTGTGTCCTCATTCTTTAGTTATTTTTCTGCATTTTTGTTTTCTTTTTATCGAGTCTTCCTTGCCTACATCGCATTTATACCTTATCTTTGGTTGCTCGTCTATTCTTTTGCATGTATCATTATATGAGACACTCCACACAAAAAATACTTATATACAATTTCGAGATTGAAAGAACATAATGGGATTTGTGCAAAAAAGGATAATTATACCTGCAGATTCTGAAACCGAAAGAGATAGAGAGAGCATACCAAAAGCAGACGGTTCCGAGAAGGTAGGAATTGAGAGCATAAGCTCCAGCACGATCAACAAAGAAGGCAATTCTACTAAGATCGAAATGGACGCTGCCAAAGAAACCTACAAAGCTTACACAGTTTCAAAGCACATCCAATTGTTATCGTGTATAGCATGTCCAGCAACAAACCAAGTTGAATTGCAACCAGCTTTCGACCAGATGTTGGGCAATTCTTCTTTCAGAGGAATGGAGAATAAGGACCCAAATGCACACCTCACCAACTTCAAGATTCTCTGCGACACTACTAAAGTTTGCACGGGAGTCACACGCGAAGACCTATACCTATCTGCATTCACATTCTCACTCAAGGATGCAACACAAAGTTGGTTATTCAACCTGCCCACCGCTTCCATCACCTCATGGAACGAGTTAGAGCAACGATTCATGTAGCAGTTATTCCTAGATCATAGGACGTTGCTAGCCAATGGTCGAATCAACTCGTTTCTTCAAGAAAGAGGCGAGAGTCTACATGATGCGTGGGAGCGATTCAAGAGATATCAGCGTATTTGTCCAAATTATGGGATGGACAAGAATTATCTCATCACCAGCTTCATGTAAGGACTCCAAGAGACCATACGCTTCATGATTGTAGTAGTAGGTGGTGGCTCCCTCAGCAATCTCACTTTCTATCAACTCGAGACCCAGATCAAGAACATGGCAAGGGAAGGAGGCAAGAATGTTGGAGATTACAACTGTGATCTTCCATCCAAAGTTGATATAAATGAGGTAGGTATTGCTAATCCTGATTTGATTGACATAAAGCAACAAGTTGCTGAGATCTACAGGATGATGGTGGGACTACACGTAGAGCGATAGGATGCATCTATAGGCTAGGAAATAGAGGAAGTCAACTATGTCAACAACCTAACTTACCAAAACAACACATCAAGACTCATCCCAATCTTTCTTATAGCAATACAAGTAACCTAGCAAACCCGCATGACTTTCAACCGCGGATCATGACAAATAAACCACAACCAAGGTTTCCAGTAGAGGGGAATGGCCAAAACCAAGGCTATCAGCAACACATATATCTTTCTATACTGCAATTATTGCTGCAGGAACAAAAGAATCACAATACACACTTAGAGAAATCAAGGGTGAGCAAGTTTATGTGAGGAAGCAGATGGAGAGCTTCCAAACATGCATGAAACACTTGGAAACACAAGTGGCACAGTTGGCCGAAAGGTCTAGCTGATATCCTAGATAGCTCCTCGTGAAGCCTGAGAAAAACTCTGGCGAGCAGATTAATGCCATCTATCTGAGGAGTGGAAAGACGGTGGAGCAACCCATGTCTTCCACAGCCACAAGAGAAGAGCCTTCGAGCAATACAAGTGAACAAACCATTGTTCAAGGCGTGGAAGAGGAGAAGACCTTGAAGGAAGAGGAGAAGGAGCTGACCTATGCGAAACCAACCCCGAGACCACCACCATTACCCTTCCTGCAGCGCCAAAGGAAGCAGAACGACGGCATTCAGTTCGCCAAATTCGTGGAACTCCTAAGGAAGCTGCAAATCACCATCTCATTCTACGATGCGATCATAAATATATCTTCTTATGCTAAGTTCCTCAAGCACATAACTAACAAGGAAGAGGACCGTAGATAATGAGGTAGTGATGGTCACTAACTCTCTCATGCAACTGCCCACCATGGCTAAGAAGATACCCGATCCATATGATTTTGTCATTCCTTACAAGATTTATGATTATGAGATTGAGCATGCACTAATTGACATCGGAGCGAGTGTGAGCTTGCTACCATTATCACTTGTTAAGAAACTCAATCGAGTAGGAGATCTACAACCCACGTGCATGCTGATTACCTTGGCCAATCAGTTCGTACGAAGACCCGAAGGTATATTGACGAATGTCGCAGTACAAGTGGGAACATTTTGCTTCCCTACGAACTTTGTAGTAGTAGACATGGAGATGAACTAGAAGATTCCCATCATTTTGGAAAGTTCATCCCTCAACACAGCGAATATGGTCATATATTTCGCTAAAGGCAGACTATCATGAAGTTCGAAGACGAGTCCATTGAGTTCAAGCTCAATGATATGCTCAAGAAGCCGTACATGACTAAACCTGTGATGCACATTGACACGGTTGATGAATTAGCTAAGGAAGTTCAACATGAACATCGAGACATTCACCTCGTGGAGATATCACTATGAGCATCCACCGAGAGCCTATTTCAGTCACCTCAAGACGTCGAGAAATGCATACAACTCGTGGAGGAGTTGACAGCGCTTGAAACGAGCTCGAACCCGCACGTGCCTATCGTGTAGCCCGTGCAAGTTGCACCTGGATTGCAAGATCCATGCGAGGTGGATCACACCCCACTATGGGAAAACCTCTCAGGGTTAAATGAGGTTTTACGAACCCACGCGGAATGAGTGAAGAGCCCGAGCGAGGTAAGGACCTGAACACGAGCCCGTATAGGCTATATGGAACCCCGACAAGGGTAGAAATTTCTGAGACAAAGGACCCATGCGGGTACATCTTCGAGCATGAACGAGGTAAGGTGTTTCAGATTTACGCATCACGTCCTACACCTTTGATCACCCGCCTACGCATGGATTGTGTGTTTTTATTCATGTTACAAATATTTTAGTATTTTTTATTTTAATTTAAAGTATTTTTATTTTAATATTTTTTTATCAATCATAAAAATATAAATATAATAACCAAAATTTAATAATATATTAATATTAAAGAAAATATGATATCGTTTGTAATAACCAAAATTTAAAATTATGTTACTATTAAAGAAAATATGTTACGTTTATAATAAAAAAATTTAAAAATCCGTTACTATTAAAGAAAATAAGTTATGTTTATAATAACCAAAATTTTGAAAATACGTTGAATGTACAATTTGTTTTTAAAGGAGAATATGTTAGAAGTCATATAGTTCAGGGAAAAATAGGTTAGAAATTATATAGTCGGGAGAAAATATAATGAATGTTTAAAGTTTAGGGGGGAATAGGATTAATAACGATAGTTTAGGGGGAATCAGATGAGAAAAAAAGTCAGAGAGAATAAAAGGATTAAAGTGCTATAGGTTGTTTCAAAAATATTTAACACAAAAGTTAAGGAAAAACAGTCTATTCCCCCCTTGAAAATCATGCTTTAGTCCTATTCTCCCCTCGATTTTGATCCTCATCCTATTCCCCCTCGATTTTCAAGTTTCATCCTATTACCCCCTTGAAAATCATGTTTTAGTCCTATTATTCAATTTAATCGACTTACTTGATTTGATTTCGAATAAAATTAAGTACGATTTTTTACTTGAACCAATTTTAACCCAAAATCGAATCCAATTTTGACTCAATTTTAACCCAAAACGGATCAAATTTTGACCCAAATTAAGATATCAATTTTCACTTGATTTAATCTGAATTTGTACTTAATTTTGACCCAATTTGTACTTAATTTTAACCCAAATTTTTACTTAATTTTAATCCAAAATCGATCCTAATTTTGACTCAATTTTAACCCAAATTATGATTTCAATTTTGACTCGATTTAATCCGAATTAATCCGAATTAAGTATAAATTGAAAATCCGATTTAATCCGAATTAAGTATAAATTGAAAATTTGATTTAATCCAAATTAAGTATAAATTGGGATTAATTCGAGTCAAAATTGAGTCAAAACTATGTCGAAATTGATTTTAATTTTGACCAAATTTTTATTTTAATTTTGATCTAAATATGACTCAATTTTGACCTAGTTTTGACTCAATTTTGACTCGATTTAATCCCAATTTATACTTAATTTTGACCAAAATTCGTACTTAATTTTAACTCAAATTTTAACAATAAATCAAGTTAATTATTCAATTTAATCAACACACTTGATTTAATTGATTTCAAATAAAATTAAATACGGTTTTTTTTACTTGAAACCAATTTTAACCCAAAATCAATTCGGATTAAATCGAGTCAAAACTGAGATCATAATTTGGGTTAAAATTGGATGGGTTAAAATTGAGTCAAAATTGGAGTCGACTTTGGGTTAAAATTAAGTAAAAATTTGGGTTAAAATTAATTATAAATTGGATTCAAATTAAGTAAAATTGAGTCAAAATTAGGGTCGATTTTGGGTTAAAATTACGGATTAAGTAAAAACCATATCGGGTCAAAATTAAGTAAAAATTCGGATTAAATCGAGTCAAAATTGCGTACTTAATTTTATCGGGTCAAAATTAAGTAAAAATTCGGATTAAATCGAGTCAAAATTGATATCTTAATTTGGATCAAATTGGATCGGTTTTGGGTTAAATTGAGTCAAAATTGGATTCGATTTTGGCTTAAAATTGATTTCAAGTAAAAAACCCTACTTAATTTTATTCGAAATCAAATCAAGTAAGTCGATTAAATTGAATAATTAACTTGATTTATTAAAATTAAAATCAAAATTAAAATCAAAATCAAAATTAAACTTAAAATCAAAATTAAAATCAAAATTGGGTCAAAATTAAAATCAAAATTGGGTCAAAATTGAGTCAAATTAAAATCAAAATTGGGTCAAAATTGGGTCAAAATCAGAGGGGGTTTTAGACAGTTTTTTGATAATTGAAGGGGGGAATAAGATGAAGTCAAAATCGAGGGGGGAATAGGACTAAAACATGATTTTCAAGGAGGGAATAGGATGAATACTGAAAATCGAGGGGGAAATAGGATGAGGGTCAAAATCGAGGGGGAAATAAGACTAAAGCATGATTTTCAGGGGGATAGGCTGTTTTTCCAAAAGTTAATGAAAGGAGAAATATGATGAATTTTTAAAGTTTAGAGGAAAATAGAATGAATAATGATAATTCAATAAAAAAATAGGATGAAAAGAAAAATTTAGGGGAATAAAATTAAAGTTTGATAGTGTAAGAGTGAATATATCTTTTTTCTAAAATGAGATATTATTTGATTATTAATAATTTTTGTCATGGTATTTTATTCTAAGTAAATTATTCAGTTTATATAACAAACTATGTTATATTATTTAGGAAAAACAGCCTATTCCCCCTTGAAAATCATGATTTAGTCCTATTCTCCTCTCGATTTTGATCATCATCCTATTCCCCCCTTAATTTTCAAGTTTCATCCTATTCCCCCCCTTAAAAATCATGTTTTAGTCCTATTACCCCTCGATTTTGACCTCATCCTATTCCCCACCTCAATTATAAAAAATATGCCTAAAACCCCCTCCGATTTTGACCTAATTTTGACCCAGTTTTGATTTTAATTTTGACTCAATTTTGACCCAATTTTGATTTTAATTTTAATTTTGATTTTAATTTTGATTTTAATTTTGATTTTGATTTTAATTTTAATTTTAATAAATCAAGTTAATTATTCAACTTAATCGACTTACTTGATTTGATTTCGAATAAAATTAAGTACCATTTTTTACTTGAAACCAATTTTAACCCAAAATCGAATCCAATTTTGACTCAATTTTAACCTAAAACCGATCCAATTTTGACCCAAATTAAGATATCATTTTTCACTCGATTTAATCCGAATTTGTACTTAATTTTGACCCAATTTGTACTTAATTTTAACCCAAATTTTTACTTAATTTTAATCCAAAATCGATCCTAATTTTGACTCAATTTTAACCCAAATTATTATTTCAATTTTGGCTCGATTTAGTCCGAATTAAGTATAAATTGAAAATCCGATTTACTCAATTTTAACCCAAATTATTATTTCAATTTTGGCTCGATTTAGTCCGAATTAAGTATAAATTGAAAATCCGATTTAATCCGAATTAAGTATAAATTGAAAATTTGATTTAATCCAAATTAAGTATAAATTGGGATTAATTCGAGTCAAAATTGAGTCAAAACTATGTCGAAATTGATTTTAATTTTGACCAAATTTTTATTTTAATTTTGATCTAAATATGACTCAATTTTGACCTAGTTTTGACTCAATTTTGACTCGATTTAATCCCAATTTATACTTAATTTTGACCAAAATTCGTACTTAATTTTAACTCAAATTTTAACAATAAATCAAGTTAATTATTCAATTTAATCAACACACTTGATTTAATTAATTTCAAATAAAATTAAATACGGTTTTTTTTACTTGAAACCAATTTTAACCCAAAATCAATTCGGATTAAATCGAGTCAAAACTGAGATCATAATTTGGGTTCAAAATGGATCGGTTTTGGGTTAAAATTGAGTCAAAATTGGGGTCGAATTTGGGTTAAAATTAAGTAAAATTTTGGGTTAAATTTAATTACAAATTGGATTAAAATTAAGTAAAATTGAGTCAAAATGAGGGTCGATTTTGGGTTAAAATTACAGATTAAGTAAAAACCGTATCAGGTCAAAATTAAGTAAAAATTCGGATTAAATCGAGTCAAAATTGATATCTTAGTTTGGATCAAAATTGGATCGATTTTGGGTTAAAATTGAGTCAAAATTGGATTCGATTTTTGGTTAAAATTGGTTTCAAGTAAAAAACCGTACTTAATTTTATTCGAAATCAAATCAAGTAAGTCGATTAAATTGAATAATTAACTTGATTTATTAAAATTAAAATTAAAATTAAAATAAAAAATAAAATCAAAATTGGGTCAAAATTAAAATCAAAATTGGGTCAAAATTGGATCAAAATCAGAGAGGGTTTTAGACAGATTTTTGATAATTAAGGGGGGAATAGGATGAGATCAAAATTAAAGGGGAATAGGATTAAAACATGATTTTCAAAGAGGAAATATGATGAAAACTGAAAATCTAAAGAAAAATAGAATGATGGTCAAAATCGAGAGGAAATAAGACTAAAACATAATTTTGAAGGGAATAGAATGTTTTTCCTATTATTTAATATACCGTAAGAAAGATGATAAAATATTAAATATGGAAATACGAGATTTATAAATTTAAAAGATATTAAAAAAATATAATATATCTCATTTTCTAAAACCATATTGTAACAAACTGTCGACATTGAATAATAGAATTTAGACAAGTAAAGAAAATACTGGGAAACAAATAAAAAATGACTTTGGAGGGCAATTTCGTATTTTAAAGTCATTTTAATTACTGGGACCCACAGTACAACGGATAGCGGTGGAATTTCGAAGCAAAAAAATTTGAATTTCGACGTACAATGTTCGCTCAAATATTTTATTATACAATTGTTTAAAAAGGAAAAAATACAAATTTTGTCAGTAGATAGGCACAAAACACGGAGATCATCTATTACAGTGATTCAGTGAACAGAGAACAAGAACATTAAAAAGAAAAAAAAAAGAAGCAAAAGAAATCTGCTCGTTTCTTCTGCATATTACCTCCTCCGCTTCTGGATTTCTTCCTTCCTTCGTTCTTTTTCAATGCAATTGCTTCACAGTTCTTCAAATTCTTGAAAAAGATTCGATTATTTTCATAGTAGTAACAAAGACGAAGTAGCTGTTGTGACCGAGGAACCAATCAGCAGGTACGAGATCTGTTTACTGGAGATTCACCATTTGGTTAAACCAATTATCAGTTGTCTGTTTTTTTTTTTGTATTATTCGTTGTACAAATGCAAGATCCACTTTCTTGGTGGGCGAATACTTCGTGGCACTCTCGTTCAAGTAGGATGTTTGGTTCCTGAGAAAAATGCAGAAGAAAGTCGAGACTTCGTGTTTCTTAGCGTAAAGTCGTTTAGTTCCGTTAGGGTAAAGATGATATATACATTCATGCTTGAATGCCTGAAAAATCGTTGGCAAGCCTGAGATCTGAAAAGGTCTGATTATGTGATTTGTGGAGATTCATCTCTTCTAGCTACTCTGGGACCTAGTTCATGTTTAATCGATTAGTGTGATTCAGGTGGAAAATGGGTTTGAATCTCAACCCAATCCTGAGACAAGAGCTGGCTAATCTCGACAAAGATGCGGAGAGTCGTAAATCGGCTTTGAAAGCTCTTAAATCTTATGTGAAGGATTTGGATTCAAAGGCGATTCCGGTTTTTCTTGCTCAAGTGTCTGAGACTAAAGATACTAGTTCTCTGTCCGGCGAGTACACGATTTCAATCTATGAAATTCTTGCGCGAGTTCATGGACCAAACATTGTACCTCAGATTGATATCATCATGTCAACCATTGTAAAGACCTTGGCTTCCAGTGCGGGTTCGTTCCCTCTTCAACAAGCATGTTCAAAAGTTGTTCCCGCAATTGCTAGGTATGGGATTGATCCAACAACCCCTGAAGACAAGAAACGGCATATCATTCACTCTTTGTGCGTACCCCTTTTAAATTCTTTGTTGGGTTCTCAAGAGAGCCTTGCTTCAGGTGCTGCACTATGTCTGAAAGCTCTTGTGGATTGTGACAACTGGCGATTTGCTTCGGACGAGATGGTGAACAGGGTTTGTCAAAATGCAGCAGCAGCTTTGGGAGTAAACTCCAACCAGACACATCTTCAGATGGGCCTGGTTATGGGGTTGGCAAAGCGTAATCCACTGATTGTCGAAGCCTACGCGAGGTTGCTCATACATTCGGGGTTGAGAATCTTAGAGTTTGGTGTTTCAGAAGGAAACTCCCAGAAACGGTTGTCGGCTGTTCAAATGTTGAACTTTCTGATGAAGTGCTTGGATCCTAGAAGCATATACTCTGAAGTTGAGCTCATTATCAAAGAAATGGGCAAGTGCCAATCGGACCAAATGGCTTATGTCAGAGGAGCTGCTTATGAAACAATGATAACTGCAAAGAAAATAGCGGAAGAGCTGGAGTCAAAGCTCGAGAAGGGTTGTCGTTCAGTTACTGGTTCAAATTTCAGCAGAAGAATCAGTAATGACGTGAAGAACAATGAATCAAGTGCCAATGGCGATTCTCATGTCTCCATGTCACCTGAATCACGGACCCTCGATTCCTTTAGTGGATATGATTCCCTGCTTGACTCGCCTCATTCGGTGTCTCATTCTTCTTATAACTCTGAGTTTGATCAAAGAAATGTTAGCCGCAAACTTTGGAAGCCTGAGAATGGAAGGCTTGACATCTCTCTAAAGGATGGCCTATATTCAGGGGTGACTCAAGGAAGCACCACCGTATCCCACTCGCCTCTTGTTCCGTACAATCTTTCTGGAAATGGAGGACTCTGCAGTTACGACTTTGAAGGGTTTCTGATGGAAAGTGTGCGAAAGGGGCAGCTGAGAAGTGCCACTCCGAGTCCCCAGGTGAAAACTACATAAATCTTTTGTTTCGCAAAAGTAATAGCAAAAGCAAATCCTTTTAATCACATTGATAGATGTCACGCTTATTAGCACTGCATCATAACATTAGCATGTCCAATTGTGGTTCTAAAAGACTTGCAGATGATCAAAATTTCACATATTTGTCTACTTTTCTCAAGCAGAAACAACGTTCTCGCATCAATATCGACGATATCGACATCTTCAGCACCCCGCGGAGGCTAATTCGTTCCCTTCAAGACCCTGGGGATGCGAATTCCAACCATTCTGACGAACAAAGCCGCATATTCAGAAGTTCAATGCCAAGAAACGCATCTCACCACAACTCAGTCAACAAAAACGTCAAAGAGGACGGAATTTCGCACCCTAAACACAGAAAGCAAGATGAAAGCAACTCAGAATCAGTGTCTTCAACCGACGAAGCTCCTCGAGAAAGACCTGAGACCCTGAAGATGATTAGGAAGAACAGGAGGGGCTATGCCAGACTTATCCTCACGGCATCACTTGCTCTCCTTCTCGTAGCTATCATTGTCGCCTTCTCATTACTCAACGAGCATGAAGACGTCCCGTTCTACCCTGTTCCAACTTGATTCACATACTCATCACTTTTAGTCTTGGTATGTAGCTTATGTTGTTGTTCCAACCTCATGTTGGTTCTTCTTCGTATATGTAGAAACTTTCTTCCTTTTTTCCAAAATATAAAAACAGTATATTTCCCAGATAACTTATTCTTGTTTATATCTCTACTTTTTTTTCGAATTTAGTTCACGTTTGGTTCTTTTTTAGATCAAACTGAAACAGAACGATGTTCAGATTCTTTTTACTTAAAAAAGTAATTTATTCCATTTATTCTATTTTCAGTTCAATTCAAGTAAATTGCATAAATTCACAAAATTGTATTAATTCCTATAAATATATAAACTGCTTAAATCAGATAGTGTTAATATAATTTTATTATTAATTCGTTTATTCGGTGAAATGTATATATACATTTCACCGAATAAATATATATATATATATAAACAAAAATACATATGTTTTTAAAGCTTTGACCATATGACGTAAGAGTCTACTGTTATGACTTTTTTTCCCACTTTTTATTTATGTGAAAAGTATAGCCCACACGTAGCATAGAAGTTTCAAAGAATTAATTCAATAGGTAGAAAATATATAAAATAATTACTTTTATTTTTATTTAATTCATATTTAAATATTCATATTAATTATAATAGAAACAAACCTAATAAATAGGATTGACCAGAGTATTCGAAATATTCGTATTCAATTCGTATTCGAACCGAAAAATTCAAATATCCGTTGGTACAAATATAAATATTATAAATCAGATATTCGACAACTATAAATAGCAGGTTCAATTATCTGAACTATTCGTATTCGTAAGTACTAAATATAAAATTTAGTTAATATATATATACATATATATAACAACATTGAATTTAACGATCAAATTGGAAATAAAAAACATTATTTATCTTGTTTAAACATTCATTATATAAATATATAGATAAATATATGATATATTTATGATTTGTAGGACTAACATATCAAATTTGAATATTTAATTTGCACTCAAAATTGGTTCTAATCCAAATGGATTGGATAATGATATAGAGGTATTATGAGATATGAAAAGAAATAGAATTCACTGAATATATAACTTTTATGGGATTTTTATTTTAGAGTATGAATTTGATAATATAACAATTTGTTTCATTATTTTAAATGAATTGACGATATTTGTAGAATTATCGACGAAATTAAATTTAAATGATTATGTGGAGATGGATGTAAAGATTTGATATTTTGTTTTATTTATATTATACATTTTTGTATCTTTTTACGATTTTAATTTTAATTTTAAATTATATTTATAATTATTGATTTTTATTAAAACTATTTTTTATATTTATTTTACATTAAAAATTTAAATTCGAATATAAATATTCATATATCCACCAAATATTTATATTTATAAATATTTAAATTTATAAATATAAATACAAATAATAAACTTAAATATTCATGGATTATAAATATAAATAATCGAATATTTACTATTTTTCCAATCCAAATTTCGTTTCTAAAACAAAATCAAATTTATGGGAAGTGAATAAATAGAGGCGGTAAAACACGTGAGAAAATTCAAAGGGTGCCAAGTTGGACATAGCTTTTTTTACGTGGGTCCCACATGCTTAATTAGACAAAGCTG
This sequence comes from Gynandropsis gynandra, assembly GCA_036759665.1. Classification (NCBI taxonomy): domain Eukaryota; kingdom Viridiplantae; phylum Streptophyta; class Magnoliopsida; order Brassicales; family Cleomaceae; genus Gynandropsis; species Gynandropsis gynandra. Next base: position 37,515,357 of record CM071864.1, on the reverse strand, counting down.
TCAAGTTTAGATTAGATCCCACTCTTTCTCCACCACGCATCATTTAGTCTCACCATTTAAGTTAGTGGCCACAAAATGTGATTTTTTATAACAATATAATCATTTTTAATTTCACTTATGACAATAATGATATGTTATCAAACAACAATAAAATAAAAGGAGTATTTTTCAAATAGTCTAATACTTTTTCAATCCAAATAAATGTGAACAAAAATAAATCAATTTAACACTAATAACAAAATAACAAATACGGTGTGTTTTTATCATGACTGAAATAGTTTACCATCCCATGTGATTGAGATTGTATATAATATAAAAACATTATTAGACACGTAAAAAATATATATTTTTTAAAATTAAATAGATCTCACTTTTTATGCATAAATCTTCGAATAAACCATTTGTATTCATTAATTAATTCTCTTAGTTCTTACAAATGAGGTTAACAGAATTTAGCACACAAATCTAGACATTTTGTTAAACTCTTATGTGAAAACACGATCAATTAAAAATGGAAAATATTTGTTTGTGTTATTCATCACACTTTAAGTTATATTTATAATGTATATAATAATTTATCTAAATACATGGAAAAATATTTCTAATAGAAGATTTAGTAAACATAATAATAAAATATTAGAGAAAAAAAATATATTTTCTGATATTTTTTAAAATTTGTGCGTGTAAGTTTAATAAACCCAATTTGTCAAACAAATGTATAAAACTTTTTTACCGTAAAAAAATTAATGAAAATTTTAATGAACTGATCAAACATCGAAACATGTCTAATTGCAACAATTCTGTTAGAAAACACATAACAAACAAAACGACGATTAATCTTAATATGTTTTGTGCATTCATAGAATACTGGATTTGTTGTATTATGCAAAGATTTAGTCGTTTTATTACTAAGTAAACACATGTCTGCTTTGTGCGTAAATAAATATTACATGTCTACTTTGTGCATAAATAAATATTACATGTCTTATTCAAAAAGTCACTACAACAAAAAAAATTGAACCCAATGTTGATTCTTTTATCTTCAAAATGGGATGTAAACACATGTCTGCTTTGTGCGTAAATAAATATTACATGTCTGCTTTGTGCGTAAATAAATATTACATGTCTTATTCAAAAAGTCACTACAACAAAAAAAATTGAACCCAATGTTGATTCTTTTATCTTCAAAATGGGATGTCCAATCCAAGGCATCACTATTTTGAAGATCATCGGTATGTTGGTGTCGAGAGAGGCGTCGATGGGTTATCGTCGTGAATGATCATCGATGTTGTGTTCGTGCGAGAAGAAACAAAATTTGTGCCGATCTATGCAAGAATAGAAGTCAGTCTTCAAGAATCGAATTAGAGATATCGATCATCTGTCATCGAGAATCGAAGAGGAGACAACGGTCGTCGGGAAACGACCGAACATTTATAAGTTTTCATCGTCAAACATAGGACGTCGAGAATCAAAAAAAGAACATTGGTCATTAGGAATTGAAGAAGGAACGTCGGTGGTCGATCGTCGGGAAGCGGTTGAACGTCGATAGATTTGCATCGTTTGAATGTTGATCGATTTAAATATTGTTGGAAGTCGGATATGAATATACGGTGCAATGTTGTCGGTGAGAATTAAAGAAGATGATTCAAAGAACTCTCGTCGAATTCAAAGTACTATCATAGGTGAAAACCAAGATCTCCGAAAAAACCAGAATCATAAAATTTGGATATTTTAGTATAGCTCTAATATCATATAAAAACAAAATCAATTAAAAAAGGTAAATATTTGCTTGTTTTATTCATCACACCATTAACTATATTTATAATAATGTATATAACAATTTATCTAAATACATAGAAGATATATTTCTAATAGAAAATTTAGCGAAAGCAATAACAAGATACTAAAATATATTATATATTTCATAATGTCTTAGTACAATTGAATTCTTACAAATATAATTTATTTTTCATTTCTGTTGTCTCTTACCTCACATTCGATTTTGCCTAACAAATTATGAGTATTGTTTAGAACATCTGCAACCATATTCTTTAATATATTACTCATTTTTTATAAATCATCTTGAATATTTCTAAATATTTATTTAAAAATAAATTCAATTCTTGAAATATTTGAAATCTTCTATATCCTAATTTTCAATCAAAATTTTCATGATTGCAAATTAGGGGTGGACAATTCGGGTAACCGAGACTAACCCAAAAAACCCAACCCATGAGTCATTTGGGTTACCTACAAAATCCATATAGGTTCAAAATCTAAAATCCATTTTGGTTCAGATCGGTTTGATTCGGGTTCGTGATAAACCGAACAACTCAAAACTTAAAAAAAAACTAAAAAAACCTAGATTTTTATTGTTGTTATTATTTGAATTATCCAAAAATGCTAAAGATCCCAAAAAACATGTGGAACCCGAATCAAAATCCGAATTATACATAACTAAATAACCTAAATTACCTAAAAATCCGAAAAGCACGACCTGTAACCAAACAATCTATTATTCGAAATAACCAAATATAATTTGGATTATTTTGGATTCAATATTTCAAAACCCGAACAACCCGAACTCGAATCGAAACCCGAAGAACCTTGACCGAAAAACATACGGTTCCAATCGTTCCTTTAACAAGATCTCTTAGCCACAATAGGTGATTGTCCATCTCAATCTGCATTACGTACGACAAAATCGTTAGCAAACGTCTGAATATATATTAAGTAATTTATGCATAGTTTTATTAAAATATTATTTATTTACATATTGTCTAATCCATGTGGACAAATATCTTTTTTTTTTAAATTCTTAGAATTGAAATTCATCGATATTCACATATGTATTCTTCAATATATAATCAAATATCCTATAAAATGTTACAAATGGAATATGTAAACACAATTAAATCTGATCACATATAGTTATAGTATGTTACCTTTCAAAAGATCTTAGATATTCACAGTTGAATAAAACATATATATGTGCGATGTGTAGATCTTGTTGTGATAGCCATACATCTTTTATCTTATCACCAGTTCGACCAATTCCACAAAATATATTTGACATTGAAACATTAGGTACTGAATATGAAAATGATACACCACCATCAAAATATATGTTTTTATTTCTATTTCTCGTTTAACATGTGGCTCAAAGTAGTAAGAAGTAAAGAACAATATTTCCGCATTCACGTATTGTTCCACAATTAAACCCTCTAGACGAGCTTTTTGTTTGGTTTTTTTTATTTAAATGAAGCTTAAATCTCTCAAATGGATACATCCAATGAAATTGAACTGGACCTCCTACCGCGGCTTCGTACTGTAGATGAACTGTTAGATGCTATAACATCGAAAAATGATTGTGGAAAAATTTTCTCCAAGTTACATAGTATACTAACTATATTACTTTCCAATCTACGAACCACATCTACACTTAAATTTCTCACATGTAAATTTCAAAAAAATTTGCAAATCCTAAAACATGAAAGTATTAGTTGAATATTTAACAATTAATAGATTTTAATTATTAATCATTAAGTTTCAAAAAATCAACCATACCTCCAATTACTTAGTGTCTAACAATTCAGAAAAACATATGGTTTGTATGAATACATGACAATAATGACTTTTCATCCTTAATAACTTTCCTCCATGAACATTGATGCACCTTCCAATATTAGACGCATAACCATAAGGAAATTTCACATATTCTTTCAACCATTTCAACAATCTATATATCTCTTCATTCGACAATCTGGATATCGAAACCAGAGCTTTTCCATCATCACTTATATATAAATCCTTTTGTGAGCAATACTTTTCTAGATCGTTGCATAATTTAATATTATCTTTCGTCTTTACTGTGACGTTCAGTATTATGTTGATGATATTATAAAAAAATATTTTCTATGTGCATGATATCAAGATTATGTCGAAGCTTTAGATTTTTTTAAATATGTCCGATCCCAAAATATGTTCTTCTTGTACCAAATATGAGTAATTCCATAACCACTAATTTTTGGATGATTGTTTCCTATGCAATCTATACTCATAGGAACACCCAAACAATAAGTCGTTCATACAAAATCTCTTCACATGTCAAAACTAGAGGATGAAATTTCCGTACAACTATATTCCCTTTAAAATACATCTTTTTACGCCTTAATGTATTATTACCATGAAGAAAACGACGATGATCATCAAACCAACTCGTCTTCGTGTATATTTCAACTGAAAAACATCTGTAATCTATTTCGTCCATGCAATATGTATAAGCCAATCGACCATGCGTTGTCCATCCATATAACATACAATAAACTGGAAAATCATTTATTGTCCCACATAAGATCACCTTGTAATATAAACTTATGTCACATCGAGATGTCATACGCTTGAACTTCCTTCTATAATTTTTTAAATTCATCAATCAATGGTTGAAGATATATATCCAAACTTATTTTAGGATGATTAGGCCCGAGAATTAATATTGTTAAGAACCAAAACTCCATTTTCATGCACATATAAGGTGGTAAATTGTACGATGTCATAATAACTCGTCATATCGAATAATCCCTCCCATAATTCCAAATGGATTAAACCATCAGTGCAAAGACCTAACTAAACATTTCGGCTCTCAACTGCAAAATCAAGATATACCTTGTTAAAGTGTTTATCTATGTTCTTATAAATTATTTATATTTTAAAGTTTCGAAATATTTAAATATTATTATTTGAATTTTTAGCCATTTATTTAGATAATTTAGGAATTTTTGCATATTTTTTTAAATAGTTTATTATATAATTATATAAAAGAATTTCACCCGCGAGTCAGTCAATATAAACCACGGGTTATGGTGGGTTGAGTTGGTTTGATTGGGTTGGATTGGACTATACCAACCTAATTAGTACCTAATCCAAATAGATCAAATATGAATATAAATATTTGATTTAGGTATTTATCAGATATAGATATGAATATAAATATTATGATCAATATTCAAATTATTTATACATATAATTTAATTAAATAGTGATTTTATTAGGTATATAGATAATTATATATAAATGTAAGATAAAATATTTGTCCATACTAGTCCTATTGGGTATTTAATAAATATTGATGATTAACGAAGATATCAATATAAAAAATTGGAGTTTATTTTTATTGATTATGTTTTTTGTATTTGTGTAATCTTGAACTTTGATTATAAATTATATTCGATAAATATTGATTTTTGTTGAAATTCCTTTTAAATTTAACATTTTTTATTTTAATTTGAATATTTACAAATATATATTCCTTTAGAATATCTAATTTTTCAAATACAAATAACTAAATAAAATATTTGAATCAAATATAAATATAAATACTAAAAACAATTTGGATGTCCAATTTGTAGACACCATTAATACTTATTATAATGAATTTTTAATCCTAATTGTGTTTAAACAAAAAATTTAAATATCGATAAAATCATTTGTTTATTATAATTTTTTATTTATTTCAACTATTAAATATATAATTAAAATTTCTTTCTTGTCAACAGGGAATTGAAGAAATTTTGTTGTGCTTTCCCAGAATAAAAGTTCAGTATATATACATGTTTTACTGTAATCGACTCGCTATATTTTAGTAAATATATATATCTTCCCTATATATCCCTATATACAAGGGATTCCATTACCCCCTTCAAGTTGGAGAGTGCAAATCATGTGCGCCCAACTTGTCTGTGAACCACGAAAATTCCTTTTTGCCAAGAGCCTTAGTAAAGATGTTTGCTAACTGTGCTCGTGTGGACACGTGTTCCGTTGAGATGTTCCCGTGATCCAAATGATGTCGAAGAAAATGACAATCAAGTTCAATGTGCTTTGTTCGTTCATGGTAAACATCATTAGCCGCAATATGAAGAGTAGCTTGGCTATCGCAGAACAACATCATTGGAGTCGAATGTTCGACACCTAGACTGGACAAGAGGCCCTTGATCCATATTAATTCGCAAGTAGTGACACACATTGGTCTATATTCGGACTCGGCAGAAGAGAGGGACGAGATGGATTACTTCTTTGTTTTCCAAGATATCGGAGACATGCCGAGTTGAATAAACCAACCATTTAGAGATTTTCGAGTGATTGGACAGCCTCCGTGATCAACATCACACCACCCTCGTAATTGCAGATCGTTGTCGGATCGAAACAAGACACCTTGGCCGGGATTCTGCTTGATGTAGCGCAACACATGTATTGCTCCGTCCCAATGATCTTGCCTCAGATTCTGCATAAATTGAGACAATATGTGAACACAATAAGACAGCTCCGGACGTGTTACCAGGAGATAGATGAGTCTCCCAATCAGCCGTCGGTACTTGCCGACATCATCAAGAAGAAGACTTGTAGAAAGTGCGAGGTGATGATTTTGACCCAACGGAAAAGAGACGGGTCGGAAACCAAGCATTTCAGCTTTGGTTAGGATATCGAGCGCATATTTTCGTTGACAAACATAAATGCCCTCCTTGCTGCGAGCGACCTCCAAGCCTAGAAAATACTTCAACCGACCAAGATCTTTCATTTTAAAACAGGTGCTCAAATACTCCTTGAAAGCGTGCAAAGCAATATTCGAGTTGCCGGATGTAATCAAATCATCTGGTTGTGGAATTTTACCATCCACAAAACCGAATTTCTTTCACGACTTCAATGCTTGACGCACGTTCACAGATCACTCTTCATAGTTGTCACCGTGAAGCAGTGGCTGTGATATCATCAGTCCAAGATTATCCCCAGGTGTCATGTCGTAAGGTGAGATCGTCCTCCTCGGAGCAGTCACGGAAATTTCGGTTGCAGTCATTGCCGAATCTGTCATCTTTGTTCACAAGAAATCGAAAATCTGAAATCTGGTCTTCGTGATGGATTATCAGTTGTTGTCTTTGTGGTTCAGTGATTTTGCAATCACAGAATCATCTTAGTCTTCGGGAAATCGGAATAGAAAATCAGAGTTCTTCACAGAATCAGTCGTTCTCGTGATTCTTCGTCGTTGATCTGATCTGTTTCTACTTCGGTGATTCCGTCGGTGGTTCTGTCAGTGGTCGATTCGGTGCTTCGGTGATTTCGTCGGTGCTTCGGTGTGTCGGTTCTTCGGTGATTCCGTGGGTGCTTCGGTGATTCCGTCGATGATTCCGTCAGTGGTTTTGTCAGTGGTCGATTCGGTGATTCCGTCGGTGCTTCAGTGATTCCGTCGATGATTCCGTCAGTGATCAAAGATTGCAAGATTGCAAGAAACAAGATGGTGAAACGGTATGCTCGAGCTCTGATACCACGTCAACACAGAATTGAAGAAATTTTGTTGTGCTTTCTTAGAATAAAAATTCAGTATATATACATGCTTTACTGTAACCGACTCGCTATATTTTAGTAAATATATATATATCTTCCCTGTATATCCCTATATACAAGGATTCCATTATTTCTAAATAGGAATATCAATTTCGGATATTCAAAAAAGTGAACATTAATATTTAATTTAATAACAAATTTAAAATTGAACGATTTTATGAAAAATAAAAAATATTTTAGGAAATTTATATTTTTATATTTTGCTAGACCAAATAACAACAGAAGAAAAGTTGAATCGTATTAAAATTGTAAGTCAAATAGGATATATTGCTACTTGCAAAACTACAACTTTTGTGCTAAAATGTTTTTTCGATGACGTCATGCTCATGTGATACGAACTAAATTCAAATACTTTATATATTTTTAAAGTCTTACGAATTAATTAAATACTTTTCCTAAACAATAAAATTTTAACTCCAAAAAATTAGTGGAATCAGACATTTTGAAGTGATTTATGGTATAACAGTCAATTAATAGTAAGATAATAAATAAAAAATCATTTCCAAAGCTTTTTATTCAGAAAGTAACTAATAAAATTTTGAAAAATTAATATGGAATAAAAAAAATACAAATGTATTTAAATTTATCTACGATGAATTACTAGGAATGATGGATCGATGGATGATGTAAAATTGATCTGTCATCTTATATTTGGATCTTCAGAGCTAAAATTTTATTGAAAATCGAAATTAAACTTTATGACTGTAAAGTCTATAGAGTTCGTTTTTCAAATTTCAAACTAGATATAGAAAACGTTAATTTGTTTTGTTTTAACGAAACAAAGACAATTCACCCTTGATTATTTTGTAAATATAAAAAATCAAAACGTAAGGTTTTAATAAATTAATGATAAAAATAAAAAATATAATATTTTACATTTTATTAAAAATAAATAAGTGTTTTGATTAGTAAAAAAATGTTTCAAAACATCTAAAATAATTGAGATGAAATGGTGAACAAAAATTAAAGATTTCTTTTGTTTTAGATTCGAATTCTATTTTAGAAAAATATTTATATAAGGCAAAACCTATAAAAAGAAATAATGAATTATAAAATTTATAATTTTGAAAATATAACAAAAAGCAAGATTAAAAAATTAGAGATTTTTGTCCATCTAATTAGAAGAGATATCTTTAGGTGTCATGCTAAAATTAAAAATATACCTGGATTGGATTCTCCATTTTATATTTGTTTTTATTTATTTTTTGATGCAAGTTTGGCGGCTACTTTTCATGTTTTTGGGTTATTATTTTTTCGTGTTTTTCTGGCATTGTTTGTGTCTAGGGAGGGGAAAAAAGCACTGCCCCCAAAAACTTAAATACGCGTTTACTACCAACTTGTTAGGGTTCTTGGTCTCGTTTTCTTTACATAACCTCTCTCTCTTCTCTCTTGTCTCAAGTTTCCGCCGCTGATACCGCCATGGCCACCGTCGCTTCTGATAGTATCCTTTCTAGTTTCCCTTCTATGGGTATGCCGTTGTTTTCGTTTTTCTTTGAAAACCCATCTCTTATCTCTTTCAGTTCCTAGTTCATGTGGATTCGTCTCTGTTGTTTTTCGATATCTTATGTGTTGAAGGGGTTTTGTTTTTTGGGATGTCTCTTCTGATTTGTTTTTCGATGAATTATTGTGTTCTAAGGTAGGTTTCTTGGGAGTTCCTTATGCGTTTGTGCGAGAGGGTTTTGCTAGGGTTTTCATTTCACAAAGAGGGTTGTTCAAGGTTTCGGAAAAGATGGTTTCTTTCGTCTTTTTCTCGTTGAAATCTTATTCCTGACACTGTACTTAGGTCGATCTGTGGTTTATCTGTAGTTATTGTTTTAGTTATCTGGTTCAATGATTGTGTGTTCGTCTCTGAATTTGTCGTTTTCTCTGATGGATTTGCTTTAGGTTTTTTCTAGGGTTGTATTGCATAAAAAGAGGGTCTTTGATTTTGTTTCTACTTAGGAAGCTGTTTATCTCTAAGTTTATGTTTGAATTTTCTTGTAGATCTGAGTTTTCAGCCGATGGAATAACGTTTATTTTCCTGATATGATTTTGAGGCTAATTTGTTGAGTTCAATGGTTTGCGGAATCGTGGATTGTTACTCCTTCACTTTGAAAATACAGAAACTGCAGATTTGCTGCACAACTTGTCGCTTGAGCCAGAAACCAGGGCTGAAGCTCCTGATGCCGGAAATCAGGTATAGATGCCAATCCCGATTTGTTAATGTTCAGATTCCAAAATGTGAGATCTTAGTTCGGCATGATCTATATTTGATGTTAGTCCAATTATGCAGTCTTGTGTAAACATATGTGTAACCCTCTGGAGCATATATGATTTCAAAAAGACCTGTAGACTATTTGGGCTGTTCATCGTGTTGGATTTCTCTTGGGCCGGATTGTAGTTCCATGTCAGAAAATGGAGCGGCATGTGTGTCCGTGGTCATCTTAGAGCGTAAATTGATGGGTTCATTTTTTCTTCTTGGCAGAGCGTTTACAGTGGAAATGGTAATGGGTTCTTGCTTCCCTCGGAACAAGTTTCTTTGTCAGCAGAAACCACCAAGAGTGGCAAGCCTAGTCCTTTGCCAAATGGTGGAGGTATTACTGCAAACAAGGGATCAAATCTGAAGAAGTTAGGTTACCAGAATTCATCTTTTAACGCAAAGGGTTCATATGCCAAAGGTACCTACCCTGCTGGTTTCTATTCTCCAGCATATCAGTACCCTAGATACAACTATGATGGAAGCTTCTCTTTGGGGAAGACTAGCAGTCCTTATCACTATCCGTACCTGGTATGTCTCCTTTTCCTGATTCAACTGGGTTTATGGCTCGGTATCTGATGTTTGATATGTTAATGTATGATATGTTCTTAACTTATTGCAGAACACACATCAGACAAGGTCAATGGGAATGGCACAGTCCTATGAATACATGAACAACATGTACTCAGATAATGGAATGTATGGGCCTTATATGAATGGACTAGGGGCTGGCTACGGGTATGGCTCTTACGGCTACGATACCTGGAAACAACCAAATTGGTATGCATTTAACAACGGCTACAAGACAAGAGGTTATGGATTCCAAGGGTATGGCAAAGAGAACATTGATGGATTGAACGAGTTGAATAGGGGCCCACGTGCCAAGGGTTCTAAGAGCCAAGAAGGTTCGCAGTCGGCAACTATTGCTTCTAAGGAGCAGAACTTAGCAGGAACTGAGAAACCTAAAGATGTGTCGGTACCTGATACAAAGGACTACAACAAAGAAGATTTTCCTGAAACCTACTCACATGCAAAGTTTTATGTAATCAAATCGTACAGTGAAGATGATGTTCACAAAAGTATTAAATACAATGTATGGTCCAGCACGCCTAATGGAAATAAGAAGCTGGATGCAGCATATAACGAAGCAAAAGAGGAGTCTGATGCCTGCCCCATCTTTCTACTTTTTTCTGTGAGTATGAATGAATTTGTAATGATTTCATTTTCTTGTGGCATGGCATCTGTAACAAATGGTTTCTTCTGTGCTTGAATTGTACAGGTAAACACGAGTGGGCAATTTGTTGGCTTAGCTGAGATGGTAGGCCCAGTCGATTTTAACAGGACTGTGGAATACTGGCAACAGGACAAGTGGATCGGTTGTTTCCCGGTTAAGTGGCATATCATTAAAGATGTACCAAACAGTTCTTTGAGGCATATAACTCTGGAGAACAACGAGAACAAGCCGGTTACTAATAGCCGTGACACACAGGAGGTCTGCAGTTATTTGTCTCTCTCTTTCTTTTTTTTTGGCTCGAGGCAATCTAATGTTATTTTGCTTGTTGATTTTTCTGATGCTTCTAATATGTTCATCTTTTGTTGCTCTTTTCTTTGTTATCAATTGGGTTGGCTTCCTATCTGCAGGTGAATCTAGAAAAAGGTAACAAAATCATCAAGATTTTCAAGGATCATTCAAGCAAGACATGCATCCTTGATGATTTTGTATTCTATGAGGCTCGCCAAAAGATTATTCAAGAGAGGAAAGCGAAGCACCAGCAGCTCAAGAAACAGGCAAGCTATCCACTCTTTCTCTTCTCCCTTTATAGATAGGTAGATGGTCTATTGGCCGTTACAGATTCTGGGTGTTTGATTATCTCACACTCTTGTGTAACATATCAATATCTGTCTGAAGCAGGCTTTGTCTGTGAATGACAAGTGCAGCAACGACACAACATCAAAAGACGAACAACAGGAAACTAAAGAGACAACTGCTTCACAGAACTCAGGGCTTTGCAAACTGCGCATCATCGTTCTTTTTGCGTTGACGTTGAGGAAATGGCAAAGGAGGAGGGTTCAGCTTTCCCTGAAAAAGGTGTCACGTCAAGCAATCGTCCCAGCGCTTGCTGATTTGATCTGGTGGTGTTTGTGGAATTGCTGCTCGGGGGCTTTTGGAGATCATAGCCGTTTCTCTAGTTTGTGGTGTCATCGCCCAATTTGCCTACTTTTTGGATTCAAGTCTTGAGCTAGTGCGTTAGTATAGGATTTTTGGCCTCTTTTCTTTTCATTTTTGGGTTTTTCGGGTTTAAGGCTTAGAAGGGATACAAAAATGAACCCTATTAAGGTGTTTTTGTGGTAGTAAAATGTTGTAGGGCACTTGCCCTTGCCAAGGAGGAGAGATGGTAGTTCAAAGTGTTGTGTCCGGAGATCTATGGATATGTCTTCCATGAAATCTTTTGTCTTTTTGGTTTAATGGAAATTACTGTTCCTCTGTTCTTGAACCCATGATAAAGTGGTTTGTGAACAGACGATGAACCAGTTTCTGAGCTGTGGTATCACTTCAACCGGTTCTTGAACAGCCTCTGTGAACCCAGATGAGTAACCAGTACTTGAACCGGTTCAATAGACGATAAACCGGTCTGTGAACCCAGATCAGTAACCATTTCTCCAACAGACGATAAACGAACGTTTCAATAGGCAGTAAACCGGTTCGTGAACCCAAATGAGAAACCAGTTCACGAAGCTATCCAACAGATGATAAACCGGTGCGTGACCCAGATGAGTAGCCAGTTCTTGAACTGGTTCGTGAACTGCCTACATGCCAATTCCGAAATTTTATTTAGTTTTCTTAAATTTATTTTGGTGTCATATATTATATTATCCAAAATGCATCCATCTGACGACAAAAAATGCAAGCACTTGGGCAAAGAAGAGACACTAGTAAAATGACAAACACTCGGAAAGGATTAGCCTTATCACTAACAGAGCTGTACTAAAAGTTTCCCTGGTCTATGTTCCTTCTCCTTCCTCTTCATCCTCTTCATCTATGGCTTCGCTTCTCTCCTTCTCTTCTCTCCCAACACCCAAAGCAACAACGACCAAAGCTTCTCCTTCACCTCCTCAGATTCTCACAGAAGACCTTGAAGCCAAATTCGGCCGAAAGGGCATCAAATTCTCTCAATCCAACGTCGAGCTGAAGGTACGAAATGGGAGTTCATTGCAATTGAGCTTGTCAGACGCTCATGTAGTCTCCTATAAGCCGAAAGTATATTGGAGAGATGATGGTTTTGAAGAAGTGCTCTACACGGTTCCTGATGATGAGTCTGGAAGGCACAGAGGAGGGATTGGTCTGGTTTTGAACAATGCCAGTTCTGAAGCAATCTCGGGATCAAAAAGCGGGTCTTCGGCTGTTTCGGGTTTAGAGTGGAAGGTTAAGGACACAGATTCAGACGCCATTGATGCTCTTCAGGTGATTCATTGCTTCTTTGCAGGTTTCTCTTGGTACAATTGGGAAACATATGTGAATTGGTTTGCAGGTTAGGTGATGGCATCAGCAACGGATATCGTCTATTTTTTATCCTTCGGGTGTTCCTTTTCGTGACCTTTTCTCAAGAACAGAGTTTTTTTTTCCCTAGGACCCTTCCTCTAGCCTGATGTTCTGTTAGGATATTGGTGTAGAAACAGAAATTTTCATCTGGGAAGGGCGAAAACACATCTCAATGATGGTTGATATCACTACCAGATTTTAGTTCCTCAGTCGTTATGGATTCAAACTGATAATTTCATATAGTTGCAAGCTAATTGTCCAATCATTCCTGATCCGTCATTGCACGGTTAAAAGGAACCGTAAATCGACTTTGATCGTGCGATAACATCTTCTCTTAATCTTTACATAATTGAGATGGGTTTGATTCCTTGTTCTCACTATTACAAGGCACAGGCCAGTTTTGTTCAATTAGTTGGTTCATAGCAAAATGAACGAGGAAATTCCGGTGTATCGTGTTGATCTATTGTCATTTTTGTATGCCATTTTCTTGATCAGGTCGAACTGAGCTGCACAAGCGGATCTCTCGACATAACCTACATCGTCTCTCTCTACCCCTTAAGCATGGCCACAGCCGTTGTAGTAAAAAACAACGGCCGCAAACCGGTGGCTCTTAAACCAGGTATCCTAAGTCACTTGCGGTTCAAGAAACGAAGCAGGTCGGGCATTCAAGGCCTGAAAGGATGCTCTTACTGTCCGAACCCTCCATTGTCATCATCTTTCGAGCTCTTGTCACCTTCTGAGGCAATGAAAGGTGAATCTTCGGGTTGGTTTGGGTCGGAAGAAGCTGAGAAACCTGGGATTTGGACGGTACAAAATGATGTGATTACGGTTTTGGAGAAGAAGATGAGCAGAGTGTATGCTGCTCCTCCGGAGGAGAGATTAAAGGCTGTTTATAACACTCCTCCGTCGAAGTATGAAACCATTGATCAGGTAACTTACCCATTTGCGATATGTTCTTGAATATTTTCTTCTGGGGTTACATGGATCACATAGAATATGTCCAGAGGTTACTACTACATAACAAGTATAAATGGGGATATTGCAGGGAAAAGGACTATTCTTCAGGATAATAAGGATAGGGTTCGAAGATATGTACGTCGGGAGCCCTGGTTCAATGTGGGAGAAATTTGGCAAGCAAAATTACTTCGTGTGCACGGGACCGGCCTCTATGCTCGTCCCCATAGAAATCGGCTCAGGCGAATCCTGGAGAGGAGCAATGGTCATTGAGCATGATAACTTGTAAATTCACTTCATCATCTCCACTCTTCCTGATCATCTTCTTCTTCTTGTCATTTGTACGTATGTAAATCATCAACAAGTGTTATATACGTTTTATTTCCTCTATTTCAAGGATGGAGAATAGTTTATCAGATCATTTCGATACCTCAAAACTTGTTTTATGAAGGAATAATTTAATTGAATATTATGTCATTCCGATTTGCGTGTAACTCAACCCAAAACACTTCTCATTGGATTCAGATTCAGTTGCGTTCCTTACAAATAGGAGCCAAACATTAGAATGTTAACATAAGGAGGAACCATGATTTGGGTTTAATTCAATTCAATTGTGAAGGGTTGTTTAACTCAATCCACATATGAATTTATATAATCATGTGCTTACCGACACGAGAGAACATAAACGATTTATGAAAGATATCTTGGATCCATTTTGTTAGATGATAACAATATCCTAGAGGAAGTAAAATATCTTGGAATTCATATTCACTACCAAACAAAACCCACACGCATAAAAGATAAGGTCATGTGTTTTTGTCTTCTCCATAGCTCTGAAACTTTTGACAGAGCAACAATGGTTTATTGCACTATTGTTTCACTTAATAACATCTTTGTTCCGTTTTCACATTGGAGATCTTCAAATCTCTCGAGCTCTCATTCTAATTCTTTAATACAATTCTACGACGACAAGAAGAGGAAGAAGAAGAAGAAGAAGAGCAAAGAGTGTTTTGTTCCACTAGCTGCAGCTTCTTCAGCGTCGTTCTCTTACCCTCCGATCAATTTGGAGTATTTACAGAGAGAATTCTCCGGCCATGGAGCTACTTTCGAAGATATCGGTAAGACAAAGGTTTTCGCGACGTTTGAATTGTTTTCAATGCAATTCTATACCCTGAAATGCCATAAGGGTTGGGTCAAAAACGCCAAGTTTGCTAAATGTTATGTTTTTGATTCGTAAACAAAACAATTATGGCATCAAATTATGTGAATTTGAATGCTTAAGAGTGGATGAGTCAGGTGAGACTTGCATTGCCAAGTTGACGCTGGAGAACGGGAGCTCGGCCACTGTGGTGTTGTCACGTGGAATGGTGACGTCATACAAGGTTCCCGTGTGGCATGGAGGCAACGTGGAGCTCCTTCACACTTGGGTCTCGGAGGAGGAAACGGAGGAAGATGATGAAGTCGTCATACAAGGAGGGGTTTCATCAGCCGTTTTTTCAGACCAAGGCCACAGTGAAATGGGTTCCTGGTCCATGTCAAGTGATTGGGTTCTTCAGGACATCACAGGAGATTCCAAGGATTATGTTCAGGTGACAAGTCACCGATATTTGATTTGATGGCATCGAGTGCGTTAGTGTTGGGGTGGTCGCAATGGAATTAGTTTCGTGGCCGTTGAGATGTCATAGTTGATTTGTAGACATATCTAAATGCAGGTCAAGTTGGGAAGAAGGGACACGAACAACATGTTGGAGATGAAGCAAATCATTACACTTAGAGAAGAAACATTGAGTTGTGATCTTATAGTCTCAAACACAAACTTGTCAGCAATACAAATCAAGTGTTCACTTCTAAGCCATTTGACAGTGAGTACACCAGAAGCAACGTATGCAGTTGGTCTAGAAGGGTCTAATTACGTGGAAACAACTCCGTTTCTGCCACGGCCTGAGACAATTCTAGAAGAAGAAGAAGAAGAAGAGAACAAACCCAAGATCGGAGAAATGGAGTTTGAAGAGGGGAGCAACTACAAACAGTTGAGAGAAGAGATGAGCAGGATATACACTTGTGCACCTCAAAGCTTCACTGTCATTGACAGAGTGAGTGTTTCTAAACCACACTCATTACTAAATGGTTTATTAATTCTAACTCAATGCAAAAGTTAGTATAAAGGTTCAATATTATACAATACTCTCCATATTCAACGCAAATAACATACATATGTGTATTTGTACATAATCAAAGTTCGGATTCAAATTATACCCAAATGATATTTCTGATTTGGCAGGGAAGAAGGAACTCGGTGGTCGTGGGAAGAGAAGGGTTTGAGGAAGTGTATATGTTCAGTCCTGGTTCAAGAAATGATAGTTTTAGCAAATATGCTTATGTTTGTGTTGCACAATCAGCTTTGCTTAACCCTATCACTTTGAACCCAGGTTGTGTTTGGAGGGGTGTTCAACATTTGCACAATCCTAATTTATAATTTTTTATATTCGTCTTTTGTAATATATTTTCTTCTGTTGAATTCAGAATTATATATGGTAGTTTCTGTAAAAAAATTAATTGGTAGATTTGAAAAGACATAATATAAGATATACCTCACAATGCTATATTAGAAAGACGATAGATCCTCCTTATTCCACCCCTAATTTCTAGATAGATTAAAATGGGCCGTAATTTTCGTCTTTGCTGGTTTGAAAATAGAATATTTATCCTCAATTCAAAAAAAAATCTCATTTCTTTTATATTCTTTCTCCTTTGTTGGCTCAATAAGGGCAAAGGTAATTCTCGTATGCATTGGTTTTCAGTTTTCAAGGAAGAAAGTTTGCATCTTTCTTTTGTCTCTTTTGTGGTGTGGGTTTCCAATAATTTGGTTCTATGGAACTCTAATGACGAACTCAACTTTATGTTTGGTCTCTCATTGTGAATTTTCAGAAAGACGATGGCGCCATTTCTGCATGGTAGAAGAAACCGCTTTCTCGCATCCAATCGAAAAACTCTCGTTTTCTCTAATCCAAATGCAAGACCTGTTTCAATTGAAAAACTATCGAATTTGATATTGTGGAGATTATGTAAATATGCTTATAATCAGGAATGTTGTTATCCCTTTTATCATTATACAGATTTGAAAATTCCAAAATATATCATGGTATCAGAGTTTTAAAAAAAAGAAAAAAAAACAAAATCGATCGAGCACTGTTCATCTTCTCCGGCGAAACATTTTTTTCCGGCGAAGCTTCCAGTGCAACGCTTCGGCTTCTCTCTGCGACCGCTTCTTTCTGTAAATCGATTCGGCTTCTCTCTGCGACCGCTTCTGTAAATCGATTCGGGTTTTCTCTCTGCGATTTGGGTCCTGTAAATCCGCCGTCGCCACCTCGTGCTGTGATTCGGTTTCCATAATCACGAACAGAATTTGGTGCATCGAACATAATTTGGTGCATCACGTCGATCCGCCGATCCCGTCGAACAGAATTTGGTGCATCGAACAGAACTTTGAGTGGTTTCCCGTCCTTACGAACCGCAAGATCCGCCGCTCTCTCTCTCTGACCGCATTGCTTCGGATCTTGCGTGATTCTTCATACCAGGAGAATCATCTTCTCCGGTGATATTCGTCTTCGATCTTCGATTTCGTCTTCAGATTGGTATTATTCGGTGAATCCGACGATTTCGTCTTGATATCTTTGATATTCATCGTGTCCGCCGATTTCATACCAGAGATGCTTGGCGACGTGAGCGAAGGAGAGAACTGCTACTGTCGTGTTCACCATTAATCGTGTTCTTGATCGTATTCTTGATCGCCGAATCCTGTTGTTGATTGTTTCTGTGGGATCACAGCAAAAATGACGACTCCCGTCACTGATTCTCTTCACGCTGAGACAGTTGCTCAGCGTGCTCTCGTTGCCGCAAGGAAAGACACGGTTGCGACTACCCGTGCGGATGTTATGTCCGCTTCACCATTCTTCCTCCATCCTGCGGACCATCCCGGTATGGTTTTATCCACGATTGAGTTGACGAAGGATAATTACGATAGATGGGCAGAGGCAATGCGGAACACTTTAATCTCGAAGAAGAAGCTGCTTTTTCTCGATGGTGCTGTGACGCCACCGACTAATGATTCGCCGGAATATGATGATTGGCGTGCGGTCAATTCGATGCTTATGGCATGGATCATGAATACCATCTCACCGTCACTTCGATCCTCCTTCGCATATGCCTCTACCGCGAAGGACTTGTGGGATAACATACGTCGTCATATGTCACTCGAGAATCCTTCTCGAGTCTATCAGCTGTGTTTCTCCATTGCGACTTGTCGTCAAGAGGGGCTCTCAGTTTGCGACTATTTTGGGAAACTTCAACTTCTTTGGAGTGAACTTGGCAACTACAAACCACTCAAGACCTGTTCCTGTGGCGTTTTAACCGTGGAGCAGGCACAAGAACGTGAAGAGGAGATGTTATATCAGTTTCTTATGGGTCTCGATACTTTGAAGTTTGGTCATATTCGAACCAGTATTTTATCAATGAAGCCATTACCGGATTTGGACTCGGCGTATGCTATCGTGATTGAAATGAAACGTCAACTTATTGTTCTTGAAAACACGAGGAGAAACCACCTGCTATGAGCTTTGCTGTTCAAACTACTCAAAATCCTCGGAATCCTCAACCACGAATCCGAGATCCATCCTTACTCTGCTCTCGTTGTGGAAGAAAGGGACATATCAAGGAGACCTGTTTCGTTCTTCACGGTTACCCAGACTGGTGGCCTGGGAATAGAAGACCTACTCGCGGTCGAGGTCGTGGACCCTCCACATTTACAGGAACTCGTGGTCGCGGACGTGCAGCAACCAATGTTGCCCAGGTTTCCTCTTCAGTTAGCTCCTCCGACATTAATGTTGTTCCAGAATTGAATACGGACCAATATCATGCTCTCATGAGTGCGCAGAAGCTTCCATCTTACCGAGCCACGGGTAACACAAGTATTACTGATTTTATCATCGATTCGGGTGCTTTGCATCATATGACAGGCGATTTTTCTCTATTGATTAATGTTAAATCTATTATTGCGCATCCTGTCGATCTTCCAAATGGTTCCAATATTGCTGCACAACATACATGAGATATCTATGTCTCAGAATCATTCATACTTCGTGAAGTGTTATTCATCCCATCTCTAACATGCACTCTCATTTCTGTGTCAAAGTTGTCACAACAATTGTCTTGTTATGTAACGTTTATTAATAAGCTATGTGTGATATAGGATCGTTTCACGAAGATCCTGATTGGCGCCAGTGAAGAGAGTGGCGGGGTATACAAGTTTCGTGGGGTTCCATCATTGACGGCGTTTGCGGATTCAGTTTTGGTTCCAATGATCTTTGGCATCGGAGACTAGGCCATCCTTCAGACAATATTCTTTCTGGTTTATCGGATGTACTTGACATTACTTCATCTCAATTGAATAAGGGACATTCTTGTGATGTATGTTTTCTTTCCAAACAAACTCGAGCTATTTTTTCCGAGAGTAATAATACAGCTTACGCACCATTCAATTTGGTTCATTCGATGTGTGGGGGACCATACCCGGTTCCAACACGTACTGGCGAGCGCTTCTTTCTCACGATTATTGATGATCATACACGAGCCAATTGGATATACCTTTTGCGGTCCAAATCAGAGGTTGCTTCTATATT
>CM071864.1:37447012-37462487 GCA_036759665.1 Gynandropsis gynandra | reverse complement strand
CATTGAGTAACAAATAGACAGCACGATGCCCTGGGTCGACCATGTGACCTTAACGGTCACAAAGGTAACAAGGATTTTTCAGAGAATTTAGGGTTAGATGTTAGAAATCGCCCTTTTGAGAGAATGAAAGACTCGAAACAAGAGATAATTTGGTGCTTGTTGTAGCTTTTCGGTTTTTCCTCCTCTATTTATAATGAAAAATAAATGGACTCCTAAAATTCCAGAAAGACAATAAATACAAAGAATGATTAAGGTGCATGTATTGACCACATTAAAGAACCTTTAATATAGGTCTTGAATGTGACATTGGTAAAATGAAAAGCATAGCTAACACTTAGAAAAAGCAGTAGTCTGACATTGAAAAGACTAGTCGAAATAGACAAATGGATCGCAATGGTCGGAAGGGTCGCAATGGTCGGAAGGGTCGCACAGGTCCAAGGGTCGCGAGGGACAAGGGTCGCACGGGTCCAAGGGTCGCGAGGGACAAGTGTCGCACGGGTCTAACATATTTTGATTTGAGCTGTATTTTCAAAATTTTATTCATATTATTTGTAAATAATTTTTAAATAATAAATTAGTATCGTTGAGATCCAAGGGTCGCAGAGGTCCAAGGGTCGAAGAGGAACAAGGGCCGCAGAGGAACAAAGGTCGCAGGGGTCCAATGTTCGAAGAGGAACAAGGGTCGCAGAGTCGAACTGGATCGCTGGATCGTAAGATCGTAGGGGTATTTTAAAAATATTAACATTTATAAGGGTATTTTTGAAGTTAAAAATTTATTCTCGGAAAGGATATTTTTAAACTGTTTTAGCTATATTTTTGAAGTTAACTGTTAAAGTTCAATGCATAAATTTACGTCAACGCGGGAGGAAAATACCTCCTTTCAAACGTAGAAATCCCGTTACTTTTTCTTCTGCCTTCCCACGCATTCTCTTAATAAATTTCTCTAGATTTAACCCTTCCAATTCCATGAAACAGATTAATACCTCCCCGTCTACAGCATGGATGTCGACTCCACCAATGCGCTTTGAGCCAAACCAAGATGATGGGAGACGGGCGAGGGGCCAAGCGCCTGAAATGCAGTGACACCCAGCTCATGATTTCAATAAATCGTCGTCTCCACCGCCATCCACGGGAGGACGTCGAAGCCAAACCAAGATGATGGGAGACGAGCGAGGAGCCAAGCGCCTGAGATGCAGCGACGCCCAGCTCATGATTTCAATAAATAGTCGTCTCCGTCGCCGCCCACGAGAGGACATCGAACAAGAAGCGGCAACAAGAGGCCAGCGACGCGACTGAGAAGCAGCCGCATCCATCCCTTGCTCTCGATAATCGGCGGCTTCACCGACGGAGACGATGGATGCAGGCAGCGACGGGAGAAGCACGATCGGTGGCTTTTAGGTATTTTATCCTCGGTACATTCTCTCCTAGGCGTTTACTATTTTCCAAAGGTTCACTATCTCCGTTAATGGCGACTTCCACTGCGTTTTATCCTGGATTAGCGGATTTTAGATCAGTCTGATTGTGCCGACTTACCTATTGCGGGATATCATCTATGCTTGAAAATGTTGAATTTAAGAGTGCATTTTTTCCCAATTACAGTGTCTTGGACACGCCTTACGATTGTTCCGCTGAGGCAGAGTTGCTGTATAATCTTATCGTAAAAGCTCGGTTTTGAGAACAACCGGTACCAGAAGCCAAAGGAGCGGCCGCCTTAATCTTCAAGCGAACACGTTGAGCGGTTTTAATCTCGAACTTGATTCGGACTGTCCAAAGAGCCGTCTAATAGAACTTCAACTTGTGTCCATGCATAAATGTATCAGAAGCATCTGCATAAGAACTCGAGATCAATAGAAAGCATCACGCGGTCGAGTTTCATAAAAAATGGCAGCAATTTAGGATTTCGAGTCTTTCTGTTGCAGAGTAGAAACGAAATACAAGTGATATGCTATATATTCATTATGATCAATACTGCAAACTTATAAAGTCTGCACCTTTCTGATATTCTTTTACATGCCACATATATGAGAGAAAATCATTTTGACAGAGTTTTCATGAACAAGAATGGTCACTGCAGTATTAATAGTTCTTCAAACTTGCAACATAGAGGGTTGGTTACTGACTGTTTACATGTTTGGTCACTGTGGAAAAAGCAAGCAAAAGATCAAATGGCCTGATTTGATCAATCTTGCCTCTGCTAATCGCCTTTTTAATGATTTTTTTGAATAACAATTTTTTTCCTTCTACATTTGTGCGCCTGTTGCCCCACGCCATGGAGGTTTTGAGGGACCCCGCACGCCTCCGCAACTGAGATAAGACCCAGATCTAAATGAGACGACTTGATGCCACCTTCCCTTCGGCAACGCAGATAACTTCCTTTTGCCCTCTGCCACTTCTTTCATCATAACAGCTTAATCGTCATGTTCAGGGCTTGGCATCCTTATATTCATCTTGGTCTCAGGTTCATGGTTTCCTCCGGCGGCAATCAGTGGGAGAAATATTGAATTCACGGGTGCCGTGTACCTATACATTTTGATCTACGGTCAATATGTGCACCTGCACAAGGTCATGCGTCGCATTAATCATACTGTTTTTCGTTGTTCATTCTCTATGGTCTCTGAGGTTAGGACTACCAAACCCTTTTTTTCTTGGCTATCATATCTATCAGTTGAGGGTGATGCAGGTCTGCCTACATCAACCGAGTTCCAATCTATGCCTAAACGAGCCACCTAGATGCACACCCTAGCTCCGGCCATGAAGGTCCTGTGCGGTTTTCCAAACAAATTTTGGTCAGCATAACAACTTTTATTCTTATGTTCACTCTTTGCTTTCATTATCTCTATCTGGTTTCCGGCCTACAGCCTATTCATTCTCAGATTCATCTTTGTCTCAGGGTCATGGTTCCCTGCGGCGAAAAGCAACGGCTGAAAGATCCAACTCAAGGACGGCCCATGTAGCTTTTCAGGTTGGCCTATGGTCGATTCGTTCGTCTTCACAATAGAGTCAATCCTACTGTCTCATTTATCATATATTCCGTATTTCATTCTCCATGCCTCTGATGATTGTTGTAGCAATCCTTTTTCCCTTGGGCTTTCAAGTTTATCGCCGGCATGTTCTGAATATCTTCTTGCAGCAACCGAGGTGGAACCCGTTCCTGAACGTGCCGACTTGATTACCGCTCTCCCTCCGGCCCCCAAGGGTACTTCCAGGTCCTCCGCTGACACTTCTTTCACAATAACCATTTGTACTCATATTTAGGCTTTGCATTCTTATGCTCATGCTGGGTTTTGGGTGTTTGAATTTCACGCGGCATAAAGCTATTGATGCAAAATTAAACGCATTCCTACTCATTGATCTTTCACATTTCTGATCATTCCGATCCACTTCCACGTTGCTTCAAGTGCCCTTTTCATAGCCCCTAATCGAACTCCTCAGAGTCATCTAGACGTGTAGACCATTTAAATAAATTTTTTTCGGTCCTCTTTCTTATGTAGAATTAAGGCCATGCTTTATAAATATTTTGTTGTGTTGGTTTGAACATTTAGGAAAATTGCATGTAACTCAAAGCCTGGACATTACAGGGATTGGAAGTGTTTTTAAATGTCGAATATTTTTTTCTGGGAACAAGCGGTTCTCTGAGTTGACTATTCCTTTACCTACGCTGATGTGTTACACATTGCTCTTTCAAGGTTGCAAGGAAGCGAATGGTGAAATGTTACGCGCCGTCCTTCTCATTTATCTTTCACGGTTACATTGCACGCGATTCGTGAAGCTGTACATTGGGGGGAGATTCCAGAAGCCTTTATGAGTGTTATGGATCCCTCTCAAGAACCGGCGCTTGATATCATATCTTTCTTCAATTGAGCAGGCCGCACTAGTCAAACGGTTGCAGTCACCGTTACGAGGCTAGAAGCGGTGTCGAGCAACTCCGGGTGAAGAGTCTCTCTCGTCGGCTGTGTGAATTCCGGCGGCATTGGCGCACCCTTTGGATCCTGCTATTTTAGGTCATTTGCTTGTATATATTTGAAATATGGGTATTTGTGATTCCAGTCTTTTGCAGTTACAGGAGTCACCCGCATAGATCCGTCCCTTCATTCTCTGTGGTGTAAGAGGGTAGACGTGACACACCCTTTTTCCTTGCCTACCAGGTCTATCAATTGCGTGTATTGATGAGCTGTCCACAACAACCGAGTTCAAGCTTACGCCTACACGAGCCGCCTAGATGCCCACCCTAGCTCCGGACAGGAAGGTACTCCTCTATCCTCCGACGAATAGTTTGTGTGGAAATTTACAAGTTACTGTGCATTTCCATTTTGTTAAGCAGGTTCACTCATGTAGGAAACTTACAGGTAACTCACAGCATGGAAATTACAAGGATTGGAATTTTTTTAAATGTTGAATAGTTTGTCTAAGATCAAGTGGTTCTTTGCTTCAGATTCTATTTTCAAAACATTAGTTTTCAAGTCCATCTAACAATCTAATTTAATAGAAACCAGTTGACCTCAATATAAACTGGCATTGGTCACCACTCAGACATCAGAATTCAACTCGCAATTGGAGCAGCTTAAAGTTAGGCATTCCTTCACACCTCGGAGTATCAAGTGATTCATAGAGTCTTCAAAGCCTCCAAAATTATGATGGTAGGAGTTTGTTTTAGGAGCTATGGAGAAGATGCTTCTGGGTGTGTAATGATTAAAAGGTATGTTATGTTTCGCCTCCAATTCTTACTGTCACTTAACTGTCTTTTTAAAGGTTCTCCCTGAGTTAATTCTTTCCCTTCATGTTCTGGATGCTAATTTCGAAAAATACAAGCTTGAATCATCTTAGAACTGATAAGCCCGGTTTGTGTCACATGCCGGTTTGCTATTCTGACTAGCATTGCAGCGGTTCTGATGACACAACAAGGCCAATGATATTGGTGGCTGCTTCCGTGGACATGATTATCCTGAAAATCCGATACACGTGGACGTCGATTTTAGTACAGAAGGTGTCGTTACATGGGTTGGAAGATCTTCCATGGAGATCCAAATACAAGTAATTCAACCAAGCGGAGGTACCGATTTCTTTGTTTTTTAATGTCTCAGTTATTTGCGATTCCTTTTATTCTTTAGTGGCATTCATTGATAATCTCGAGCTTAACCAAGAGCCATAATGAGTTACACTGTTGGATTCTCATATATACCACACAGTAAAATAACTACTATACCTCCTACCATCATGTCGACTGATCAGATTTTCGAGCCACAGTGTAAAGCTGTCCGCAACGCTTCTACTCATGCGATTCCCTCTCTTCCAGCTGATACACCTGGGTGAGGTGTTTCTGGGTGTGTAAGGATTAAAAGGTACGTTATGTTTTGCTTCCAAATCTTACTTTCGCTGAACTGTCCTTTTTTAGGTTTCGCTTTAATTAATTCTTTCCCTTAAGGTTTTGAATGCTAATTTTAAAAAATGCAGTTTTGAATCAGTTTAGCGCTGCTCTTCCTCGGTTCTGTCAGCATGCTGGCTTGCTATTCTGACTTGCATTGCAGCAGTGATGATGGCACAGCAAGGCCAATGATATTGGTGACCGCTTCCGTTGACATGATAATTCTGCATATACCGATACACGTGGCCATCGATCGTACCAATTTAATTGGTGATATCATATGTTAAGTTTTTTTACAATGTCAATAAAACAAGACCACTGAAGAACCGTTTATCCAGATATTACAAAAAAATACCTCCTTGTGTTCAAAATTTTTCCATTTGTCGTATTCTTGTGCGTGTTTGCTTGCGAATTAAGCTGCCTAATCTACCATTTTACGTATGCAATTCTTTTTCTGTCTATTGTTTGCCCTATATGTACATGCATATCTATTACCGCACTTGCCACATCCAGCCAGCAAACAAAGTCCTAGCGACCACAAGTTATTCCCGTTATAAATTCATTGAATTAGAACAAACTTAAGTCAAATCCATTCTCCCTCGCTCTCCCTCTGTTTTTATGTGTCACTTTGCTTTTTTTACTTCACTTCCACGTATTCAGATATTTTCTTCTTTCAAATACTAAATGGATTTCAAGCGTTCTCTTTGCTATCGTTGGGCATAGTGTTTTTTACAAATAATGTGCTTGCTACTTCACCCACATCGTTGTAATCCTGTGTTTCTTAACGACTGATGTGGATTATCAGATACTAACTCCTTGTGTCTTACGTTCTATCCCAATCTATTACTTCTGTATTTTCATATTTTTTGACCAGCCTACAAGATCTTTTCGTAAAATCTCATTATGCTCTGGTTGAAACCTTATCAATAGGGGTCATTTCTATGGGATAAACCCATTCCAACGCAACACACTTCACAAGCAGTTGTTCTTAGACTCTTTTCATCGTCTGCACCAAGGACCGCTAGCTCGACACTATCCACTCGACCGAACCCGCCGGAAAAATCGTGCACGGTCGCCCATCAATGCTGCTTGCCAAAGTAAACATAGACTAGGAACATCCAATTATTTAAGAATAAATCGCCTTTATATTAAGTATATCCATTGTTTGTGGTATGTTTGCCTCAACAACAATTCATATATAACGTTATTATCTCAAACACAGGTATATAAAAACGACCCCAGATGAATATCAAATTTTTTCCCCTAAATCCATATTTATATCACATTATTTTTTGTTTTCGTATCGGATTTATCGCCTTTTGTGTAATATATTTATTGGAAATAACTTAGTTTTTTTCCCCTGGCATTCCTCTCTCAAATTAAAAAAAAAATCTCCACCTTACCCCTTCACTTCCTCCGGTGCCCTCCCATTGTCCTGCCATGGCACCTTCCTCCAAACCAACCACCCGCCTGCTGCCGCCGTCTTCTTCTATCCTATGGCCGCCAATTCCCCCCTGTCGCCCCCTTGCCTCACTCCCTCTCTCCCTCATCGCCGGTCCTCCGACCCACCTTAGAAATCAATTTTCCCATTATCCCTCGACCAACCATTCCCCGTCGCGGTCCCCTCTGTTCCGCCCTGCTTTCATCTACCCAACCGATCTGTGCGGTTTCCACCGTCGGTAGGCTCTGCCTCTTGATTGTCCTTCGTCTATCTCCTGGTACGTCATGAAAACGCTAAATTTGTTATTTGCCTCCTGCGCATTCTTCCTTTCTATGCCTATCCACTTCCGTCCGAAAACGTTCAATGGAAAATGCGTCTTCAACCTTCATCAAGTCTTCCCGTGTTATGTCTTTTCATCACTCCAAAACGGCTGTCCGTTCATGACGACCCCACTAACTTAACCATTTTCTTTTGCCTTAAAGCCGCAGAACTCCAACATCTTTTCATTACAGTTCCATTTCTTTATACACCGTAGGTTTTTCCGGCACTTTGCGTTTCTTCACAGTTCACAGCACATCTCTTTGCATAAATTTTCTTCTGTTGCGTTATGGCTTCCTTGTCTTTCTCTTCTGGCTCATCCGCCCGTAATCCCCTCCCGTTTGCGGATTTGATTATGGGTCGTGGTCTGTAGGTTATCGTAGGACGTGCCTTCCGCGTATGGGAAGCTAGGAACGCCAAAAAAGCGGCCAGCTCATGTGGATGGAGTGCCTCCTAATCGATGCTAAGGTTACCTATATAATAACACCTTTTTTTCTCTATAGTTTCGTAAATTGATACGTGCATGCCTTTGTATGGAGCCTTAGATCGCCATATGCGTTGCTCGATGGTTGTTATTCGTCGGTTCTTGCGTCTCCATCTGTTGATTGTAGGTCACAGGTAATGTCTCGTTTTCTGTTGTTTGTTGACTTCGCTATCTGTTGGTCTCGATTTCTATTTGCCTCGCTAGCTGTGGGACTCACTGATTGTAGGTAACGCTATTTGTTCGCAGAAAAAAATCAAAAGAACATGGTTTTTTGTTGCACACGGTCCTTTAAATGCTTTTGGTTTGGGGAAGAATTTCCATGAGAAATATGACTTCGAAAATGGTGTATTTGAATGGACAACGACAAAACCCAACATTGAACCATTATTATCACAGATTCCATATGTCTAATTGCTTTGCTTTTGGAATTTTCTGCAGTTTTCTGGTATGTTAGAGTTTCTTTGTTGTAGGTCCAAGGTACTCAATTATGTAGATGCATAAAAAGTCCAGCTAGGTTGCTTATTCACACAACAAATTTGGAAAAAAAAGACCCCATTGTCTCAGTAGGCCTGTTAAGGGAAATGAGTCGACAGCTCTCTCCCGGTGATAGGATAAGTTTTCTGGGCAAAACATATACTGTTTTTTGAAGAAAAGGCTCTCCCCCGTTGTAATGTGGAGATGCTCTCTCCCGTTGATATGATAGGTTTTCTGGGCATAACAGATATTGTTTTTGAAGAATAGACTCTCTCCCGTTGATAGGATATGTTTTCTGGGCAAAACAAATGCTGTTTTTTAAGAATAGGTTCTCTCCCGTTGATAGGATAGGCTCTCTCCCGTTGTAACGTGGCCATAGACTGTTCATAGAATAGGTCTTCTGGGCAAACTAGATACTGTTTTTGAAGGCCAGAATTTCCATGTGCATAGAAGTGTCTAGCGAATGTTACGTATATTAATCCGTTTTTTAACCCCATCTCAACCCGAGCCCGGACAATAAACAAGGCTAAGTTACTTTCATTTATTGAAAATTGTTACACTCTTTGATTTTTTACTGCCCTTGGAAAGTTTACGCCCTTTGACGCAGTTTCTCACGCCTTTTGTCCCGTGTCTCAACGTTTTTTGCATCTGCTGCATTCTCTTTGTTCTTGTTACGAGCAACCTTAATCGTCCGCAATCATCTGATCTACAAAAACTTTGGTCATACAGTCATTTGCGTTGCATGGATACTTGTTGCTGGGTCCTAAGCTATCGATCTATGCCACATGTCATGTTAGGACAACACACCACCTTGTTCCCTTTGTGCTCCACTGTGTTATTTTGCTGGCAGTGTTTATGTACACACAAATATCCCACCAGCTATGTCTATTTTTTTGAAACAGTTGCATGCTGTTCTATTTTGTTTACCATGCGCCCAATTTTTTCTGATGATATATGAAGCTGCTTTGTGATATATTGAATACCCCGTACATCACTAATATCGTTACACATCCTTGCAATCAACTTTGCTGCATGGGACAATTAACTGCAACGTTTACAGACACTTTGCCCCCTTCCTCCAAGAAGGGACTGTTCTATGCTTGGAAGGAATGGATGTTGTTCGCAGCAATCCGAACTACAAACTGACTGATTTACATGTGTCAATCCGCTTTAATGTATCTACGAAATTGTCTGATGTTTCCGAAGTAGAATTTGCTATTCCACAACATGTTTTCATACTTGCTCCCTATGACGAGCTAACATCTTTGGCCAATAAAAACGTTTCACTGCCAGGTACTTTGCACCTACACCTCTAAATCCCATGTCTTTTTTTACACCCTTTCCTGGACTTCATTATACTGCTTCTTTTGTGACTTGCTCTTCAGATGTTATTGGCTGTGTCGCTGTGATCAAGGATTCACTCAATGATCACGTGTCATCCACCCCACGTGTTTCCCTATGCTTACAACTGTCTTGGTTTGTGTTCTAAACTTCCTTTTTTCCCTGCCCATGTTGTTTTCCATATACTAACATTTTTGCGGTTTATATCAAGTGGAATGCAAATAAACCTGACAGCATGGGACCAGAAGGCTGATGAGTTGCGTACTAGGCTTGAACAATTCAGCTCAAGCCCCTCAGTAATTTTGCTCACTGCTGCTAATCCCAAGTTTGTTGCGGGTACGTTTCCCGTATGAAACCGCTACCTCATTGTGTCGTGCCCCTTTAATTGTATCATCGGCTCGATATCCATCTTACACGGTGTTCTGGTTTTTTTTTAATTCTCTTTAGAAACATGTTCTAACAGCCATCGTTCAAATATCGCGGAACGTTTTTTCATTGTTGCTAGGTACTCTCTATCTCAACATGACTTCCGCAACCAGATACTACTTTGACGGTGAATCAACTGTTGTAACAGAAGATGTTGAAAGGTGATTTGTTTTTCCCCTGCGCTAGCCATGCAACACCTATAGGTTTTATCACTCCACTGTTTTCCAGCAGCCCTTGCTTGCTTCTCACCCTTTTCTCAATAACCCTTTTAAATGTTTGCATGCCTCTGCCGCACAACATAAGAGATGACATGGATGACGGTATGAAGAGCAATGCTTTAAGTACTCAATTGATGAAAATGGAAACGGTTTCTCTCTTGGAGC
Organism: Gynandropsis gynandra; assembly: GCA_036759665.1. Lineage (NCBI taxonomy): Eukaryota > Viridiplantae > Streptophyta > Magnoliopsida > Brassicales > Cleomaceae > Gynandropsis > Gynandropsis gynandra. Next base: position 37,452,258 of record CM071864.1, on the reverse strand, counting down.
TTTGAAAATACATCACCACATCTGACCACAAGGTTCTACATTCTCGGTCTCATTTCCAAATACGTTATATTTCATGTTCTTGCGCCATTGATATTCCTTTTTCCTTTTTTCCAGGAAGCTGAGTTTTATTGTGAGGCTCGCGTTGATCAAATCTTAACAGACAACGGGTGGACCTATGTGGTATGTGCTAAGTGTTCCCGAAAATTAAACCGAACTTCCGACTCCCTACGATGCTCCTTTTGCGTGGAGGACAAAGCTATTGTGATCAAAAGGTAATAGAATATTCGACCGCCTTTGTTGGTCCCATAGATTCGGTTATAGTTCCACCCGTACGTTCAACTATTTAGTGTCTTTTTTAGGTATCGAGTTGAGTTTTTGATCGAAGATGGTGACGAGTTTGCAACATTCGTTGTGTTTGATCGAGAAATTAACAGGTGGCCCAACACCGTCATACTTGATAACAATCAACCACAGGTATTACTGAGCTTTAACTTGCGCTACTATTCCCCTTTTTCATGCGTAATGTGTTATTTTCCATCTACTTAAGGATGTTGCCGACGAAAATGAACTTCCGAAATTTTTAAATGATATGGTCGGCAAGCAGTACAAGTTCCAACTCAAAGTCACTGCTTACAATTTCTCACCAAATCACCGCTCCTTCACTGCAACACGTGTTACAGAAATTCCTCCGGCTGTAGAGGCTGATTCAGATATTCTTGAGGTTAGTTGTTGTTCAATTGTTGTTGTTATTTGTTTTGAATAAGACATACATGGTTTTCCATCGCTCCTAAACTTTATTGTTATAGGTTGTTCCTGAGGATCGTGTTGGCCTTGACGATGTGAATGGCATCGAAGATGTTCAGATTGATAATGTGGATGTCCCTGCTCTGATAAAGGGCAAGAACTCCAATTGTGCTCCTCTGATCACCAACAAGAGTACAAAGGAAACACCCGAGGACGATGACTCGATTGTTCTTGCCGCTATTAAGGAGAAGAAGTAAATGCGCGCAAGAAGATCCGTCTCACTTAAGCGGATTTATCTCCAATCTATTTAAAAAAGCCGTTTGCCGGCTCCAATCGTTTCTACGTTTTTTCAATAAAAGCATTGTCGTCTCTATCTTCATGATACTTACGATTTCCTATTTCTAATTAAAATCTACGTTCAACTTTAGAACCGTTTTCTTACATTTCATGTGCATCTCGCCTAATTCCTCCTTCATCTAAACCAAGCATTACCTTGCAATGTGCATTTCAGTCGTTTCGCCATTATCTTCCAAATATTCAAGGTTCCAAACAAAAAAGCCTATTCGTTTCCCATCTTCCTATGCTATTGTTTTCCATTGGTTTGAATGCTACAAAACAATCGTCACTCTTAGGTTTACCAAGACCACCAAACCGCTTAGGGTTTCCATTTAACAATGGTTTCACCATCACTAGCTAACCCGTTCTTTTTTTTTTCATACAACTCAATACACTAGCAAACCTGGATCAACACAGTTACCAATCACAGGGGAATCATTCATTTTATTTTAACAGTAAACATTGAAAATACAATATTTATTCTAATAATTTGTACACGATATGACAAGGCTACTAAAACAATGTGAATTTGCTGACTCAAATAGTATTCCTGCATGATACATGCCAATTCACCTGAACGCTTTCACTCTCACCACCAGCTACCATGCTATCCTCACCAAGGTTGCAGTGCATCCCCACTTTTCCCATTGGTTGAGAGTCAGCTATTGAAGTTGTTGACTTGCCTCCAGTCCAACCTCCCAAATTAGAATCCATGACTTACCGAATATAACAACAACATGTCAAAGAATCTTGAAATATTAGGTTCACATTCATACCAAATTCATGCCACTTTTAAAATGTCAATAAGAAGTGAATGCACCCATAATGTAGAACTTGGAAAACCTATCCACTATCACAAAATGGCCTTCCCTACCAAATCCACGACAACAAAAAAAATAATGCTGCACGCAAAATACTCAAATGAAATCAAGAAAATACAGCTTAAAAAAGGACTTTCAGACCAGATGAACTAAGCTACTGATGCAACTTTGCTTACACGTGACCCCGGAAAATCACCTTGCAATAGAACTAAAACTCTAGCTCATGGATGTAAAACCATCATCGTTCAATTTTTCCCAATTACCTGAAATATGATTCTATATGAGCACCAAGAAAGATAACACACCGTACTATATATGTCATGAAGAAACAAGTTTAGCCATTCTCAAAACACACAGTGCATGCGAAACAAAACAGTTTTGTATTCTCACAGCACATAAGTCATGCATAAACTACTTTAAAGCCAACGACTCCTTCTATTACTTATCAAATAAAATTTGTATAACCCTCTGAAAGAGTTGGCCTCTTTTACTTTTTCGTTCTTATTCCACATCTTTCTCAATCGAAACAATTCCCCTCAACAATAATATAAAGAAACACATGTTCGTTGAGTTACAGGTCCAAGTCAATGGCTTTGTAAATCTGTCCAACCCTATTTAGAAAACTACAAACAAAACACGAAAGTTATTTAAAAAGGGATATAGTTTATATCATACTTACGCATGCAAAAAAGTAAATATTGCATATTTGGAAATGTGTATTGGGGAATCCCAACAGTATGATAATGCTGCACAATTCTGGGTTATACAACTCAGTACAAATGTAGCAAACACAGTGAAAAAAATACCTATTATCTCCATCATTGATATCTACATCTGAATCTGTAGATGTAAAGATTACATCAGGCTTAAGCTGAGCAGATTGAAGCAAAGGTGGCATGACTACACTCATGTAAGGTTCAAAATCGTGCCCAAAACATTTGCGTAATCTAGCCCAAACCTGTGAAATATATTCATTACATGTTGTTAACTATGAATTCACATATTAAGAACACAAAAAAACTTGCCTATAATGTAGCTTGTTGTTGGATCATCTACTTCCAATTGAGATCCTTGTAATGACATGAGCACTTCCATGAACTTCCACACAAGGAATATTCAGGCAAATATTAGCATTGAATAATTACCTTCCGTGGTGGAATAATTGTATATAGCAACTGGATTGGAAAAAAGAAGATAAAAAGGACTAGAACAACATCATTGTACATAAGATTGCTAACGAACGTTTTTCCTAATAGAAAATATGTTTATGTTTACCTGCTTTGCGTCATCCTTATATTTGGTTTGCCCAACAGCCAATCCGACCAAACTAATGCCCTCCATCGATTTAGCACCCAACATACGCTTGGGTCTATCATTTGCATTCATCAAAATAGCTTTCAAGTAAGGCGTAATAGTATTTTTGGAATAAATTCTGTTAGAATGACACTGTCAGAATGGAGAACATAGAACAATAGTCAGGACTTGCAAAGTGGAATATATGTACCTCCGAAGTTTTAGCAACTTAACCTAAAGCAGTCAAAACAGTCTTTTGCACCATTTGTTTTTTATTCTGCATTAAACCCACAATATCCACAAATAATATGACACTCACTCACATCATAATACTTTAAAAAAAAAACAACAACCTTTATACCAAAACTCGCTATGAGAAAAACAAGATGTAATATCTCTGAATTTAAAGCATTCAGTTACAACTGCAGCAAAAAAAAAAGAGAAGAAACGGATACCACCATACCAGCTTTATAATAATCTAAAGGTCAATCTTGTGAACAACTTGATAGTAACCATAAAGAGGTTAAAATTTGTGAAAATTCCCTTGGCTTGGCATGTAAATATTAGTCAAATGTAAGATTTGATTTTAGTGCAAGTCATATAAATTTGAGAAACTACTTATCCCTCTGGAGTAGAAATTATCATCCTATTAGTTCCACCCGCAAACTAAATCTCAAAACAAGGTCATTTAGCCTCTAAGACACAAGGCATATTTATGAATGTCTAGGAGACATTAAACATAGCTGAAGAAGTACAAGAAGTTTGCTAACAATCCCATCCAGACATGACCTCAAATCCGCTTGGGTGCAATTTTCACTGAAATCCAGAACAACATCAACCTGCGCCTCCGCCAACAAAATGGCCAAGAATGTCTGAGACACCGCTCATCAAAGAAGCACACGTTACAAAATTCTCGAAAGGGATTTTTGAAAAGGATATAGAGTAATAGAAAGAACGTGGTAAATAGACAAACCCAAAATAACTACAGACACCGCTCATCAAAGAAGCGCACGTTTCAGCACATTCTTAAACATAAAACACAATTTAAGTACAACATGTTCTATTCCTTCGCTTGAGCCATTTATGTCTCCAAAAGCTCAAATACACGTACTAATTTACGGAATAATAATCGAAAATCGAACTCCTAACCAAATTCACGACCCACCTCATCAGCCATGTCGCAATGGCCACCATGGACACCATCAGCAATACACAAACCCAAGTAAGAGTTAATAGCAGAGTCTACTTCAATCATAACGGTTTTAAGGTTGTGGAACCGTCTCGTGGACTCTTGCCCTACCCCGTTAACGGTTTCCCCATAAACATACACCATATCAGACGAAAAAATGGGATTCACAGGACGAATGAAAAAAAAACCCACAACCATACCTTCGATCGATAGCTCTTTCCTTGCGCCATTGGAGCTGCGCTACTTCCCCGGCCGCTGACAGGTACGATTACTTCCCCGCCGTTACTTGCGCTTCGACCTCTTTCGTGTCTGCCGGCGAACACTGCATCCAGGATCGTCCTAGTCGGCTTTCGTGTTTGCCGGCGAAAACCACACCCCTACCCACACAACAGTTCTAGACATCGACCTAGCGAAATTCCCCGCGACTGGCCAACCAGAAAATCCGCCAGCTCCGTCGCGTATAGTTGGCTCCTGTTAGCCATGTCACGATTGTTCTGGATCGTCGGGTTTGCGGTTTAAAAAGATATTGTTTGGTCAAAACATGTCCTATAATCCTTTTCATCCCGCGTTTAGCCATCGCCGGAAAAGATATTGTTTTGTCAAAATGATGCGCTATCAAAGTTAAACAAATATTTAACCTAAACTACCCGCAAGTGCACGACACGTATGTAGTACTTTAGGTGTCGATCCCACAGGGACTACGCAACACAACCTAAACTCAAACTACGAATCAAACTTGCAAACGAACGAAATATGAGAATTGAGAATGAAATACTAAACAACGAAATAAAACAAACTAGTTCTTAACAATGAGACAAACGTTCTAGGAATCCGGTTTCACCACAAGACTACCGAAACCAACA
>CM071864.1:37427823-37446134 GCA_036759665.1 Gynandropsis gynandra | reverse complement strand
GCATGATCGCACATGACCGTGATGGAAAACAAGGTGGCCCGCTCGGGCTAGGGAGTACCCCGGTCGGGCTGATGCGTGCCCCGGTCGGGCCTGATTGTGCCCCGCTCGGGCTGATGCCCCGAGCGTGTGTAGTACTTACTCGACTCGTGCACAATTTGCTGGACAAAATTGCTGACTAAACGCCCCATGCGGGCAAGGGTGTACCCCGTGCGGGCTGAGTGTATTCCTCGGCGATTCTCGTTCCGTTTGTTTCGTGATGATCCTCGATGTTGGCACTTTGTCTTGTGTACGTCCGTTAGCTCCAAAATAAGCCGAATACGCATTACAACCGGTAAGAACATGAAAACAAGAAAACGAGTAAAACAGATACAAAATCATACGTAAACATCGCATCTATATCGTAAACATCTCTAAAATCGTGCAAGAAATACGTATGAAAACGAGATGATCAAAATCCCCCAGACTTGAATGTTTGCTTGTCCCTAAGCAAACGTAAACTTGGAACACGTGGGGTATACAAAATCCGAGAATTCCCCGTTCTCCTAGAAATACCGCAAAAGCGAACCTAACCGATCAACTAGCACGTCGAGAGCAAATTTGGCCTAATTAAGTTTTCAGTCTTCATCCTAGGTTCACCAAGGCTACCAACGAGAAAGTAAATCGAAGGCGAACTAGACAAGCCACCGTAACTCTCTCCACCAAACAAGAATTCAGACAAATGCTAAACCTAGAACAACAACGGAGGATACTTGTTTCTTTTCCAAGCTTCTTTCTTTCTTTTTTTTCTTTTTCTTCTTTTTCTTTTCTTTTGTTTTTATGTCTTCTGTTTTTTTTTCTTTTACATTCTTTGCATACACACTAGGCTTCTAGGACGTCGGATTTGAAGGGATCCAACCTCTACTTAGACCCAGACTTTCGATGACAATATACTCATGCATCTCGTTCAAGAGTGCAGCGGAGTAGGCGACGTTTTTATTGTGCCATGCCCTTAGGATGTAGAAAGATGATCGCCAACCCACCACTTAGACCCGAGCCATCGAAAGAGTATCACGGTCGATGCACTCATATCGATTTTAGATCATGCTTTTAGGCATTATTTCAATCGACAACGGAGTGTTAGTGTGCGCTTTTAATCTGCAAAATAAGCTCGATTTCATATGATCTAATAATCCTCATAAAAATGAAGTAAGGCATCGTCTATACAAATTATGACCATCTGGATAGAGAGAATAAACGATAAACTAGCCTAACAACCTCGTCTAAACCCCCCACAAGCAACACTAGGATTCCCAAAGAATTACGACCTATTGTTTTTCAGTCGACTAATAAGCTCTATCACTTAGGAAAAACCTATCTCAAACATGCAAAATCTCACGGAAAAGGCCAACTTCTTAAGCATCCTAGGTTCAGGGTTCATCTCAAAATGTGGCACCGGACAAGTGCCTCGGACGACTCTGACTCACGAAAGCAAAAACAAACTAAAAACTACAAAATCAAAGAGATAATAAAAGAAAATGAAACGAAATCAACTGACAAACGTGAGTTGCTCCCCCAAACTTGAATTGAACGGCGTCCTCGATGTGAATACCCGATGGAGGGTAAAGGAAGTGAAATCACGTTTGTGGTGGTATTTTTGTGTGTTTTTTTAAACGAAAACGAATCTTAAACTAAACAACTAAGAAAAATAGAAAACAAACAGCTAGGTTGCCTCCCAGAAAATGCTTATTTAACGTCTTTAAGCTTTGACGTCTCCATTCATCATGCGTGCACGACGGGTGGATCGGAAAGGGAAATGGAGTTTCCACTTTTGATCGGTTGAGCGGCTTGGTAGAGCGTTAGCCGCTGTCCATTAGCTTTGAACGTTTCGCTCGAATCGCTCTATAGTTCCACTTGTCCATGTGTGAAGACTTCTCGTACCTGAAAAGGACCAGACCAATAAGACCGTAGGTTGCCCGAGAAAAGCTTATGAAAAGAATTGAAAAGTAGAACTAAATCACCAAGTTGGAAGTCATGAGGTAGGGTCTTTTTGTCGTGCCATCCCTTATTCATTGCATCTTTCTTTGGCACATCATGCACGGGATTCACTCGTTCGCTACCCAAGGTTGGATAAATGGGATCTGCATCAAAAAGTTTTATGACGTCTTTTTCCATTACCTCTTGCAAGTTCGGTGCAACCTCCTTTGAGTTTCGATGGAAGGTCTGTGGCTGTCTTCCGTATAAGTTCCGTGCGTACATATTGAAGAGCTGACTCTTCTATGCTTCTTGACGCGTGTGGGTTGTTTTCTCATCTCATCTGCACTCAAGTTAGCATTCACAACAGCAGGATATATTTTATCGCGTTCAATGTACTCATACCGAAAAGAAGACGGAGGAGACTCGGGCTCAAGTTTGGACGTCTTCTCCACTGCGAAACCAGCATGCATTTCGTGTGGGATCTCCTCACGTGGGGCGTCTCCTAGTGCTTCAATAACACTCACAAATTTTGAGTACATCTCAGCTCCTCCGTCTGTAAATCCTGCATTATCGTAGATATCGTACAAGTGGATCAGAATCACTTACTTGATCAAGCGTGTCTTTTGATAACTCGTCCAGCGAATTAATTCTAAGGCAAGACTCCTTGGATAAGGGTCCGTTCATGGGGCTGGACAGGCTGAATTCGATTGTCTCATCTCTAACACGTAAGGAAAGCTTTCCTTGTTGTACGTCTATCATGGCACCTGCAGTAGCTAGGAAAGGTCTACCAAGAATAATAGGTATCCTAGCATCTTCCTTTATTTCAAGTACAACAAAATCAGTGGGAATGCAAAGCTTGCCTACCATGGTGGGAACGTTTTCAACAATTCCCACCGGATATCTTACCGAACGAAATGATCCGTGAGGCGTAGAGACATCTTTATAGGTTTGAGATTCCCGAACTCCATCCGCTTGAAAACTGAGTGTGGCATGATGCTCACGATTGCCCCTAAATTGCACAAAGCATTATCAATATTAATATTACCTATTGTGCATGGAATAGAGAAGCTTCCATGGTCCTTCAACTTAGGTGGCAGCTTGTTTTGAATGACAGCACTGCATTCCTCGGTGAGTGCTACCGTCTGGTTCTCTTCGATATGCTTCTCTTTGGAAAGTACCTCTTTGATGAATTTGGCGTGATTAAGAATCTTTTGGAGGGCTTCCACGAATGGTATGTTGATGTCAAGCATCTTGAGACCCTCTACGAATCTGCCTACTCGTTCTTCATTCTTACTGCTCACCAACCGTTGAGGAAACGGTATAGGAAGTTTTGTATGCCGGTGGAGCAACATATGGTTTGTCTAAATCTGGTTCAACTCCTTCCATAATCGCAATCTTACCTTTTCCTCTTTTCATGGACGTACCAGTAGCTTTCTCTCGCTTTTTGGAGGGCGAATGCTCGATCATATCACTGCTGCACACAGAAATAGCATTCACGTACTCTCTCGGGTTCAATTCGGGTTTACCTGGAAGCTGTCCGGGATTCCGAGAGGATGAGGCAGCTTGCTGTGCTACGGAGTTCTCTAAGCTTTTAACATGGTTTCTCAAAGATTCCATCTGAGTTTTGAGCTCGTTGGTCGCTGTCCCCACGTCCGCATTGAATTTGGTTTGAGTTGAATGTTGCTGCATTTGCTCCTTGATAAATTCGAGCAACACTCCCTCAAGGTTTGACGAAGAGGCTTGAGGAGGTTGAGGAGCTTGCGGAACTTGCTGAGCTTGCTGGAATTGCTGATTTTTTTGCTGAAATGTTTGCTACCTTTGCTGAAACCCCGAATACTTTACCGGTTGAGTCGTTCGGTATGACAAGTTCGGGTGATTCCTCCAATTCGGGTTATAGGTATTCCCAAATTGCGTATTTCCTTGCTGCTGGGCATAATTCATGTATTCCACATTCTCTTGCAGTGTGAATTGATAAGCAACGTGTTCTGTATCTCCACAATTCACGCAGTACATGGCGTTCGCTGCATTACCCGTCGCTCTGCTCTGATTCGGCTCGTACGGGCGGCTCTGATTCGGCTCATATAGACGACGAGTGCTATGAGGCATACCTCTTGGTGTTGACCACATGGTGTGGTTCATGGCAAGGTTATCGATAAGCTCGTATGCCTCTTCGACGCTCAGATCCATAAATGATCCTCTAGCAGCGTTATCCAACGTCGTTTGGTGCTCATCTGAAATTCTATTGTAAAAGGTTTGGATAACGTATCACTGCTCGAGACCATGATGTGGACACATCTGTAGAAGATCCTTAAATCTTCCCCACGCTTCAAACAAAGTTTCTCCATCTCTGCATCTAAACGTTGTGATTTCCACCCTCATCTGAATCGTCTTGCTCCGAGGAAAGAAGCGTGATAAGAACAATGTGCAGAGCTGATCCCAAGTCGTGATTGAACCAGCGGGAAGCGATTGCAGCTCACGTTTTTCCTCGTCCCCCAATTGAGAGGGGAAGAGACGCAGTAAGATCACGTCCTCTGAGACTCCGTGTATCTTGAATGTACCAGAAAGCTCAAGGAAGTCTCTAAGGGGCTGATGGGGATCATCGTGATTTCCACCCATGAATTGCTTCTGATAAAGCATGTTGATCATCGCCGGCTTAATCTCAAACTGTTCTCTAGCAACAGCAGGCATCCTTATGGCTGTTTGCATGTTGTTCATGTTCGGCACCACGTAATCTCTGAGGCGACGTGGTGGAGGAGCCTCTGGTTCTCGCAGTTCAGGTGCGAGTTGCTGTTGCTGCACGTGCCCCAAATTACCGAGAGGTAATTGAAGTTGTTCGTGGCCGTTCTGATTGTCCATCTCTTGTTGATCTGGCGGCTCTGCGAAGGACAAATAAAGAACGATTTAGGTAGAAAGAACGAAAGAAAAGAACAAAAACAAAAACAAAACAATAAAGACTCTAGGCTCGAATCTAAGACGTGTTGACAATAGTCCCCGGGAACGGCGCCAAAAACTTGATGCGTTATCAAAGTTAAACAAATATTTAGCCTAAACTACCCGCAAGTGCACGGTACGTGTATAGTACTTTAGGTGTCGATCCCACAGGGACTACGCAACACAACCTAAATTCAAACTACGAATCAAACTTGCAAACGAAATATGGGAATTGAGAATGAAATACTAAACGAACGAAATAAACAAACTAGTTCTTAAAAATGAGACAAACGTTCCAGGAATCCGGTTTCACCACAAGACTACCGAAACCAACAATCAACCTATCTATCATGCAATCCCAGTCAAGTTATTTAAGGGAGACGATCCTAATATGATATCTACCCTCTCTCAAGGCATAGACACGTGATCTAGTCAAGTTACCCCCTAATTTCGTGGTTGACACCTTGAACTAAACCCATAAGATCTGTGATTCATCCGTTTTACCCTCAACCGCTGCTACCCTACTTTCGTGACCTAACCTCGGTTGTTCTAAACCTGATCTTCTAGGACTACAATTCTCCTTTCAGTCCTTCTCCTAATCCCTAACACATGTATCTACTTGGCCTTCGTAAACACAAGTCATTTAAGCACTCAGATAAAGAATAGATAAACGAAAACGGGAAGATGCATTCAAAGATAAATCAAAGTGGTTCCGGGATAGCCATGGGCTAATCCCTTCTTTTAGAACAAAACAAACTACTCGCTCATGCGTTCGTAAACAAACATAATTGAAGTAGAGAGTCTAAAGAACATGAAAACCAAACGAAACCGAAGTCTTGGGTTGATCTCCAATGCTCCTTGTGTGCCTCCTTCGCAAGAACCTCCTCCTTCTCTCTACTCTCTCTCCTTGATCAAGAACACCAAACTAACTCTCTAATTCAAGCTCTCCCCGACCCCTAGCTCTTGTTCTTCCTTTTCCTTCTTCTTTTCTTTCCTTTTCTCCTCCTTTTTTCCTTCTAGCCATTTGTTCTTTTCTTTTTGTTGCAGCAGCCACCGATTTTGCCTTTTCTTGAGTTTTCCATTCTTGATTAAGTTGGGCAACGTTTCCATTATTTTCTCCAGCGAAATATCACTTATTCCTCTTCTCTAAAGTCGTTTTCCTTATTGTATAAGTCCTCAACAAACTCCTATTCCTTTTAAGACAAATTAACTTATCTAGAGTTGCAGGTGACGGACGCGACCCACGCGGGCTGAGTGTGTGACCCGCTCAGGTGCGGCGCGCATGATCGCGCATGATCGCGATGGAAAACAAGGTGTCCTGCTCGTTCTAGGGATTGCCCCGTTCGGGCCTGATTGTGCCCCGGTCGGGCTGATGCCCCGAGCGTGTGTAGTACTTGCCCGACTCGTGCTCAATTTGCTAGACAAAATGGCCGACTAAACGCCCCACGCGGGCAAGGGTGTACCCCGTGCAGGCTGAGTGTATTCCTCGCCGATTCTCGTCCCATTTGTTCCGTTATGATCCTTGATGTTGGCACTTTGCCTCGTGTATATCCTTTAGCTCCAAAATGAGCCAAATATGCATTTAAACCTGTAAGAACATGAAAACACAAAAACGAGTAAAACATATACAAAATCATACGTAAACATCGCATCTATATCGTAAACATCTCCAAAATCGTGCAAGAAATACGTATGAAAACGAGATGATCACAAAACATGCCCTATAATCCTTTTCTTCCCGCGTTTAGCCATCGCCGGGAAACATGCCCTATAATCCTTTTTACCCCGTGTTTAAAAAGATATTGTTTTGTCAAAACATGCCTTATAATCCTTTTCATCCCGCTTTTTAGATTTTTTTTAAAGGGGTCATCCACCGCCCCTGCCCTCTTCCTTCTTATATTCTTTAGTCTCAATTTTTCGTAAGTGCAAATTTTCTGAAATTCCTTATTAAATTTTCTAACCTCACCAGGTTTAAAGTTGCTTTCAGGTTTACATTTTCTCTATGTGCAATGCGAAGGCCTGTTAAATTTCCGAATGCATCTGCAAGTGGAACCGGTAGGAAATTGAAAATACTAACAACAATAATGTATACAATTGCTTTTTCATTATCTTTACATTGTTTCTTTTTTTAGCTCCGACACGTCTTTGGCTAAGGTCTGTTCCATCCACAGAATGTTTCCGCATCCCAATCCTAACAGCTTCCAACCTAGAACGGAAATGTATGCTATTTAACTAACTTTTTATTCCTTCGTGTTTGGTAATTTAAATTCCCTTATAACATTACTACATTTAAATAGATATACGCTTCCGTTTTACATGTATTCTTTTCGATTTTTCATTTCCAGCTCTTTGTAAGCTCGCACGCGCCAACCGTAGAGTCATCATGTCGCATAAGAAAAATCGCAAACGCCTTCAAGGTATGGTTTGCTTTGTAATTTAATATGAAAACTGCGACGTAAACTTTATCTCAATAGTAATTACAGTTTATACACACTATTATAATTTCCTATCCATACTAAAACACCTTAAAATTTTACAAATAACATATTCAATGACAACCTTATATGCTTAATTCCACCACAGCTAATACTGCAAACACGAGTTCAAGAACCTCCCTTTCAACATCACAGACCATAGGTTTGTTATAATCATTTACCACTATCTCCCTTAGTCATTTAACGCGTAGTGTATTCTCTTAAATTTTCTATTCTTAGCCTATTACGTAAACTTACTAGGCCTACCAAATCCGCTTGCATACACGGAGGAAAATCTCACTGAATGTCCAAACTATCATGCATTGGTATATGGTGTAAGGAGAGCCTTGTTAAGAGACAAACCGCACACAAACTATTGTTCAACTTATGTTGCCTGAAAGGACACGTTAAGGTACCTCCTATTCCTGCAACACCTACCTATCTTGCTGAGCTCTACACAACTTCCAAGGCCTTTCGTACAAACATTCGCGCTTATAATTCTATACTGGCATTTACATCCATCGGTGCAAAAATTGATCACTCTGTTACTTCTTCTGCTGGTCCATTTACCTTTCGGATTCATGGCCAGAATCATCACATGATTGGTTCATTATTACTAGTTGAAGGCAAACCCCCTCAATTTGCGCAACTTTATATATATGACACAACAAATGAAATACAAAACCGGAAGCAGACCCTTCACCGAAATGCTGGCGCATGCGACCTCAATGATCAAACTCTTGCCAACCTCATTATTATGCTTGACAATATTAATCATCTTGCAAAGATATTTCGAAAAGCAAGAGAACGTTATGAAGCAAGAGATATAACAGAATTTACGCTTCGATTGCTAGAACCACAGAGAAGGAACAAACAATATGAGTTACCAACCGGGGATGAGGTTGCTGGTCTTATTGTTGGAGATCTTTCATCAACGATTGGAGAAAGAGATGTTGTTTTGCAATTGAAGCCTTCTGGGCAACTTTACAGAATCAGTGATCTCCATCCGTTCATGAGTTTGCAATATCCTCTCTTATTCCCGTACGGTGATACCGGCTTCCATGAGGGGATACCCTATGCAAATGCAACAAAAAAATAAAACATGAATTCGTAACTATGCGGGAGTATTACGCTTATCAGATAGAGACGAGATTATCAGAAGGAACTACAATCATTAGAGGAGGTCGTCTATTCCAACAGTATGTGGTTGATGCATATACAACCATTGAACAAAAACGGATTCGTTGGGCCCGAGACAATCAACAAAAACTTCGCTCAGATCTATATAATAATATTTAAGACGCAATTGGTAAAGGCGATAGAGACGGTAAATTTATCGGCAGAAGAATCATATTACCGCCTTCGTTTACCGGGGGACCAAGATACATGGTTGAGAACTATCACGACGCTATGGCTCTTTGCAGATGGTATGGTAATCCTGATCTCTTTATAACAATGACTGCTAATCCAAAATGGCAAGAAATTCTAAGTCATTTGGCAGTCTATGGAGAGAGCAATCCAAACGACAGGCCAGATATTGAATGTCGAGTATTTAAAATCAAACTAGATATGCTTCTAGAAGATCTCGCTGCTGGTATTTTCTTCCCAAAGCCTATCTCAGGTAACACGATTACAACTTACTAACTTCATCGGAACTATATTCATTTAGTACATAGTGAAATCTTTATTTTTATTTCCTTGTGTCTATTGCAGTTGTATACACCGTGGAGTTCCAAAAGCGTGGTTTACCGCATTCTCATATTCTTATCTGGCTAGAACCTGCATTTAAAAACCCTTCTTCCGTTGAAATTGACAAATTCATTCAAGCAGAACTTCCAAACAAGGAAATCGACTGTGAAGGATTTAGATTAGTCGAACATCATATGATGCATGGCCCTTGTGGCCTCGACAGACCACATTCACCATGTATAGAAAGGGGTATATGTTCAAAAAAATATCCTAGACCGTTCGTTGATCAGATAAAAATTAGTGAATATGGTTACATCATGTACAGACGCAGGGAAGGTGCCACCAAATATGTAATGAAAGGAGATATCAAGCTGGACAACAACTTTGTTGTCCCGCATAACTTAAACTTATTGAAAAAGTATAAATCGCATATCAACGTTGAATGGTGTCATAAAGCAAATGCGATTAAATATCTTTTCAAGTACATTACCAAATCATTATTGATTGAAAGAGGTTATAGTGGAGAAATCCCCACTGATAAAGGGACGAGACAAACATTTGAAATCAATGAAATCAATACCTACCTCGAGTGTAGATATTTGTCTTCGTGTGAAGCGGTTTGGAGAGTATTAGCATTTAGCATCCACCACCAAAAACCCCCGGTGGTACGTTTATCTGTGCATCTTGAAAATGAACAGAGTTTAACTTTTGAAGATTCAGCTGATCTGGAAAGTGTTGTTAATAAACCGGGTGTAGGGGCAACAATGTTTACGGAATGGATGTGAGCAAACGAACTATTTGAAGACGCGAGGCACTTAACATATGTCGAGTTTCTGACAAAATTTGTATGGCACAGCTCGGATAAAATTTGGTCCAAAAGGAAACAAGGCTTGTCACTTGGTCGCATTGTCAATATTCATCCAACGTCAGGCGAGTTGTATTACCTCCGAATGTTACTAAACGTAGTAAAAGGCTCGACGAGTTTTGCCAACATTAAAACTGTTGATGGTGTGCTATATAATACGTTTAAGGATGCATGCATTGCGAGAGGTTTATTGGATGAGGATAATGAATGGCGTCAAGCTATGATAGAGGCCGCAAGATGGGCGATGCCTACGCAGTTGAGGCATATGTTTATCATGCTCTTACTATATTGTGAGGTCAGCAAACCATTGGAGTTATGGAAAGGTTGTTGGAGATCCCTAGGTGATGACATTATGCTCAAGAAAAAGAAAGAGTTCAATTTTGATGGTTTGCGATTGTCTGAATCTGAAATTGAAGTGTACACACTCATTGAGATTGAGAAACTCCTCAAAGAGCATGAAAAGCCACTACTAGATTATCCTGATATGCCCACCCCTGATGAGTAGATCATACATGCCATATTACGCTCCTTTATAAGATAAGAAATGCAAATTGACGAGGAGTTCGAACGTCAAGAGCATACAAAATTGTTCTCAACAATCAATAAAGAACAAAAAGAAATCTATAAAGCGGTGATTGCCTCAGTCCAACGGAACGATGGAAAGCATTTTTTTGTTTATGGACCTGGTGGATCTGGGAAAACATACTTTTATAGGACAATCATTTCAAGACTACGATCTGAGCATCGAGTTTTCATATCGGTTGCATCATCCGGTATAGCCGTGTTCCTTTTGCTTGGTGGACGTACGACACATTCTCGGTTCAAAATTCCTATCAATATGCATGAAGGATCGACTTGTGATATCAAACAAGGCACTTTGCTGGCAAAAATGCTTATTGAGGTTGATTTAATTATTTGGGATGAGGCACCCATGGCACATCATCATACATTTGAAGCACTTGACCGTACATTGAAAGATATTGTTTCCGTGGAGGACAACCATGCATTTGAAAAACCATTTGGTGGGAAAACTGTGTTGTTAGGCTGTGATTTCCGTCAAATATTACCAGTCACACGTGGTGGTCGTGCTGAAACGGTTATGTCGACAATAAATCGCTCATTCTTATGGGAATCCTTTCATATATATACTTTACAACATAATATGCGATTGCGATAACAGGAGCGAAAATTTGCACAATGGTTGTTAGCTGTTGGGGATGGCACAACACGTAGTATGCAAATTACAAAGAACGATTCATTGAAGGAGACAACATATTGATAGACAAAGAATTAATGCTCGAGAATACAGATGATCCTTTGCAGACAATCTTCGACGCGACATATCCATGCTTTCGTGAGCTGTACATGAACCCTGGTTATCTCAGAGAACGAGCGGTTCTAACTCCTAGAAACGAAGACGTTGATGAGGCAAACGATTTTTTTATATCAAAACTCCCTAGAAAGCCTGTTGAATACTTAAGCTCTAATTCAATTGGAATTGATAGTGCTCCGACAACCGACTGACAATCATTATATCCCGTCGAGTACCTTAACTCTCATGAATGCTCTGGTTTGCCAAGACACAAGCTTTGTTTGAAGGTTGGTTGTCCTATCATGATGTTAAGAAATCTCAACCAAAAACAAGGCCTTTGCAATGGAACGCGGTTAATCGTCACTCAGTTAGCTTCTCGAGTTTTAGAGGCAGAAATTATCACTGGCACGCATATTGGCAATAAAGTCTTGATCCCAAGAATTATTTTATCCCCAACTGATACAGCCTTTCCTTTTAGATTGCGGAGACGAAAATTTCATGTTAGACTATGTTATGCAATAACAATAAACAAAAGTCAAGGACAAAGCTTGAAAAAATCGGGCTGTATCTACCGAGACCAATCTTCAGTCATAGACAATTATACGTAGCCTTATCACGTGTTACTTCGGCTGATGGGTTGAGGATAATTGATCGTGCCAACCCCACACCACAAGAACCAACTGTCGCAAACATTGTTTATCAAGAAATTTTCAAGGGCCTACATAAATCTTGAGGTCATTGTCAATTTAGATGCTTACACAACGTTTTAAAAAAATCACAGTCATCTAATACTTCTATATTAATTGAACTTGAACCAAATAATATATAATGTATTACCATAACTGATTTAACGAACTGCACTATGACATGGTATTAACTTCTTAGTTGCAAATGACCAATAATATTATATGTCAGCATCACCTTTTTCATTACCTTATGTTCACTTATGCTTTCAATCGACTTATGTTTCTCTCTTGATGATCTTATTATTTACTTCTTACTTGACATGACTTAGATCAAAGCTCAAGCTGCATGAGACGCATCCATAGCATACCAAAACATGGATTTATTACATCTGACGCTAAGGAACAACGCCTTTTAGGACGTTTTTTTGAGAATTTGGAGAAGACAAGAAACTTTCAATAACAATTGTTTCCTTGGTCTTGGTTTTTTATTCCTGAGTGAAACAATAAGTCCTGCTAATATCTTTTCGTATTTCGTATTATATCAATATCTTTCATCGTCATGTATATGATATAACTGCAGGGAACCACCATCGAAGGACATATATCTCTTGTCGATGTTTCTAAATACAACAACCATATAAAAGAGGGAGATATATGTATCCTAAAAAATTTATCAATTCTTCCGAATGTTGGTCAATACAAGTTAACCAAGAATATTATGCGAATATCTCTTAGAGCTCACACAATTGTTCAAAAAGTGACCGACACGATTCATTCGATTCCGACATACAAGTTCAGCATGCGTTCATACCGGCAATTGGTTGGATTGGTCGACCGCAGAGAGTTTGTATCAGGTAAATACATTTACACCAGATCAAATATACTACTTCTTTACTATTAAACTCATATATTGCCCATTACAACTTGTAGATGTTATTGGCCTCTTGATTGCTATACCAGGATTAAATTTTCGTTTTCCAATCTCCAGTCAAAAAATTGTGATATGATTGTTATTGAACATGTGAGTTTAATATTATTACTTTATTAACCTATTTTCTTATTTCTTCTATTAACCGACTAACTTACCACACTTCAACATTTCAAAAACAGCAAACATTCCGTAAAAATAATCATGTTTGACGAACTTGCTATTCATTTTCGTTCAATTGTTGCTCAAATGACTGTCAACGAAACCTTCATGATCGTTACAGGTATTACTCCCATTATGATCAGCGGTAACAAAAACACTATATACCATATATTTTTTTAATATATATTTAGTTCGATATGATTTGTTCTAACCCTTTTTAAATCTATCCAACAGATGTTTTGACACTACGTCCGTCTTGTTCCACCCACATCTACATAGATCCACAGCTAAGGCCAATCAAGAAATTCAAACTTAGGTACGTTTTGAAAATACCCAACTATTGTCCATCTCAAGAACTTCTAATACCGAGTCCTTGACTACGTTTAAACCTCAATATTTATGCAGATAAAGATAAGAAGAACAATCATCAACACACTGCGGCTCAAATCATGAACTACCTTTTTTGTCATTTTATAGTTGATATTTTCAAGTGCACTGCAAAAACCTTCGTTGTTACTATTCACTTGGACTTATACATCTATATATCTAATTCCTACATTAAAACTTTCATCCCTTTTGTTCATATTGGCCCGTGTGCATATCACTTTAAAAAATCTGATACAAATTACATGATGAACATATTATAATAATCACAAATCCACGCGTAGCGTGGGTATCACCTAGTCTATATATAAAAAGGAGCAATTTTCTTGACTCCTCATGCTGCCACCTAATCATTGTTTTTTTATTTTATTTTATCTTTTTACAAAAATTAATAATATTTATTTTGTATATTTATGTGACATTTTAAAACCTCTTTCTTCGATTAATATTCAGTATTCTAAAAATTAATTTATAAAATCGATTTTAAATATAAATAAAATTAAATGGTTCAATGTTTAAAAAGTCTGAATACAAATTATATTACAATTAAATATTTCAAAATTTAAATTACAATTAAATAGCATTTACGTCTTTATATAAATAAAAAATATATAGTATATTTATATGAATGTTTAGTTATAATAATAATAATAATAAAAAACAAAAAAAATGTTTATATATTTATTTGAAATAAAAGTTAGTAAATAATTAAACTTGAACAAAATAATTATTAACAAATATTGATTTTTTATGCATTCTCTTTTTTCAACCTTCCACATCATTAAAGTATTTTTTATTCTACATTAATTACTACTAATAAATTACTTTAAATGAATTATATATTACTAATATTAATATTTTAAAGAAATACAAAATATTTATATTAATTTAGAGAATGTTTTAGTTATAATATATGTAAATAAATAAAAAATTAGTAAGTTAATAAATCCATATATAAAAAGTTATAAAATTTCTCAATTCTCACACTATCACCTCATCATCCTATTATTATAAAACTTTGAATACAAGTTAAAAAGAATTTGGGTTATAAAATAATTGAAAACTTTTAGAAACTAATGAAATGAGATAAATAAATAAAATATAGATAAATAATCATATAAATATGTTATATAAAACTATATATAAAACGAGCAACTTTCTTGGTTTTTCATGTTGTCACCTCATCATTGTTTTTTTTCTACTAAAATTAATAATATTTATTTTGTATACTTAATGACAATTTTAAAACATCTTTCTTCAATTAATGTGCAGTATTTTAAAAGTTAATTTATAAAATTGATTTTAAAAATATAAACAAAATTAAATGGTTCAATGTTTAAAAAATTTGAATACAAGTTAAAATACAAATTAAATTACAATTAAATATTTCAAAATTTAAATTACAATTAAATAAAATATTTACGTCTTTCTTGAATAAACATATATAATATATTTACATGAATGTTTAGTTATAAAAATATTGAAAACATGATAGAAACTAATGAAAAGAGACATAAATATAATATAAATAAATAATCATATAAATTTTGTTATATAAATTTATATAAGTTTTTTTATTCATGAACTTTACAAATATTTCAAAAAATTTAAATTTCATGCATAATTTTATAAGAGGGTTATGTATTTATATGAATAAATAAATATAGCATGTTCACATGAAAATTTGTTATATAAAATAAAAATATTAGAAACTAATGAAATAAGAAAAATAAATAAACTATAGACAAATAATCATAAAATGTATACATAATTTATGTATTTATATGAATACAATCTATATATAAAAAGGAGCAACTTTCTTGATTCTTCATGTTGCCATCTCATCACTCTTTTGTTATTTTATTTTATCTTTTTACAAAATTAATAATATTTATTTTGTATATTTAATAACATTTTAAAACCTCTTTCTTCAATTAATATTCAATATTCTAAAAACTAAAAAGACTTTAATATATTTCAATAAATTAATTTCTAAATTCGATTTTAAATATAAAAATAATTAAATGGTTCAATGTTTACAAAAGTTTAAATACAAATTAAATTACAATTAATAATTTTATCAATTTTATATTTTTACAAAAATTAATAATATTTATTTTGTATATTTAGTGACATTTTAAAACCTCTTTCTTCAATTAAGATTCAGTATTCTAAAATTTAAAAAGACTTTAATATATTTCAATAAATTAATTTTTAAAATTCGATTTTAAGTATAACTAAAATTAAATGGTTCAATGTTTACAAAAGTAAATAAAAAATTAGTAGATTAATAAATCTATATATAAAAAGTTGTAAAATCTCTCAATCACTACACTATCACCTCATCATCCTATTATTATAAAACTTTGAATACAAATTAAAAAGAATTTGGGTTATAAAATAATTGAAAACTTTTAGAAACTAATGAAATGAGATAAATAAATAAAATATAGATAAATAATCATATAAATATGTTATATTAAACTATATATAAAAAGGAGCAACTTTCTTGGCTTTTCATGTTCCCACCTCATAATTGTTTTTTATTTTATTTTACTTTTTTCTACTAAAATTAATAATATTTATTTTGTATATTTAATGACATTTTTAAAATATCTTTCTTCAATTAATATGCAGTATTTTAAAAATTAATTTATAAAATTGATTTTACAAATATAAATAAAATTAATGGTTCAATTTTTAAAAGTTTGAATATAAATTAAAATACAAATTAAATTACAATTACATATTTTAAAATTTAAATTACAATTAAATAAAATATTTACGTCTTTATTAAATAAAATATATATAGTATATTTATATGAATGTTTAGTTATAAAAATATTGAAAACATGGTAGAAACTAATGAAAAGAGACATAAATATAATATAAACAATTAATCATATAAATTTGTTATATAAATTTATATAAGTTTTTTTTATTCATGATCTTTACAAATATTTCAAAAAATTTAAATTTCATGCATAATTTTATAAGAGGCTTATGTATTTATATGAATAAATAAATATAGCATGTTTACATGAAAATTTGTTATAAAAAATAAAAAATATTAGAAACTAATGAAATAAGAAAAATAAATAAACTATAAACAAATAATCATAAATCTATATATAATTTACGTATTTATGTGAATAAAATCTATATATAAAAAGTAGGATAAAATGGAGCTTCCTCCTTGCGCCACCTCATCAACACATGATTTTTTTTATTATAATTCATAATTAAGTTTTACTCTCCTTTAAAATTATTTATAGCCACTAACCTAAATTTAATATTCATTGTAATTATTCCTAAATTTAATATATTCTATATAAAAAAAGCTTTTACTCTTTTAACAAAGAATTTTTTTTGTATATATATATATATTTGATTATTTCAAATAATATAATAAAAACATGGATATAAAAAATATGTTCAATATATATATAAATATAGATATATATATATAATAAATATCATATTTTCAATTTTTAGAATAATAGCATTACGACAAAAAATTAAAACATGAAACAATTTATATAAATTAAAATAAATACAAAAAATATTAATCCATAAATTTATATATGAAAAGTAGGATAAAATGGAGCTTCCTCCTTGCGCCACCTCATCAACACATGATTTTTTTTATTATAATTCATAATTAAGTTTAGATCTCCATTAAAAATTATTTATAGTCAATAATTTAAATTTAATATTATTTTTATTTACCAATTAATAGGTAACAACACCATTTACAGTTCTTTTAAATTATATCTATATCTATATATATTATATTTTTTACTTATCAATAACTATTTTCTTTATATATATTCACGAATCTTAAATTTAATTTCTGTAATAAATAAATTATTAATTTTGTTATAATTATTATTTTATATAACGTATACTTTTTTAATAATTATTTTTTCAAAAATAAATAGGTTATAATTCTTATAATCATTTATTTATTTTAATATTATTTTAAAATAGATATAAATTTAATAAAATTTAAAAATTATAGATATATTATCATTGAAAAAAAATATTATGTAATTAATATCACATTATTTTTTGTCACATGTTAATTTTTTTCACCTTTTTTACAATCTTTTAATATTTTTTTATAATTATTAGTTTAATTTTAATTTTAATTATTAATTTTGTTATAATTATTGTTATAAATAATTATTATAACAACATTTTCCATATTTATGTCATGTATTTAATATAAATATTATTTCTATTGACCTATTAAAATATCTATTGATCAAATTAATAGGTAAAAAACTCTTTACATTCCTTATAAATTATATGTATATTATATTTTTTATCAACCAATAACTATTTTCTTTATATATATTCACAAATATTTAATTTGGTTATGATATAATTTTATAAATATGTTGAAATTGTTCCAACTCTTCCGTTTTTGCATGAATAACTACATCAATTCTAAATTATACATAATAATATAATAAATATGCACTTTTCAAATATATAATAATATTAGATCCTATCTATAAAATTAATTAAATTTTATTATATTTATAATAATAATTATATCACTTTATTTGCTTATTACTACACCATTACTACACTAATAAGGCACTCCATAATACTCTAACCTTTAGTATAAATATTACATCTTACATTCTGAATCTTACATCTTACATTTTTTCCTTCTCAATCTTTTAAGCAACAAAAAATCTAAACAGATAATTGTAGCAAGATTATTCTGCTTTTGGGAGGCTCGAAATTTTTAAAAAGGGATCAACTTATTGGTTTAGATATGCTTCTTATCGATGAAAATGTATGTAATTTATCCCGCACGATGCACAGGTTATTATTTATTTAACATTTTTTATTTTTATTTTAAATGTTTATTTTTATAAATAATATAAAATAAATATATTTATGTATAATATTA
>CM071864.1:37396131-37415678 GCA_036759665.1 Gynandropsis gynandra | reverse complement strand
AAGGGTCGCACGGGTCCAACATATTTTGATTTGAGCTGTATTTTCAAAATTTTATTCATATTATTTGTAAATAATTTGTAAATAATAAATTAGTATCGCAGGGGTCCAAGGGTCGCAGAAGGACAAGGGTCGTAGAGGAATAAGGGTCGCAGAGGGACAAGGGTCGTAGGGGTCCAAGTGTCGCAGAGGAACAAGGGTCGAAGAGGGACAAGGGTCACAGGGGTCCAAGGGTCGTAGAGGAACAAGGGTCGCAGAGGGACAAGGGTCGCAAGGTCAAACTGGGTCGCTAGGTCGAACTGGGTCGTAAGGTCGCAGGGGTATTTTGGGAATATCAACATTTATAAGGGTATTTTTGAAGTTAAAAATTTTTTCTTTTTCGGGAAGGGTATTTTTGGAAGTGTTTTAGCCCTACGAGGGTATTTTTGAAGTTACCCCGATTTAAGGTGATGAATGATGTGTCTTTTGTATTCCAAAATAAAATAAAATAAAAAATTGGTTGATGAGGTGGCTTCACCAAAAGCCACCATTTGCAATAACTTATATATATATACATAATTTTACTCATTTAATTGTTTAATTTTTTATATGTTGAACTTCCCATACGTAAAAACATTTAAAATTGATATTTTAAATAATAAAAAGTTAGTAAAGAATGTTTAGATGAAGATTTAAGGTGATGAATGAGGTGTCTTTTTGTATTCCAAAATAAAATAAAATAAAAAAAATTGGTTGATGAGGTGGCTTCACCAAAAGGCACCATTTGCAACAACTTATCTAATAAGAACATGAGAAAAAGTCGGTTGAACTTGTAAAGGAGGAAACATGTTTTATTTGTACTCGTCTAATTGTTTAATTTTTTGCAAATTGAACTTTTTTAGAGATAAAAATGTTTAAATTGAAATTTTTATTTTTACTCATTTAATTGTTTAATTTTTTTATATGTTGAACTTCTCATACGTAAAAACATTTAAAACTGATATTTTAAATAATAAAAAATTTAGTAAAGAATGTTTGGATGAAGATTTAAGGTGATGAATGAGGTGTCTCTTTGTATTCCAAAATAAAATAAAATAAAAAAGTGGTTGATGAGGTGGCTTCACCAAAAGCCACCATTTGGAACAACTTTTATATATATAATTTATTAGTATTTATTACCTATTATTCAATAAAATGATATATATGCAATGTCATGAATCAAAATTTTTAATATTTCTAAAATATCGATTTATTCTTAGTAGATTAATTTTTATTGTATATTTGTAAATTTTTAACATCTATCTCATGCAATGCGTTGATTCTTTTTCTAATAAGTAATGAAATGAAGATGGACTTACCAGACATATCCATTTTGCATTCTACAAGACCTATAATTGCACGTCACACGTCATGAAATCACGTAGCTCTCTTGTCACACATTAATTGATTTTTTATATATTTATTAAACCATTGAACTGATAATTTTGATTTTTTAACGAAAATTAAAAGTTTAAATTTAAAAAAGTAAATATGTTTATGGGTTGATTTGTTGATAAATTGTATTAAATTGATACATATGTATGTATATATATATATATATTTAACTCACACGTCATGAGGTATTATTCACATATTACGTTGATGAAAACATTTTTATTCGAAACTGAAAAAGATTATTATATAAATAGGAGAGAGAAGAAGTATTTAAAATAAAGAGTTGATTATTATGAAAATTTGAAATTTTGTGATTCGTTATTTTATCAAATTAACATCAATTTTTGAATAATAAATAATTTTTATAAAATCGATATCACATTAAATACTGATTTATACGAGAAAATGTGATTGAAATATCGTTTTTTATATTAATAAACGATAATTGTTACACAATTTATATTATACATCAAATCTAATAAATAAAAATAATTGATTTTAAATTAAGAAAATTTTGTTATGTTAATAAGATCTAAATAATTTGAATTGAATTTATTATAATATTAAAATAGAAATTGATTAGAGTTTATTGATAAAATCATCGATAAGTTCATATTAAAAATTTTAAAATAATGTATTTGAAAAAGAATAAAAAATTAATATAATATAAATAACATTAGTTAATTTTAAATTGAAAGATGATAAAATAGCATTACTTAAAATCTTGAAGAAAATTTCTTTATAAAATTTATAAGGTGAAAATGTTGTTAACGATTTCTTGAAAAAGGCCATAATAGTTGGAAGTATAAAAATAATGATTTGTGATTTGTAAGAAATACGAATCAACCATGTTTCAATTCAATGTCATTAGTCTTTTATGTTTTAGTTATTCCACACTTGTATTGCTCATTCCACACACTTTTCCTCGCTGCTTGTCGCTTCGCCCTCTCATAGATGGTTGTTCTTCTCAATGGTTTTCGACCCGCCGCAGACAATCTCTTCTGAAGTTCCAAATAGACCCAATACAATCTAGACGCTAAACATAGCAAAACAATCTAAACGCTAAACATAGCAAAACATTCAAGTAAAGAAGAAACCCCAAATACCAGAAAAATGCAGTTTCTTTGATGTCGCCTTCGATAGCTTAGTACATAAGACGAACCCTAGGATCCATCGCCGCCGCCGCATTGTAAGGAGAAGATCTGGATTTTACTATATAGGTCTGATGGAATGAACCAATAATGCATTCTAAAAGATGTTCTAGATTTTCGAACTTGGTCTTTTTAAAAAATTCCCAGAAGCCTCTCGATAGGATCAAACATTCTCAAAGATCCCACTTCTTCGGCTTACTCGCAAGGGACACAGCTCTCCAGAAAGTGTTAAACATCCCTTTTCAAAAATATATAAAAGGAAAAGACTCAATTTTGTTTTTGCAAATTACTAAAAAATTAAATATAAACTCATCACAAAAAGTGGCTGCACGGGGGATTTCAAAATATTTTCGTAGGCTTCAACTGGTTCAAAAATACATCCTGAAAAAAGTTTTAACTTCAAATCTAGTCTTAAAATATTGATAATTTCATATTATTCTTGTCGACAATTTTTCTCTCTCCTCTAGAGCACCTCGATTTTTCTCTACTGTGACGCGAAAATAACTGTTTTCCCACACCATGATAGATTTGGCGAGAGTAGCTTGAAATCGGTATCAGATTCACTGTCAATAGGTTGAAATCGCTTGTTGTCAACGGAGAAGCTTGCAATTAAGCACGTTGCACAGAAAACTGTTGCACTGGTCACAGAGTCGCACGGTCGCACTGGATCACGAGGGTACAAGGGTCACAGGGGTACAAGGGTCGAAAGGGTAAAAGGATCGGAAGGGTAAAAGGGTCGAAAGGGTAAAGGGTCGCAGGGGTACAAGAGTCGAGGGGTAAAAGGGTCGTATGGGTAAAAGGAACGCAGGGGTAAAAGGGTCGAAAGGGTAAAAGGGTCGGAAGGGTCCAAGGGTCGAAGAGGTTAAAGGATCGTAGAGGTCAAAGGGTAGCAGAGGTACAGGTGTCACAGAGGGACCTCTTCGACCTTTGTACCTCTTCGACCCTTGGACCACTACGACTCTTGTCCCTCTGCGACCCTTGTTACAATAATAATAAATCCACTAAAACATTGATACTAACAATACTTAATATTGAATAATAGTAAAATTAATTAATTATTTACAAATACAATTATTTACAAATAATATGAATAAAATTTTAAAATAATAATTTATCAAGTTATTTACAAATAATTGACTCAAATATTTACGAGCCTTGTACATTTGCGACCCTTGTACCCCTAAGACTCTTGTCCCTCGCCACCCTTGGACCCCTGCGACCATTGTCCCTCGCGACCCTTGGATTCGTGCGACCCTTATCCCCCTCAATCTTTGTCCCTATGCGACCCTTGTTACAATAATAGTAAATCCACAAAAACAACGATACTAACAATAACACTAACAATTGAATAATAGTAAATCCACAAGATCAAATGAAGTTCAAGTTAAAAGGAGGTTCAAAGAAATCAAAATAAAACTCAAATCAAAATATGTTGTTGACAAATCGAAGCACATGTTCTACTCCATTGGAGAACAGTTCTACGATTAGGGAACAACGCACGTTCAGTCTATTTTCTTGACAAAACTGTCTCCACCCCCCTCTAATGCAAGCGCCACCACGACTCACGGGCCTTCAACCTGCTGGCCAATAATAGAACCTTCCGCAATCGAGGTACATCATTATCTCACATCGTCTACGGCAAAGACCGTTCTCCCTCACAAACCTATCAAAAGTGTCTACAACATCACCAAGTTACATCAGTATAAATGAATAAAAGTCAAATAAATAACCAAATTATGTATGATGAATCGGTTTGAGGTCACTTACCAATGATTCTACTACTATATTTGAACGTGGACTGGGACAATGAAAACCCTCTCGTCAGAAGTGGCCCTGGTGACGTTAAAGACCATGTCACATTTGTGACGGAAAAGTACGACATCCCTAATACGAATGTTTTGGTCGTTGTAGAAATCTATCCATCCATCAGTGGATTTGGAGCCATCCAACTTGACTTCCCATTTTCTGTTAGACGCATTCAATTTAAATGTTGTCGTATTGATGTCCTTCGTATTCCCATAAATATACTCATCGAAGAAGATCTTCGGAATATCCTGTAACAAAAACAAAAAACAAATTCAAATATGTACATTCTCTACATGTAACATACCGACAGAGAGTGTTTTAAAGAAGATTACAAGGTAGTACAGATGTTGCACAAGAATCTCGAAAGAAATGAGGGAAATGTGGCATTTTCAGAAAAAATGGATGGAAGATGATGAGAGGAAAATGGGTTGGAAAAAAAGGAAACGACTGGAATTCGAAAAGACATGACATCGAATCGATGTTAGATGGAATTCGAAAAGACATGACCACACGGTCACATGGGTCGCAGGTGTAAAAGGGTCACAAGGGTAAAAGGATCGAAGGGGTAAAAGGGTCGTAGGGGTAAAAGGGTCATAGGGGTAAAAGGGTCGTAGGGATAAAAGGGTCGCAGGGGTAAAAGGGTTGAATGGGTAAAAAGTCGAATGGTCAAGTTTCGAACAGGTACAAGGATCGCCAGGTCAACGGTCAAAGGGGTAAAAGGGTCGTAGGGGTAAAAGGATCGTAGGGGTAAAAGGGTCGAAAGGGTAAAAGGGTCGCAGGGGTAAAAGGGTCGAACGGGTAAAAGGGTCGCAGGTTCAAGGTTCGAAAGGGTAAAAGGGTCGCAAGTCAAGGGTCGAATGTGTAAAAGGACCCTTGGACCCCTACGACCCTTAGACCCCTGCAACCCTTAGACCCCTCTGTCCTTTGGACCTCTGTGACCCTTGGACCCCTGCGACCCTCGGACCCCTGCGATGCTTGTCCCTCTGCGATCCATGGACCCCGACGACCCTTGTCCCTCTGCGACTCTTGTTACAATAATAGTAAATCCACAATCAAAATACAATAGAATTCAAACTATGTTTTTGGTAGGCCCTAGTTGAGAGGAAAACCGAAGAGTAGGTATATCTCCATCGGAGAGCAGTTCGACTTTGAGGGAACAACCCACGTTCATTTCATTACCGTGACAAAACTTTGTCCAACCCATGCTGATGCTAGCGCCACCATGTTTCGACTTTGAGGGAACAACCCACGTTCATTCCATTATTAGATGTATCTTACATCGTTTACCGCAAAGACCTCTCGACCTCATAAACCTTATCGAAAGTGTCTATGATAACCGAATAAATTTACAACGACACCAAACTAATGCATCTACGACAAGTTTCGAATGAATCGGTTTGAGGTCACTTACCAATGCATCTACGACCATATTTGAAAGCGTGACTAGTACCTTCAAAATCCTCTGAGCAGAAGAAGATGACCATTCTTCTGCGGATGATGATGACATATATGATGCATATTGTAGATTACACATATCATCTCCGAAATCAATGACGTGAAAAACTATATCACCTTCGTGACGGAAAACTAAGAAATCTCGAATACGAAAATTATAGTCCTTGGAGAAATCTTTCCATCCATCAGTGAATCTTGAGCCATCCAACTTGACTTCCCATGTTTTGTTAGATACATCCGATTTAAGCATTGTCATGTTGTTATCCCTCGTTTTCCCGTAAATATGCTCATCAAAGAATTTCTTCGGAATGTTCTGTAACAAAAATCGAAAAAAGTCAAATATGTACATTCTCTACATTAACATACCGAATGAGAGAGATGAAGGAGATTACAAGGTAGTTCTCCAGAAAGCTCGGAAGAATGATTTGGAAGAAACTAGGGAAATGTGGTACTTTCGGCAAAAAATGGATGGAAAATGATGGGAGTTAGAGAGTGTGTGTCGTTATTCAAAAAAGGATGGGTGGAAGATGATGAGGGTTAGAGAGAGAGTGTGTCGTTATTCAAAAAAAGGAAACAGCTGGAATTCGAAAAGACATGACCCTGACATCGAATCGCCGTCAGATGGAATCCGATAAGACACGATCACACAGTTATGTTTTTTTAAATTTTGGTGAAAAGTTTGACGAAAATTTTGGTGAAAATGATAAAATTTCAAAAAATAATCAAAATTGAGGTGGCATGGGCCGCATGAGTCGCATATATACGAAATCGATGAACTTACAGGTTTATAATGATAAAATGACAAAAACAATCAAAACAATACATTTACAACATCAAACTAGTTAATGCCAAATGAGGATCGTATGGGTCGCTTGGTCGCATATATTGATTAATAGATGCGAAATCGACGAATTTACGGGTTTATAATGATAAAATGACAAAAACAATCCAAAACAATAAATTTACAACGTCAGACTAATTAATGCCAATTGAGGATCGCATGGGTCGCTTGGTCGCATATATTGATCAATAGATGCGAAATCGACGAATTTACGGGTTTATAATGATAAAATGACAAAAACCAATCAAAACAATAAATTTGCAACATCAAACTAATTAATGCCAATTGAGGATCGCATGGGTCGCTTGGTCGCATATATTGATTAATAGATGCGAAATCGACGAATTTACGAGTTTATAATGATAAAATAACTAAAACCAATCAAAACAATAAATTTACAACGTCAAACTAATTAATGCCAATCGAGGGTCGCATGGGTTGTTTGGTCGCATATATTGGTCAATAGATGCGAAATCGACGAATTTATGGGTTTATAATGATAAAATGACAAAAACCAATCAAAACAATACATTTACAACGTCAAACTAATTAATGCCAAATGAGGGTTGCATGGGTTGCTTGGTCGCATATATTGATCAATAAATGCGAACTCGACGAATTTACGGGTTTATAATGATAAAATGATAAAAATTAATCAAAACAATATATCAACAATGTCAATCAATGGTTAAAACATATTATGATCCATGTGTCCCTAGTTGAGTTGTGTATAACCAATGCTTGTGTTTCAAAAGTGATAGTAGTGTTTTAAGAACTCGTCGGATGAGTTTGAGAAATTTTCAAAAAATACATTTAATATTTTGTTCAAATGTTGATATTATTTATATTATTGTCTATATTGATTCTAAATTAGACATATACAACTCAAATATATTGATAATGGCATATTGATAATGGCATGGGTCGTTTGGTCGCATATATGGATTAATAGATGTGAACTCGACGAATTTACTAGTTTATAATGATAAAATGACAAAAACCAATCAAAACAATACATTTACAACATCAAACTAACTGATGCTAATTGAGGGTAGCATGAGTCGCAAGGGTCGATCAAAGATTCTAAATAAAAAATACATTTACAACGTCAATCAAAGACTCTGCACGCATTCTACTTCCACTGGAGAGATAGTTCATTAGACGAGAGTTATCTCCTGCCATGTACTCCGTCTTCCAGTCTTCTGCATTTTTCTTGTTTGGTATTGCAGTCCAGAGTTATCTCTTGCATGTACTTCGTCTTCCAGTCACATTTCAAGAGTGACCCAACACCTTTAGCTAAGTCACCCCGCAACTCGTCAGTGACTGCATAGAGACTGAGTCTGCCGATTACCAAGACCTTGAGTAACACATAGACAGCACGATGCCCTACGTCGACAATGGTGACTGCATCACGCAGGTCACAAAGGTTACAAAAAAAGTTACATAAGGTTACATAAGGTCTCAATGGTCACAAAGGTTATAAAAAAGCAAGAAAAAGGGTGAAGAAAAGGGAAAAAAGGTTATATAAAGTCTCAAAGGTCACAAAGGTCAATTTTGCCGACTTTAGAGACACATCGGAGCCCTCCCCTGTAAAGAGAGTTGTGCGTGACTCAACGCCTTCTCCAAGTTGACCTCCAACGTTGACCTTAAGTAACGCAGATATAGCACGATGTCTGAGTCCACCGATTACCAAGACCTTATGTAATGCAGATACATAACAAAATCTTCCATCCACATTATAAGTACTTGTTTGTATCTGCATAGAGACCGAGTCCGATGATTACCAAGACCTTGAGTAACAAATAGACAACACCACATGGGTTGCAAGGGTCGCATGAGGCTCTGTGACCCACTAGAGTATCCTTAGTGTAGACCTCTTCGACATGATCCACTGGAGCATCTGCATAGAATTACTTCATTCATTAGACTCACCGTTCGTTACATTGATGTGACCCTTGCATCCCATGGGACATATGCAACCCATTCGACCCATGCGACTCTAGCGACCCAACGACCCTTGTGGCCTATGGGACATATGCAACCCTTGCGACCCATGTGACTCTAGCGACCCAACGACCCTTGCGACCCATGGGACATTTGCAACCCATGCGACTCTAGCGATCCAGCGACCCTTGCGACCCGTGGGACATATGCAACCCATGCGACTCTAGCGACCCAGCGACTTATGCGACCCAATGACTTATGCGTCCCTGCGACCTATCCGACTCTTGCGATCCATGCCGACTCTCGATGGAAATTGCCTCTCAAATGACATTTTTCACTAAATATTACTTACTTGGTGGAACTTCATCAAGAGCAATGTTTGTCAAATCCTCTTCTGAGCCATCTACAGAGTCAACCTGCTCTTCGCTTGGTTCTTTTCTTGACACTGGATTTGGACGTCGAAGGAATTCAAAATCATCATCTCTAACAGTGCCGAAAGATTGGTTTCTGGTGCTCGCATCTTTCTCGGCAGCCTTTGATTTTGGATTAGGCAAATGAAACCTGACATCACTTAGAAGGTCTCATACGGTGTTGATGATTTTTTTTCCGACTTCTTTATTTCCTCTATTAATTTCTGCTCCAGTGTTAGAGGGACTGCAACATCAACATCACCTTGATGATTCTTTTCTCATTCTCTTTCAGCTTCAGCATCACCTTCTCTTTCTTCATCAGCTTCAGCAACACCTACCCATCATTTGTCTTTGTCATCTTCAGCCTCTATTTTTTTTTCACTCACGCTCTTTGATAACGTCTATTTTGTTATAGTATTTTCATCTATTTCATAGTTAGTTTCATCATTCATTTGGATTTTACCAAGCATTAAGCATCACTTAGTCCTCTTTCATCGTTTTCTCGTGTTTTGCAGTGAATGGAGATGTCGGGACACAAACACGAGCGAATGATCCAAACATGACTGTTCCACATCAAAGGAGAAGCAACCCCCGCGAGTGGATACCTTGGCCCGTACGGGCTCCATGTCCAGCACTTTCAGCATGCCTCGGACTCATTGCTCAACCCGAGCGGACAGCCATGCTCCAATCACCCCGCACGGGGTGTCCATTTTAGCCCATGCGGGCTTATTCCTCCAGCAGCTCCAGCCTAATTCGAGCTCTTCACCAGCCCGTGCAGATTCCATTCTACAAGCCAGCCCGCATGGGGCACTCACCAGCCCGCGCGGGTCGAGTCCATCACCTGCAAAACAAGAAAAGGAAACTTCTCAAAACAAGAAAAGGAACGTGTTGGCTGCTTAAACCAAAAGGAATTATGGCTAGAGAAGAGGAACGGGAGCTACATGGCTGGGAAATAAAGATGAAATGTTGACAATTACACAAGAATGGAAAAACAAGAGATGGAAAAGCTCGGAAAAGGAAAACTGCAGTTGCTGTAAGAAAGAGGAAATATCAGCCGCTGGAGAGGAAAGAGAGGGAACGGCCAAAGAGGAAAGGAAAGTGGAGAAAGAGGGTGAAAAGGAGAGGGCTTCAGCAGCACAATTCATACTGAAAATTAGAGAGAAAAATAGAGCACATGTAGAGAGAAAAAGAGAGAGCAGAACGCACACGAGGGCGAAGGACGGAGTGGCGAACCCGGAGCACGAAGGAGCTGTTGAATACATCGGTAATAGAATAGGGAGGGATCTCATTCGTTATCATGTTGAATATATTTATCTTTTGTGCTTCATTTTCTAAGTTCATGTCCGAGTAGGTCCATAGCCATAGGTTAGAGAGCTTTACCGGTATGTAACGAAGACTTGTACGGCTTGGTGGTTCTTAATGCTTTCGTTCTTGTACGCCACTTGAATGAATGATTTTGGTATTTGATCGTTTTCAGAATGATTGGTTGTTTTTAATGCTCTCGTTCTTGTATGCAACTCGAATGAATGATTATAGAAGTCTAATGAATCTATGCCACGAGATTAGATTTTGGAACTTAGACATGATTTAGAATTCAATCAGTTTAGAATCTACGCCAGGACGATCGATTGAATATAGGGATTAGGATAGCAGTCTTAATGCGTCTAGTGGGTGAGATTACGCAATTAGAAGATTGTTAGTACACACGCTAGGTAGTGGACAAGTCTACGCCAGTCAGTTCCTATATTAGAGCTTGAATTCCCTGAACTTGTGATAATATCTAAGACCAATGATCATGTTAGAACTTCATTGCATAATCGTGCGTCACTCGAAACCTGTGGTGTTTAGTTAATTGAATTTAAACCGTTAATTAGTTAGTTTAGTTTTTTTTGCATTCCAAACACTCATTGATTTTCATCGTCTTATTCATTAGTTACTAGCTTTAGAGTTGCATCGATTCTTCGTGTTCGACCCTAGTACTACTTGATCTGTATTCTTACGGAAGCGTTAGTCTAGGTATTATATTATTTGAGATTAAACACATCACTCTTCTTCCTCTTAGTCCCCTTTTCTTTCCCCTTGTTTTGATCACCAAGAGCTATTTTT
Organism: Gynandropsis gynandra; assembly: GCA_036759665.1. Lineage (NCBI taxonomy): Eukaryota > Viridiplantae > Streptophyta > Magnoliopsida > Brassicales > Cleomaceae > Gynandropsis > Gynandropsis gynandra. The sequence continues at coordinate 37,404,555 of CM071864.1, read as the reverse complement.
CATTTCAGCAGTTCTTTCTTACGGATATCCTCCCAACAAATACCCTTCGGATTTCTACAAAGATGTTCCATCCATATTTGAACATCAGGATCGTGGCATCCCTCCAAATCCTCTAGATCAGAAAGTAAAGCTTCCTCTTCGTGTTCAGCATGAAGAATAATTTGAATATTCTGAAAAACAAAAAATAACCATTATTACCCTCTATGATCCTTGTTTCCCTTGTGACCCTTGTGTAATTGTTACCTTAGAATCTCTGATATGCCTTATCACATCTACATACTTCAGGTTAAAACTGGATTTAACCATATTCTTGCACATTCTTGGGCATGATGGATCTGCATCCAGAACATCGACATACCATCCCTTTCCGCCCAAATTAAGGATGGTTTCGAATGGAAGTAACTGAAACATTAAACAAAATGTTAAGAATGCAAAAAGTACGAAAACATTCAAGTTATTCGAATAATATATACAACTTACCCTTAGTGGGATCATGAAACCGCCACAATACCATTTTGGTTTCGGTGATTCCCCGCTAACGTGCTTGCAACAAGTATCACAATCTTCTCGAATGTGTAACATTCCATGGAAAGCCTTCACAAAATTCCAAGTCGTCAACCATGTCAATGAGATCATGGTTGATAGAGTTTTCTGCTGAAGGCTTGTGAGCCATAACTTGCGCCAACAACATCAAAGTTGCCAACCTCTTCCGGTCGTCGGGATTCTTCGCCTTCACAAGCTTTTCACTGACTTGTGTGGGATCACCTTTCTACGGTCAAAATTCTTCAGCCTGGATGTGTCACCCCTTTAGGACTCTCATCCTTTGGGATATGATCCGCATTTCAATCCTGAAATTAGTGTGTGCTCCATTATAAAGTACCGGATGGGAACACCGTTTAAGGTGAACTACAACTCCTTGTCCCGTATAATCACGTAGTGATTTAGTAGGATAGTCATTTGAACCTTCGTCAATGTGGGGTCATATGGAAATGGAATAAATGCCTAAATTGTGACTCCTTCTCGAAGTAATGCAACTCATATTCAACTAAGATTCCTCTCAGCTTCGTTATTGTCTTGTGAGGATAACACTTGGTGGTGGTCTTTGGCATTCTGTCCATGTCCTTGAATTCATACAAAAACTTTGGCTTTGGCGCCACCTGCAAAATGACCAATTAAGAATATGTTATACTTCTACCGACTCAAGCAACCCATGCGACTCAACCGACCTTTGTGACACCTGTGACTCAAACGACCCTCAGACCCTGCGACACTCAACCGACTCACTAAGACTCAAGCGACCCATGCAACTCAATTGACCCATGCGACTCAAGCGACCCACGGGGCATAATATCAAGCGACCCATGCGACTCAAACGACCCTTGCGACTCAATGACACAAGCGACCCATGCGACTCAAACGACCCTTGCGACTCAATGACACAAGCAACCCATGCGACTCAATGACACAAGCGACCCATGCGACTCAATGACACAAGCGGCCCATGAGGCTCAAACGACCCTTGGACCCCTGCGACGCTCAAGCGACCATTGCAACCCAACCGACTCACTGAGACTCAACCGACTCACTGAGTCGAAGATGGTCATGCAACTCCTACGACCCTTGTGACTCAATCGACTCACTGACACTCACACCCATTTCAAATCAATAAATCGATCTACTTACACTTATTGACGCCATTGAAAATTGACTCGTGCTCTCTTCTTCACTGCTGCTGCTGATTCTAGCCATTTCCTTCTTGCCAACTTCAAATCGATCTCTCTCAAATTCGAAATCACTTCTTCTTTCTTGCTTTAAACTTTGAAATTGGTTTTCACGTCGAAAAATTGTTCGTCTTTCTTGCTTTTGATACGGTTTAATAGTTTTTTACGTCGAAAAACTGCAGAACATGTGTTTTTTCACGTTCGAAAATTAAGGGTAAATTTGTCTTTTCTTCAATTTTTTCATATTAAATAATTATTTTCACGAGAGTATTTTTGAAACACTTTAACCCTACGAAGATGTATATGATAACCCTACGAAGATGTATATGATATTCTGCCGGCTGACATGCTCCTTCTTATAGTTAAAATCAATATAATTTTCATATTATAATTAATAAATTTGTAAAATATAAATAATCGAGCATATTTTAAATTCTGATTTAATGATATCAGATTAAATCAGGATTAAATCAGAATTATAGTGAAAATATATTACATTTTAAATTATAATGAAATTTATCAACGAGTTAAATTTAAATTGTAAATTAATATTAAATAAAATAATATTATATCAAACCAAAAGTATTCAAAAGACGATAATAACTTTGAACAAAAAATCGGTGCTGAGGTGATGGTTGCCAAACTCAGAAAAAAATTTCTCAATTATTAAAAAAGTTAGATATAAACTTAACACAAAAGTTGATGACGTAAGAGAATGTTTCATTTTATTTCCTTTTTATATATAATTAAAATGAATTAGTTGTTATATTATAATTAATAAATTTTATAATATTAAAAATCGTTTATAGTGAAAATATGTTATAATTTAATTATAATAAAGTTTATGAATTGGTTAAATTTAAATTGTACATTTAACGTTAAATAGAATTATACCAAATTAAATCAAAATTAAATTAAAAACCTATAATAATTTTAACCAAAATTCGATTATTTTATAAACAAAGTTTTAAAAAAAATCAACTTAATATAAGATTTTCATAGTTGCGAAAAACATCTACTACAAGAAATAGTGATTCAAAGTTTTCATTTTTAATCAAGATTTTCTTAAAATATTATTTTGTTTAATAGTATATAAGAAGAATCATTTGATTTTCTTAGATGAAATTCAACACTTCTATTATTCCATGTGAACAGTGGTGTAATTTAAGAATTAAAAGTTTAATATTTAAATTACCGACCCAAAAAAATAATAGAATTTCACATTTAAATTAAAAGAAAAAAAGACGAAAGTGAGAACATAACATAACGTACCAAAACTGATAAAGGCGATTTGCCTTTTGGTTTTGTCCAAAACAAAAGAAAGCCCTTCAAACTCACCGCTCTGGTTTCAACAGTACCAACCCCAAGAATCGGATATTCATGTTCATATCCATCCACACCCACACACACACACACACACACAGAGACATGAATCTTCCCATGAATCTTCCAGTTTGATTATCAGCCATTGAATCAGAAGAAATCTCACACCACGGACGATGATTATAGAGGAGAGACAGTGAAAACCTCAGAATTGAGGTGTGTCCTAGAAGTGTATAAGCGGAGGAGGAGCTACGAGAAGAGGATGGACTGCAAGGCGTGTTGTTGCTGCGGTTGTAGAGATGACCATGTTGATGCGAGTGCTGATGGCGGCAACGTTTGTTGAAGCTGTCTCAAAATGTTGATCATTCGGCTCACCGTTTGTTCTGTTGCTAGATTGTTGCCCGAACATAGGACCTGCACAGAAACATAGCACAGACAACGTTACATCCTCTACCAGTCTCGGCTCTTTAGATAGACTCGTTCCATTTTCATAAACAAAAAATCTGAGAGGAGTCGAGATCTTATACTACCTCTGCGAACACAGTGACAATTTTAGGAAGATACTGATGGTTGGGGCCTAATAGATCCTGATCAGATCTGAAAAAATCATGGTTTTCAGCACGATAAACTCACACATGAAGTTGTAAGATGATGGGAACGAAAAGATATCTACCTCTCGACCATGGAGCAAAGTTGATCATGGACAATTTTGGCCTCAATTGTGTCCCCTTTAATTGGCAGACAGTTTAACCAGGCAGGAACGATCTGACACACGAAATTAACATTTTCAGAACAGAACATATGCTGTATGAGCGTCCGGATTAGAAGCATGTCAGACAATTACCATATATAAAGTTCCAAGATCTCTCAGAACTGATAGCTATAAGAAACTAGCAAGTTTGCAAATGCGACAACAAAGGAGAGATATAAGGTAATACACCGAGAAATTACCCTTCCTGCATCAATGCTTTCTCGGTGGAACTGACATATTTTCCCAAGAGCTGAAACAGCGTTGTCATAGGCCATTATATTGTCCGAGTGCTGAGCGTTAGGATGTCTAACTACAACATCCGTCGCAAGAGAAACTTAATACATCTGACATTTTGAGTCCAAAGCATATACCTCCAACAAGAGGTCTGAAAGTAGACCCACCAAACTCAGCACAAACACCAATCCCATAGACAGCAGCCTGAAATATGGACAAACAAAAAGTTTCACTCCAAGCCTCAGTCAAAGCAAAGATGACAAAATCAGGTTTAAGAAACTACCTGACGAACATCAGCATTGTCATCGTTGCATGCTTCCAAGAGGAAAGGAACGTATGTATCATAGTACCTGCTCGCTTCCAAAAGTTGATTAGGAATCTGATTATTAACCGAAATTGGGAGACAACTGTCAGAAACGTCCATACCTAAGAGCTGCATCACGACAATGCTCAGCAACATCGTCAAATATGCATATTGCTATTCTCCTTTCCTCTGCTGTTCTATCACTTCCCTGCAAAAGGGAAAAAAAAAGATTAACATATCATTATTGTAGTTGGAGAAGAAAAACAACTAAAGGAATTCGATAAATCCTTGCATCACAGTATTTGATCTAATAGTATTTCTATGATTAGAACAGGACTCATTTTCTGTATATGAAAGAAACCAAAAGCTTTCAGCAAAAAACAATTTAAGTAAAAGAGCAATGAAAGTAAGCACTTACCAACATGGGAGTTATGTAAGATGCGAGCTCATCGAACATGGGAAGAAAAGAGCTCTTGAATGTTTTTATCAAAGTACCCAGCAAATCACCAATCTTCATAAAAAGAGAAACATTAAGTTAAGAATAACTACCTTCTACATTTCGAGTCAAATTTTTAAGAATGCAAACCATTGAAATAGATCATACTTGATCAAAAACTTCTTCTTCTTGCTCGTTTTCTTCTTTAAGAACCTCACTTTCTTCTGCATCAAAGTCTTCTGCTCTGGCTCTTTCTTCTCGTTCCGTCCGCCTAGATGAGCTCGCTGTTATGACCTGCTTGATTTCATCAACAATGCCCCTGACTTGCCCTTCATCTAGCAAGTTTCCAGAAACCTATCACAAGAGAAAACATTACAGTTAGATACACACATTTCTTATATACAACTAACAAGGGCGAACTAAACTGCGCTGGCCAAGCATTTCTACAAATCCTGACCGAGACCAAGAGAGACAAAACTAGCGACATACTCTAGGTCAGAAATTATTTGGCATGCTAAATAATGAAGAGAGACATCAGTAAATCATTCCACATCCAGACCTAATATATGGTGAGCCTTGCATGAGGCCTATCCCAAAAAAGACAACTCAATAATAGTTGGAAAAAAAAGTTATTGAACAACATCATAAGATGAAGTGCAAACAGTACACGAAGTCAATTAGATTTAAAAGCTTATAAGAGACCAGGATTCGGCTCCAGCAAAATTACAAACCTGTACACATTCGTTCAATGCGTCCAACATGCTTGCACAGATCTCCACTTCAGGCTCCTGTAGTTGAGCACGAAGAAAACCACAATGCTGTATGTTATATTTCATTTTAAAAAACACTAAAAAAAACAGCATTTTATGCAAATTAAAGAAAATGTGACCTTGTGCAAAGCCTCCAGCAATGCAGGTATTATATAATCGCTCAATTGTTTAACATAGGACTCATTGCGACCTTGAGATAGTCCTTTCTCCACAGCTAGTTTAGCTGAACGCAACAGCTCAGGCATACCTATTTGGAAAAATAAACAATGCACATGAATCCCCAAAAAAAAAACCATAAAAGTGACAGTACTCTAGGTTCATACCTGAAACCGCAGCCTTCCTAACCTCTTCATGGAAATAAAACTTAAGGAGCGGAACCAAAATAGGAGCAACCTGCTTTGTCATGATTATATGAGGATTTGGAACTTAACGAAATTTTGGAAAAGGAAACTATCAGAGTGTAACCCAATTTGTACCTGATCAATCCATGGGAAAAATCCTTCTTTCAGTTCATCCGCATAGCAACACAGCATGTTACAAGCAGTAGCTTTCTCTTCCAAGACACTAGTTTTGATCCCAATCCTCTTATCACCAAGAGTGATAGTCTCGATACTGAAATAAAAATCAATCCCATAAAGATGAAATACGAAAGAGATGTAAAAACAAAAATTGCCCCGTGTTGTGAACAATAATCTCAATGGGAAGGTTGTTTGGATACCAAATCAAGTTTCTTCCCATCAAAACACCGAAAATGCAATTTAACTCGTTCATGATCTTAGCAAAATGGGCAACTAAAAATGCAAAAGAGGGCCAAGGAAAGACTAATGAACCACAATTAATAACCAAGGCACGCTTATGACCACATTGTAGAGAGTAGAGTCTTATGAAAATGAAATTGGAGCTTATAGCTCTAAGGCGTTTTCAACAGAATGATTGAGATGATCAAAGCTGAGGTTAAATAATTCAAAAGCAATACATAACAAGGAATACCTATCATCTTCATCATCAATATCAGCATCTGAATCTGCAGATGTAATGGTTACATCGGGCTTAAGTTGGGCAGATTGAAGCAAAGGTGGCATGACTACACTCATGTAAGGAAGAAAATCTTGCCCAAGGCATTTGCAAAGTCTAGCCCAAGCCTGCAAAACGCATTTATTAGAAATGGTCACAGAAATATAATTAGAGACTCATCTAAGCCGCCTCCTGATACAAGAAGGTATAAATGCTTTTAACAGTACATTCATGCATAACAAGCTCGTAAACATGCCTGTAACATGTAGCTTGTTGTTGGATCATCTGCTTCCAATTGAGATCCTTGTAATGACATGAGCACTTCCATGACCTTTCCATCAAAATTTATATTCGGGCAACAGTTAGATCAAGTAATCAACCTTCTAAGACAGCGTGACTGAGTAGTTCTTCAAAGTATATTGTTGCTAGGATGGGCTCAGCGTGATTAAGGATAGATAGTACAGAAAATTTCCTTAAGTGAATCTAGAAAATATATTCCATAAAACAACGGAAAAATTTCTAGAGAAGCACCATTTTCACATAAGATTTTTGAGACAAAACATTTTTTCCACAGAACAAATTAAAAACCATATTTATCTTTACCTGTTTTGCATCATCCTTGAATTTTTCTTTCCCAACAGCCATGCCAACCAAACTAATACACTCCATTGATTTAGCACGCAGCATACGATTGGCTTTATCGTTTGCATTCACCAGAATAGCTTTCAAGTAAGGCATCACAGCATCATAGTATTTTTGGAACAGCTCCTGTTAGAAAGAAAAAGTCAGATTGGAGAGCATGGAACAACAATCAGGAAAGTGGAATATATGTACCTGAGAAGAATCAGCAACTGATGCTAAAGCAGTCAATGCACCCTCTTGTACCATTTGTTTTCCGTTCTGCAATAAACCAAAAATATCAAGAAATAAGATGACATTGAGAACATAAAGGTCAGCAAATCAACCTCCCTCATGTACAAAAATCCACCATGAGAAAACTGACTTAATAACTCCAATTTTTCGGCAAAAAGGGAACAGAAGCAGATACAATGGTATAAGCTTTACAGGAATTAGATCTAAAGGTCAATTCTGTGATCAAATTCATCGTCAAAACTAGAAAAAAATTTCATGGCTTGGCGTGTAAAATCTCAAAAGTAAGATCTTTTTAATGAATTTATAAAATTCGAGGAACCACTTTGGACTAGCAAGCTTCATGAGACCTGATTAGTTCCACTAGAAACTTAATCTTGAAATGTAGCATTTAACATCTAAGACAAGGAGAATAAAAGAACGTCTAGAAACATTACACCTAAGACTTGTCAACCAGGACACTCGACTTCTAAATTGTTAGCGCAATGCATAAATCATGTAACAACATGAAAGATTACATACCTGAAGAAGTATGAGAAGCTTGCTAACAACCCCGTCAAGATATGATGTCAAGATCTCAGGGGTACAATTCTCACTGAAATTCAGAACAGCAGAAGCAGCATGTGCCTACACCACAAAGGATAAGTTAGCTAGTTAAGACTAATATAAAAAGAGAAAAAGGGAACATCTATAACAGTATGTGCCAGATGAGAAAAGAACCCAAATGAAAACTTCCAATTTTCACAGGCAGATTAATGTCTACAACTAGAATAATGCTTCTTTAGAATATTGCTTAATAATCTCTAAGCACAACTTCATGTCTTGGTGTGAATTTTAAAACAAAAAACGCTGATTGTCTGAGACTCTTCATAAATTCATAACTACACTTTGACCCCTATTCAAGGCATTAGCTTTTCAGGTTATCAAGATACAGTTTAATGAACAACATAAAAAGTTTATAGGTAAAAAAAGCTTCTCCACTTTACTAATCTGATCCTGCT
>CM071864.1:37356500-37396037 GCA_036759665.1 Gynandropsis gynandra | reverse complement strand
GATCTTGCTGAAAGCTAGTTGATCCAGAGGAAATTCACTGAAAGACTCGCATAATCACTGACAGACATGCTGCTGAATAAAATACAAACCTGAACTCGAGGATTTTGAAAATCATCCATGGCTCCAGCCAATGCGGGAAGTACAGACTGATGGTACTGATTTTGCAACACAGGTCCCAAATCCGTCGATAACTGTCCAACTGCATTTATAGCTGCCCATCGAACACGAGGATGAGGATGCTGAAAAGAGTTTAAAACCATAGAAACCACCTGATCTAGGTTCCGGATCATGACCTGTATCAAGAACGAAAATAACATTAGTAGAGAAAAGTATCTCAAAGAGAATGTTCTACTCCTACAAAGATAGATAAAAAATAACATTAGTATAGAAGTAGATAAACCAAGGAGAATGTTCTACTCCTACAAACATAGATGAGATCTCAAAGGCATCATTGTTATGCTAAATCAAACTGCCACACCAAACCAAACAAATGTTAGCACAAAGACATCACACGGAGTGCAATTCCCAGGGAAGACAATATAACACACATATCAAGAACCAACAGAACAGATGAATAAAAGCAAGGGGAGGACAATGCTCCCTCCGTGCTCAATTAGTTGTCGTACAATCACTTAGTTCAGTATGATATCCAAATTTATTGTACACTACAAATTTTAGGCCAGAAGTGCTAATAAAACATCCTTACATGTAGAACTTTGAGTAATCTACCATTTTCCTCACAACTACTAGCTCTTCGCTAATCTTATTTTTTTTTTCAACTACCTGCTTATGTCATATCATTGAAAGGTTAAATGGTTTAAGAGGATTAACAATAGTTACTTTAACTAACCAGCCTCAACTTATTTGTTATGATCAAAATAAACCCAAGAGAAGTAAGTACCTTTGAGCAACCCTCCGCGATCTGGGCAAGAGCAATGAGAGCAGCATGGTGCTTCTGCCACTCTGGAGCAGCCAAGAAACTTGAGAAAACCTCAGATGCAACAGGAACAATGGTATTCCCACCCAAAGATATTGCAAGCCTGTCCAGACATTCTTGCCCGAACCCATAATTACTCGTCTCTCCAGCATCCTCATCCTCAGTCTCAGCGCTGTGCCACGCCGGGTCATCCTCAATATCCAAAAGCATATTCATCAACACTTCAAACAGTTTGCTTATAAACTGTGGCAGCTTCCTCATCATACCGGGAGCCCTCTCTCTTGCTTCGGCTAAAGTGATCACGAATTCGATAGCCAAATGCCTTGTTCCTTCTTCCAATGACTCAGCTTGCGCAATCTGAAGCATTGAACCGACAACTTCAATCAGTTGCCTCCTTAGAAACCTAGGTTCTGTACCAGCAAGTTCAATCAAAAGCTCCAACGCTTCCTGGGCCGTAGCCTCTTGCCCGGAATTCAATGCCTCAGTCAAAGTCTGTATCATCAGAGGCAATAGATCCTGGAACCTATCTCTATCCGAGGCACTAGTCAAACACTGAATAAAATTGATAGATGCACCTAACGCCGCAATTCTAACATCCGCAGAGGTAGAGCTTCTCAATGACTGAGAAAACACCGAATGTAATGTGGTCAAATGAGGAATTAGCGTCTCACCAATGTATTGTGCCAATCTCGAGAAGATCAATAGTGCGTATTCTTGGAGATTAGGATTGTTTGCGGCGGTGACACTCTGGAACATGAAAGGCAATAGCTCCGACCACCCGTTCTCTGGCAAGACTGCAGATGCAAGCTCTGAGATTGTGTCACATAGCTTCTTGGCTATAGATTTCGTACCCTCTTGTTGAAGAGACGCGAGGAGAACGGATTTAAGCGTGGACCGAGTAGATTCTATGAGCCTTGGATAGACAAATGCCGGGTCATCGTCTCCGACGCGGGTGAGCTGCTTCCGGAGCAGGACGGCGGACATGGCGCGAAGCTCGGCGTGCGCGGAGGAATTGAGCGTGTGGGCAAGCTTCAGAACGAGCGAGTCGGGTTGTGCTTGCTTGCAGAGATTGAAGAGCGACTCGGCGTGAGAGCGCTGTTCGTTGGAAGAGGACATGAGATGGGTAATAAGGGTTTCGAAGTGGGAATTGTCGGGCCCGAGGAGGAGGGAGACCTGCATCTGGGTCTGTTGATCCGCCGCCATGGATGCTAAAGCTTCGAGTTCCGGTAATAATCAGCGACGGCGGCGCTTGGCGGAGAAGCAGCACGATACACACTGATACGGAGAAGGGGAAGATATGAATGAAGGAATAACACGATGAGGCAGCGAAAGCTTTTGTGAGAGGATATTAGGGGTTTCGGTCTCCGGTTTTGTAAACCCACGGTCCGTATACGACCCGTATACGTATAAATATTATTACCGTGACAAAAATAAGGGTTTGGATGTAAAATATATAATAAATGTAGGAAAATTGTATATTTTTATTTACATAATTACCATCTAAACCATAATGAATTACTAAATTTAACCAATTTTTATGAATTATCTTCGTGTAAATACAACAATGAATTGGTAATAAACTTAATAGTTTGACCTTGTAATTGGCATAATTGGTAACGATAGATAGTATATATTATTGAAATTAAAGTTGTCTATAATTTATTATAAATTTATTTAATTTTGTAAGATACATGATAAATTGGAGATTACTCAATCTCCATCCTAAAAAATAGCGACAGACTTCCACCCTACAAAAAGTTTAATAATTTCCGTATACAAAAATAATTTCAACTTTCTTTTAATTATAAATAATAACTTTTTAAGTATATCATCAGTATTCTCTCTTTTGATAATAAAAAATAATAATTTCAAAGTAGGTACAAATTCAGCAAAACGCTTAAACAAACATATCTTTCACAAACATAAGTATATCATCATTATCCATTTTTTAATAAAAATTCAGCACAACACTTAAATAAACTTTCTTACACAAAGAAGAAGGCATAATGGTTTGATTGATCCAAGTAAAAGAATATATAATATGCAAGAAGCCATTATGAGTGAGAACAAAGGAGGAAGAACAGTATCTGGGTTTCTCTGCAATACAAACCTCAAAACATATTCACGAAACACTTGAAGATCATGGCAGATGAGAGCTCGCCAGACAGACGGATAAAACAACACCAACCGTTTCGGTTCGAGATGTTTTTGTACATCGATGATCAGATTGATGTAGTCGAGAGGGTTCAAAACGAGGGTCTATGCGCCGTTCTTGTTTTGCCAAGGCTTTAGAACACCAACCACGATGATCGCAACGATGATGAGGAGGATGATAATGGCGATGCACATCCATTTTCTCGAGTTCTTCTGTAGGCTCTTTGCTCTTTGAAGGGCAGTGTTCCCGGATTGCACGTGATCAACTGCACTTGACACCTAGAACCGAAAGAAAGAAAGAAAGAAAGAAAAAAGCGACGCGTGATCGAGATTGAAACAACCATAAATCACACACCCGAATAGATGTATCTGTGCTTTTCATAATCCGTGCCCGATCCTTGAATCACGAGACTACGTTTTGAGACAGACAATAAACCGGGCTTAGATGGTATTGAAAAAAACATAACTTTATGCTTTGAAGCCTCGTTGTGTATGAATTTCGATACAATATAATGTTTTGAGACGCTGAGATCAAACTGTTGACAGGTTCATGAATCATGTGTAAACTGATAACCAGTTCAAAAGTTGGTTTTGAACCTTACCATATTTCTCTGTTAACTAATAATTTGCATCGGAAAATGGATAAAATACTGCGTATCTCATTCACAAGGAGAAGCAGATTATATTATATATATAAAGAAGTAATTCCAATTACCTGAGATTCTATGTTGTCAAGCATTTCTCCTTGAGCATCAACCAAAACTGCCATATCCAGGAATATCTGCAAGACCCAGAAAATAAAATGTAGAGATCTAATGATCAAAAGCTAATCAGACCATACATGCTATAAGAAGAGCAAGAAACTACTTGTTTGTATTCTGAATCTTCAAATGAAATTTTTTGTAACAGATTATATTTGGTGGTTTACATGACACGATAGTGTGAAGCATATATTCCAACTTTTATAAACATGAAGCCGCGTAATACAATGCAAGAACTGAGGACAAAGGTAGGACATGGAAGATTACAAAGCCTGCAAAATCATTTTATGGTACGAGAAGCGAGAAATAACTAAAGGTTGTTCTCATGAAACAATCACCAAGAATGTTAGAAATCATTGAGAGTATCTATCATCCAACATATCAAAGTTTGCAAGGGAATCATGATCAATGAAATAAACGAAGCATACCTGCTGTAAGTCAAGAAGTTTCTTTTCCAAGTCTCTAACAGCGTCATGACGCTCTTGAATTTCGGCCAAGGTGTCCATTATCTGTGAGGAACATAGACCGTCAAATTTCAAACAATAAAAGTATTCGAGATTCAAAATGAGTTTCTCAAACAAACAGGTATTACTGAGAGTTGAGGATGAATAACACCCTAACAAAAGCACCTGTCCACGTCCTTGCTCTTGAATCGCTTTTTGGAAGATCTGTTCGCTATCTCCAGTTTCTATCAATTTGTCAATTGTCTGTCCATTGCGGAACAAGCACATGAGCTCACACGGCATAACACAGTCCAAATATTGAGCACCAAAAAAAAGGCAGAAAAAGCTTTACCTCTTCATCAGCTCTTTGGCCAGTCACTAAATATCAAGCAAAAACAACACGTAAGATTCATATCTGGAAAGACTGAGGGGACGAGGTAGAAGGCATATTTTACACAATTAGTCAAAGCATGGGAATGAATGAATACCTGTAAAAACACGTCGTTCCACCACCTCACGATACTCTTGTTGTATGTTTTCACGTAGAGTCTGAGAAAAGTTATGATCATATATTGAGAAGGAAACAATTATGTATGTACGAGAACAATTAACTTCTTTTTTTTTGTTCCTAACCCACCTGAAATTCAGCCATTTTGTCTTTCAACTTCTTCTTTAAGGAACTGGAACAAAAGATATAAGTTCACAAAAGGTCAAGCCAAAGAAACTATATATGAACATAAAAGGTAATGTACAATGAATTAAAACTGTCCATTAGTCCCTATTTGCTAGAGAGATAACATCCTGAACAGAAAAGCGCAGATGTGTTCACAACTATGCTTTGTGTCACCCATAGTAGTATGTAATGACAACCCTTGTTACAGAGATTGCAAAAAGATAACAAAACCTAAGTCTAAATCTGAGTGTTCCGGATAAAATTCCTTCTTATTATGCGTTTGACAACTCTTAGTGCGAACAAGGTGAAGTCCAAGGATAATTTTATTGTTCTAACAAGTAAAACAAACTTTTGAAAGTAAAAGGAAAAAAATTGCAATTCTAAGAGAATATGCACTAGATTATAGTTGTATCTAGCTTAAGCTAGAAGAAACCCAAAAAGTAAAAACGAATATAAGTGAAAAGGTATGAAGAAAACTCACAGAGTCGTTGCTGTTCTCGATCGGTCTACACCAGATCCTTTTCCACATCCAGGCTTCTGTCTATTTGCTAAATTCTAGATAATTTAAATGGCTATCAATTTTAAAAGGAACAACAAATAATCAAACAGTGTAAAACATGTAGACACAGAGGTGGTGGTTTTCCTACCTCTCTGTCCAACTCCTCAAGTTTACCCTTTATGAAACGGGCAATACTTCCAACTTCATCCACGTCTTTTTCCATTTTCTTTTTTATTGCTGTGCATCACATAAGGAGCAACTCTCAGAAAGCCAACTCATCTATTATAAGGTGATGACATACTTCACTTAATGTATGAAAGCTAACACTATGATTTTACAGCCCCATGAAACCCAGAGTCCTGGTTGCTAATATATTCTTTTAATAGTCCTAAATTCTCAGTGTGACTAACTTTTGCCAAGAAGGACCACTTGTTCAGTTTTTGCTTTCAGTATGGGGAATTATGCTTAAAGCTTAAATTCTATAATTTAAACTGGAATATCTTTACAAGTAAATTTCCATAATTATTTCTGCTGTGGTAAAAGAAAGTTGCATAAATTACCAATCTACCTTTCATGGCGGGGGCTTTGGTGACAGCCTTTGACTCCTCATGGGCAGCCTGCATATAAGGTGCCGGACAGAAGTCTCATAAGTTCAACTGACAAGTGACATCGGTCAGTCTTCACAGTGATGCACAAAAGATATGTAAAGTTCATAATCACTTCACTAACAACCGAAACAAGTTTGATGTAAAACATATACAGCACACACGAAAAGGAGCAGTATCATAAAACTTAAAAAAAAAAGGGAACCCGCCACTTATTGCCCAAACATAGTTTCACCCTGAATAACTGGCATACAAGTTCTAATTAAATCCAAAGCACCACAATCTCTCTTCCCAACAGTTTTTAACAACAATATTCCTTCCTGATGTTTTTGTGCAAATATTATCCACCAAATTACCAGATGGCAACATGCACACACATCGATATTAACACGATAACTATGATCAAAACATACCCACCCACATATAATACATGCATATAAGACATCAAGCGAAGAGAGTTTCAAAAAGCTAATAACCTGAGCTTAAGATAAAGGGGATAATACCTGAAGCTTCTTTAGAAGCTTGTCTAGCTTCTCATATTGTTTGTCAATTTCTTGAACCTAAAAAGATAAAGAAGGAAACACTAAGATATCACAAATACTCTGGAAGCATAAACATTATATAAACACCCATTACAGAGACCAACAAGTACCTTTTTGAAGAAATCTTCTAGTCCTTGGTCTCCAGGATTTGATTGACCTTGTCCTCCTAACTCAACATCTCCACCTCTAGATGATTGACCACGAGGGAGCTCAAACGAATCCTGTTAAGATCATTAAATTCAATTAAAGACTGACCAAAGACTCACCCTAGTAGCATACCTTTTCAACTCCCTTAGTCTCTCAAACCTACCCCAACATATTATTATGTGAAATATGCTCATATTTTCCAATCAAAATTTCAAAATAAATACCCTCACATATGCATCCTACTGGCATATTAACTTTGATGTCATAAAGTATTGATGGATTTTGGACATATATTGCTAGACTAATAACTGTAAGGCCTATATCACTATAACAGTAGGAGTTCTAAAGACTAGACCTGCTAAGTGGATCGTCAACCCACAAATTAGCTTTGACACAACCCGTATAAGTGCGGGTTGGTTTGAGTGTTTGTTAACCAATATAAAAAAAGAGATCATGGACTGGATCAGAAATTTAGTTGACCCATATGCAGTGTTCTAAAAAGCGCTCTAAATGGCCGCCTAGACACCCGACTAATCTCTAAGCGGTCTCCTTTTAGAAAAAAAAGGTGACGCCAAAACTACGTCGTTTGGTACTTAAAGAAAAAAAAACTAACACTTGTCCTTATCCCCGCATTCATCTTTTGCCACCTTCTCCTTCATCATCACATTCGTATTCTTCTATCTCTTGCACCGTCTCTCTTCTATTGTGTTCAAGTGTGTGTTAGTTCTTGATAGAGTTCCCTCCGATAGGGTTTTGGGAACTCTATCAAGAACTAACACACACTTGAACACCAAAATCAATAGAAGGGTGAACCTATCTCTCAAAACATGTAATCAAATTACGAATTTGATCAAAATGGGTAACAAAGCTGTGGTTTCTAAAGAACTCCCAAAAGATCAACCCAAAAAACTACCCAAATCCTTCTTACCTTTTCACAGAATATAGAAAATCGTATAATAAAAACTCTCTAAAATGACCCTAGAAACTGATAACAAACCTATGGATTAGTAACAATAGAGAATACCCCTAAGAAACCCCTCCTTACCCCTAGTCATATTTTCAATACCGCCGCCTCGAAAAATCACCTTGTTTTGAAGGTGATGAAAAAATGGAAGGATGAAAGCGGTTGTCAACAAGTTTCGGATATCCATCCTCATCGAACAATACTGGTGCATCCTCATTCCAAAAGTAATGTGAACTCACACGTCTTTAAACAATGCCGTGGAATTGGCCATGAGCGGCTATCAAAAGGATGCGAGATCGATTTCTCTTGGCGAAGCTTGCGAAGATCCCATGGTCGGCAGACTCGGCATGGTGAACGCACTCTCTAGACCTTGAGCATAATCCATCATTTGCTCAAGGGTCGTTCTTCCGGGTAGAGGCCGACCATAAATGCCATTTCCAGAACATCGTCGAAAAATCCTTGTGGGTGCGCAGCGAGGGTGATAAAATTGCGGCGAAACTCCTAAGCCAACCCAGTTTGAGAGAAAATGAGAAAAGCTGCTCCTTGAGAATGGAACGATGTGTTTGTGCGAATATCTCGACCACCTGACTCCGGAAATCCAGCCAACTCATGGTCGGGTTTTCGGACTTCTCCCACTAAACCCACGACAAGGCATCACCGTCGAGAGCCAGCAACAGAGTGTCCATGCGCCACTGGTAGGTGAGGTTATGGACATTGAAAAACCTTTCCACCCAAACCAGCCAGCCTTCGAGATTTAGTCTCGAGAAAGTTGGTAGATCCAAACGGTAGAAATGTATGTCATATTCTCATCATATAGTGGATTGTGTAAGTAATTACCGATGAAGCTCTTGTGATCTTTTCGCACAAATGTTTCCGCAATTTACGGTGAAGATGGAACGTCGTCCATCCGGCGTTTCTCCGAGTTGAGTGGAATCTCAGTGCGACAGAGCACCTGCTCCACGAGGTGTTTCAGTTGCGACATTCCTTGCTTCACGTTAGTGAGTCGACTTACCATGGCATGATTCTCGCCCATCTGTCATGTTTGAGTCGTTTGAATTGTTTGAACTGAAGTTTGAAGTAGATGGAATTGTTCATCCACTGCTTCAAATTTCTTTGACGACATCTTCTAAGGTGGGATGGTTCAGCTGAATCTAAGGCCAATTGATAGGGTTTTGGTAACTCTATCAAGAACTAACACACACTTGAACACCAGAATCAATCGAAGGGTGAACCTATCTCTCAAAACATGTAATCAAATTACGAATTTGATCAAAATGGGTAACAAAGTTGTGGTGCTCTGGAAACACCACACCTACCACAAAATCACCTAAAAACTACGCAAATCCTTCTCACCTTTTCACAAAAAAGGCTACCAACCTATAAAGAAATCATATCATGAAAACTCTCCAAAATGACACTAGTAGAATCACATAAACCCATAACCAAATATGGGTTTATTACAACAGAAGATACCCCTAAGAAACCCCTCTTTACTCCTAGTCATATATCATCCTAGCTTGAGATATTCAGATTGAATCACTCCAATTTAACTCCATGAAAAATTAGCAAATCCAATACTCTGAATCGTTGATAAATGAATTCCTCTAAACTGATATAAATTCAGCACAAAGCTATTGATCGGATTCGACAACACGAACTAAACCATTCATGCTATAATGTCAAAGGATGCGGATTTCTCAATAAATTTCACTTTGACATCTCACGAAACACTTTAAATTGCACAACTACGATTAACCAAATCCACATCTCTCACAGCAAAAATCAGACAATCCCAAGAAGAATTGATCTTAGTAGCTAAACTCAAAAGTGACAATCACTTATACTCTGTTTTCTCGCAAGCCAAGCGCAGACCCCACAACCAAAGTGTACTAAATTCCGAATCTTACATTCGCCGATCGATGGTCGACCAAAATAGAACCCACCAAACGAAACAGCTTCGAGTAAATTGTAAAATTAAAGACATTAAGACAAACCCAAATGTCTGATTCGTAAGAAACATTTGCAGAATTCTCACCTTAAGAAGATCATTCATTGTTGAAGCAAATCAATGATCTACTCCCAGAGTCCAAAGGCAGACAATGCAACAAAGAATATTGAAAGGCTGTGAGATCTGTATGTTATGCTCAAAATTCGTTCCTTTATCTTCCTGTCCTAACTCCAAAAGAAAAAAGGATCAAATGGAAAAAAAAAATTTGAAAAACCAGGAAGAATTAGGGTTTAAATTCGAAAATGCAAAGTTCTTGGAGTTGAAGAAAAAAAAATCAAGACAGAGAATGAGCTTTTGACTCAAGAGAAGAAGATAGGCCGTCAAGATCATATGGGGTCCACACGCTATGATCAGACCAACGGCTAGGTTGTCACCGCGTGTTGAAACAGATTTACATGCGTCGCAGACGATCATGCTTTTTGAGTTCTCTTCGTATTTAAAGAAACTAAAAAATTAAAAACGGTAACGTGGATGCGTTTTCTCGTCAATGTAATGTTGAATTGTAAATGACGAAACTACCCTAGGGAGTCTGAGCTGGACAGGGACGGCCGGTACCATCTGATTGAAGAAAAACGGATTCATACATTATTTTTATAGAAAAGCTTCGATTTCAAGGAAGCGATATTTTTGTTTTTTTTTTCACAGGGAAACCTATGCGTTTTTATAAAATTCAAAATCCCTATTTACCAATAATATAAGAGCATAATATGAAACCAAAAAAGCATGTAGGCGAAGTCTGTTATCTTATTTTTTTCATTAAATTAAGATTTTCCTCATTCATCTTCAAATTTAATTATAGCCTTATTATCTCAAAAAATTTTCAATTATTTGATTTTCTGCTAAATAATTGCAAAATACTATATATTTTAAACTCAAAATTAATTAAACTAAAACTAAACCAAACGTTCATCAAACACAATTTCTTATCTCTAAATCGTGAAAAAATATCTGGCAGTAACACAAAATATTATAAGTATTAGAATATTTTTATAAAAAAAGGCTCTCATAAATATTACTAAGATCTTAACATGAAAAATGATTAATGCCATTACGCCATATAATATAAATATTATAATTTTTTTACGAATAAGTGGGTGTAATATAAAACATAAACTATGGCGTAGGGATTAAAAAAAAAAGAAACCAAAGGGCAATATAATTTGGAAATTATCTATTTGTTCAATCATTAAAAATCCAGCGTTTTTTAGTTGTCAAAGATACCTTGTCTTCCTGGCTTTTTATGTCTCTTTTTCCATTTCATTTTTTCGTTCTCATTTATTTTTTTATTTCTAAAATATTTATTATTTACATACATAATTATCTCGTTAAAATCTAATTAATATAAATATTTTCTCCATATTGTTTTTTAAATTCACCATAATATTCTTTAGTCACCGGTTAAATTAATATGTGTTGAATATTCCTTCTCTCAATGTCATAAATTATATAAGTTACTATAAATAAAATAAGAATATATTATAAAAATTGTAAAATCAACTCTAGTACTTATGCAACTTGGGCACAAGAGGATTTACGGTCTCTTGTTATCTTTTACTTTTTTGTATTTTTTTATTTAATTAAAATTATACATTTCAACAAAAAAAATTAAAATGGTATATGGTAGTTATAAATATAAGATTATAAGGACAAGAATAAAAAAACACTTGATTAGAGAATAAATAAATTCAAAATGAGAGTTCGAATATATAGTGACTAGTCGGTGGTCACCCTACCTGTTGAAAGACCCAATTTAAACTAGCAAAAATAAACAATACAAAGAAGAATAATTGCAAAGAGACAATAAAATATTAACATGTTTAGAAAATCCTGGGATTTCCATTTCAACTTACATATAAATGGAAACAAAGGAGTTTCCATTTTTCTTTTCCATTTGTAAAATAGTCTTCCTAAACTTCAGAAGCTTCCTCACAACACTTGAGAGAGTTTCAAAATAATATTGTCCAAAAATTTGGATCGATCATAACCACATGAGATGATTCTAGTTAAAATTTTACCAAATAACACATTGTAGAAAAAATTTGTTGAAAAATGAAGAGTACATTCACATTTTATGTAGTTGAAGGACAAATCGATCGAATTGGTGACTTTTAGATGATTAATGGGCGGATCTTGAAAGAATTCGATTTAACCTGATTCGGATTTCAAATCCCGAAACTCTATCGCGAATTATATCAATATTTGGGATAAAATTGAACAGAAGATCGAGATAAATATCTGAATTCATAGTATACGACATGCAGCGGAATATATCTTTCGATTCTACTTGCTTTAACCGAAAATTTGATACTGATAGGATGTATAAAAAACTAAGATTCTATCAGAAAGGTTTATTTTTTTCTCAAGCTTTTGTGATAATGAAATCACTATTCCAAAAACCAAATAAATTTCATTTATATATGCACGTGAACCGGAAACCATAAACCGACAGATAACTGATTAATTTTTTATTCTCAATTGTATCATTTAATTTCGCTCATCATGAATATAAATGATACTACCAAAGGTCTCTATGCATATAATCCTCCCCATTTGATTCAATACTAAAGTCCAATTAATTAAACTAAAATCCGATTACATTTAATTTGGACTAAACCGAATGACAACACTTCCACCATAATTATTCATATATATTGGTCCACAAAAATAAGATTAACCATAAAATCTTATGATCTCCAATTTAGACGATATATATGACTATAAAACTATGGAATAACCTTAAGAGTGCTCATCAATTGTTGTCGTCAAACCGGTATTGACACCACCTCGTCTATCGACAATATCAACGCAGAACCAAAGAGATTTAACAAAAAATTTAACGTAGTTAACCCACATTTGATTACTAATGCCATATAAAAGCATGACATAGATCTGAATGTGGATGCATAATATGAAGATTACACGTGAAGTGATCGATACGTGTATATCTCCAACTGGTCTTACCTTATCGACACAAACTTAAACTGAATGATACATAGTGAATACCTTAAGCTTAAACTCAATAGTATTGGAATATAATACTGAAACAGAATAAGCATACATCAATATAATCCATGAGAAAACTAGAATAGATACAATACTCCCACTAAACCATAATATTGTCATAAAAGACAATATTTATATGAGCAATATGCTCCTAAAAGACTTTAGGTATAACACCCTTAGTCAATGGATCCACAATCATGGAGTTTGTACCTATATGCTCTATCGAGGTTACCCCATTATGTATCCTCCCACAGAGAACAAGATACTTAATTTCGATGTGCTTTGACTTCGAAGTATTCTTGATATTGTTCGATTATATAATAACGCAGAATGATTGTCACAATTAATCTCTAGGGGTCTATCCACACAAGTCATAATGTGCAACCCTATGACAAGATTCTGCAACCATAAAGTCTAATTGGACGCCTTATAACATGCCACATATTTTACCTCCATTGTGGACGATACCACGAGCTTTGCTTGGCACTACACCAAGAAATAGCCCCACCAGCAATGAGAAATATATAGGATGAAGTGGATCAAAGACTATCGAGGCACTCAACATAATCCAAATTCGAATAACAGTGATCTTGAGTTGGTTACATCGTCATCGCATCACCCATTTGGAATTTTTCCAATGATCAATCTCGGGGTTACTTAAGTATTTTCCTAAAACGCCAACAATGTATGCCAGATCATGTCGTGTGCGAACTTGTGCATACATTAGACTCCCCAACCGAAACATAAGGAATCTTTCTCATTTCCTAAATCTCCGGATCAGTTTGTGGGTATTGTCTAAGACTGAATTTATCACCCTTAGAAATATTGGTATCTATACCTTTACAGCCTTTCATGCTAAACCGCTCTAGAACCTTATCGATGTAATTCTTTTGTGATAAACCTAATATACCCCGAGAGCGGTCTCAGTGTATTTTAATTGCCAATACAAAAGAGGTATCACCAAAATCTTTCATCTCGAATTGCTCCGAAAGAAAAATCTTAGTGTCGCGCAACATTGTTACCAACAATAAGGATATTATGAATGTAAAGGATTATCAATATAAAGTTTCTCCCACTGATCTTATGGTATACACAATCATCTACCTGATTCACCTCAAAACTAAATGAGATTATTACACGATAAAACTTACGATACTATTGACGAGACGTTTGCTTTAAACCATAGATGGACTTCCTTAATTTACAAAAAAATTTCATTGGATCTCTGACCATAAATTGTTCTGGTTTCACCATATAAATAGTCTCCTCAATGTCACCATTAAAAAAGGTTATTTTAACATCCATCTGATTCAGCTCTAAATCATAATGAGTTGTTAGTGACATCAATACTCAAAAAGTCTTTCGAAGAGATTGGAGAGAAAGTATTTTTGTAATATATGCTTTCCTTTTGAGTAAATCCTTTGACGACTAGACGTGCTTTATACATTTTCACATTGTCATACGAATCGTTTGGTTATAAATATCCATTTACATTCAACGAGTTCCGCACCTTCAAGCAAAGGTACAAGTCCTCAAACACCATTGTTATCAATAGATTTAATCTTTTCTTTCATGGCATTAGTCCACTTTTGAGAGTTAACAATTTGAATGGCTTGATGGATGCTAATTAGATCATCTTCTGTCAACCCAATGCCACCTTCATGTTCCTGAAGATACACTATATAGTCATCCAAAATAGCATATCTTCTCTCTCGAGTGGATCTACGTGGTACAATTTACTTATGTAGTTGTTCTTAAAGTTCATGAATGTGTTCCTCATGGATTTCAGGAAGACATTTGGAGTACCTTGATTAGTAACTCGAGCAACATAATCCAAATAACTGGGAGCTAAAACAGTCTGAATATGAATTATCTTTTTTGAATCAAAAGTTTCATCCTTATCCTTTCCAAAACTGATTTCGGCATCCCTTTTTCCAAGGTTAATATCCTCAAAAACGTCACTATTCTTGTCTCAAATATCGTCTTTTTCGTTGGATCATAAAACTTATACCCCTTAGATCTTTCTGAGTACCCAACAAAGTAACAACTCACGGTTTTGGAATCCAATTTTCTTTCATTTTGTAGATAAGATCGAGCCTCAGATGGACATCCTCAAATGTGAAAATGCCTTAAGCTAGGACGTTTACCCTTCCATAAATCATAAGGCGTATTATTGATTTAGTTGGTACTCTGTTAAGGATATAATCCGCTATCTTTAATGCCTCAACCCATAAGGATTTTGGGAGAGTAGAAAATGATATCATACTTCTCACCATTTTCTAAAGTGTATGGTTTTGTCTCTCTACAATCTGGGCGTATGAGGTACAATCATCTAAGTGAATATCAATTAAAAAGGGATTTATGAAAACTCTATTTGCCTTTGTGTATTTATTCAGAAAACAACAAGTGGATTTATGATCGTAGTTGTTTATATTTTTTATTTGAATATAATTGAGACCTCAAAGAAGATTGAAAATGCACGAAACTATCTGAAAGAGAAATTTGAAATGGAAGACCTTGGACAAACAAATTTTTTTCTCGGTTTATAGATAAAGCATCTAAAGAATGCTATATTCGTACATCAATCGAAATATACAAAGAGAGTATTAAAACGCTTTAACATGGATAAAGCAAATCCATTAAGCACTTAAATGGTATGTAGATTTTTAAATATTGAAAAGGATTCCTTTCATTCTTGTGAAGAAAATGAAGATATACTTGGACCAGAAATACTATATATGAGTGCAATAGGGGTTCTCTTGTATTTAGTAAATTGCACTCGTCCCGATATAGAATTTGCTTCTATTCTCTTGTCACGATAGAGTACTTCCCCTACATGTCGTAATTGGACATAGATTAAACATATCTTTTGATATTTAAAAGGGACGATTGATTTGGGATTATTTTATCCTAGAGATCCCAAACATGAGTTGATCGGTTTTACAGATGCAGGCTATTTTATCCTCATAAAACCGGATCGCAAACTGGATATGTTTCAAATTAGAGGTACAATGATATCATGGCGCTCTCAGAAGCACGCATTAGTTGCAACATCTTCAAATCAAGCCAAAATCATTACATTCCATGAAGCAACTAAAGAATGGGTGTGACTGAGGGCTATAACCCGACATGTACAAGAAATATATGGATTATCGGCTAACATAGATCCAACAATATTATATAAAGATAATGCAACATGTGTTGTCTAAAAAAAGGATACATCAAAAGTGATAGAACTAAACATATCCCTTCAACTTTTTCTTATATACCCAAGAGCTTGAGAAGAAGAAAGAAGTTGATGTTCGTTACATCAGATCAAACGAAAATGTAGATAATTTATTCATAAAGGTGCTCTCTATTTCAACATTGAGAAAACACATTTATAACATCACGATGCATCAGCTTCGAAGCTTATGAACAAACAAAGGGTTGATAAATCGAGGAGTAGTTTTTATGGTTGCAATCTTTTTTCCTTATCATGGTTTTTATCCCAATGGGGTTTTCTATGATAAGGTTTTTAATGAGACAATCGATAGATATTCAATAGACAATCTAACCATTCATTTCAATACACAACTTACAAACTCTAAATCTCTTCTCATTCTTATACTCTCTCCATTCTCTCATATTCAAATTCTAGATAAATTTTCTATCTTTTTTTCATTAGATATATCTTACATATATAAATATATTTATAATATAATATATCATATATTATCTATATACAAATCATATATCATATTATTAACACACATATATATATCTTACATATCTTATGTATAAAAATACATTTATAATATCTAATATATACTAATGAAAAATCCTTAGTGAACAGTAAAATCGCCACGTGGCACGATAATAACCATCCGATCATCGATTTACGAATGAATTGCCAACAGAAAGATTCGATTTAGACTTCGTGGAGCCGGTGCTGCTGTTGCATGCGCGTAGAGACGTCCCCCACTCCCGTCCCTGGGCGCTAAGGTTCTGAAGTTTTTGGAACAGACGACACCTGCCTATCTTGTTTAGTCCGAACTAAGATATCAAGTTTCTCCATTCAATCAGCTCAAGAGCTGGGAGTTCTCCTTCTAGGTTTCGGAATAGAAGGAAGGAGGCTCCGAGGAGGTCAGTCCTGCTTGATTGCTTTCACCAGGTCGGGATAGGCTGGGAGTCGATTAGCCCAAGTTGTGTTAAGATAAGTGGCACTTGAATTTGAAGTAGACATCGGCCAGGTCTTGGATGCTGAATGGAAGAATGAAGATCGAGGAACCTTGTCTTCATCCCAGTGCTATTCATCCCGAGATATGCCTTGAGAGGGTGTTGAAAGATGAAGTTTCACTGATCTGGTCACATACGAGATTTCCTGCTCACTCTTTAAAAAAAAGTCGTTTATAATTTATAAAATAAAAGACTTAGTCTGAAACGTTTATGAGTGTATCATCTTTTTGTTTGAAAAGTTCTGTTAGGTTCTTAGTAGCACGCAATCAAACTCATGCGCTAACGAGCAAGGCTCTATCTTCTCCTTTACAGTCGAGATTCATTCATCGGTTGACTAAGAACCCTCAGTGATGAATCTTATATTAAGGGGCCGATAGTAGTACACTGTGTGGGACAGAGTAAGGGCCCTTACTAGAGAGTAACATTTTGGTCCATTCTTTTGAGTTCCGCCTCCCGCGGTAGACTCCTTTCTATTTTGGATTCAGCATAGTAAGGGCTTTGGAGCCCTTTTTCTTGCCCGCAGGATCCGATCAAAAGAATGATTCAAAGTTCTTGCAGAGTAGAACCATGCAGTACCAGAGACGAGATAGGTCTCCCAAAGAATAAGGCTTTTTTAGAATAAGCCAATTCATTTGGGACCCTGCAGATCCACTCTTTTTCCTATTCAAAAGCCCTTTGTCTCTGTGTTTTCACATCGAGAATTCTTTGCAGATGAAGAGATCTATTTTTTTGCTGGCAAATTCTGAGCCCTTGGATGAGTTATGGTTACTTTTCACAAGATTATGGGTTTTCCTACCGTTGGATTATTTCTCACCAATTGATCGTGGCCGTTTGTTGTTCTTTCTTTCTATCCTTTGTATTAACTTTAGGGTTACAAACGGATGAATCCCAGTAACCGTCGGCTCTCCTCTCCACTCACGTCATCTTTCTCGCGCCTCCAGCTGGTTCTTGGTGGTTTCCAGTGAAATTTCTGGCATGTTTGTATTCCCATGTGAGTTATTTCCTTTTCTTTCGTTTTTGGGTTCATCGTGGAGTGTTTTGATGCTTCTCTTATGCCTCATACCCCGGTTTTTGCATCTCCATCTAGTTCCCGACGGTTACGGCGAAATTTCCGATATGTTTGTCTTCCCAGGTGAGTTATTTCTTTTTCCTTCGTTTCCGGTCAATCGTGGGGTGTTTTGATGCTTCTCCTCTACCTCTTATCCCGGTTTTAGAGTTCTTGCTTTGCTGATATTTTGTTCGTATGCTTTTGCGGTTGATTTCTTGCACTTTCTAGCGGATTCCTCGGTTTGATCCGTCTTGAAGTTATTTATTTTTCTTTGTTATGTTTCTAGTTTAACGGTGGATGATTCTGGTTTTTCCGTTCTGCCTCTTACATTGGTTATTTCATGTCTCATTGGAGTTTAAACACGTCTCGATTCGCCGAGCCCTTCATCAATTGGATTGATTTCTATGACTTCGCCGCAAACGTCGCTGGTGCTGTAAACCCAACCGTAACTCTGATCTCTTTCTTCGCACGATGTCACTCATTTTCTTTCTCTCAATTTTTCTGATAATATTTGGTTTGTTGTTTCAATTTTATGATACTGATTTTTTGCAGAGCAAATGCGTCCGAGCTCCACTGGAAGATCATTCATTTCGTAAATAAAGATGGATTTATGAGGTTCATCGACGACTTCTTTTACTCTAATTTTTTCCTCTTTTTGATGAATTAGGTTCGGTCAAATCTGTGCACAACACTACTATAAAGGAAGTCTATAATGTTATGGTGTGTTTTAATAGCTTTGGGTTACTTTGTTGGTCATTTTGGGTTGCTTCGTCGAATATTTATGATTGTTTTGTTGGCAGTTTGGTATGGCTTCGTTGACTAATTAGGGTTGCTTTGTTAGTTACCTTATCGATTGGTTTAGGTTGCTTCGTCGATTGTTATTGGTTATTTTTTCGGTTGTTTCGGGTTGATTTGTGGTCTTTTTTGGATTGATTAGTCGATTCCTTTATCAATTGTTTTGGATTGATTAATCGATTGCTTCTTTGTTTGTTTCTTCAATTATTTTTCAATTGTTTTCGTGTGCTTTGTCAATGGTTTGTTGATAATATACATTTAAGTTTGTTGTCTCTTACTGTTTTTTATTGTTGCGTCGATTGTTTTCTCCATTGTTTTGGGTTGCTTTATCGATTGTTTTCGGTTGTTCAGTTGGGGGCATATGTTTCGATTGGTCATTTTCCTTTGAAATTCTTGTGATGATTTGATTTCCGATTAGGTATGTGTAATCAAATCTATATTCTATATTTCATGACGGTAAGACAAATTGTATGAAATGAGTATAGAAATGTCTCTTTATTTGGTGATACTTAATGTCCATTCTTTTGAGCATTCGTATTAGGGGAATGTTGGATTTTTAGGTTAGATTTTGTATATTTGGGAGGCAAAATTGTGTTGATTATATGGTTGTTTGCATGTTTATTGTGCCTCTATCGGTTTGGTTAACTTTGCAGTAGGTTTGAAATATTTTTAGATGTATGTATTTGTTTGTCTCTTTCTGGTGTTTACATAGGTTTGGCTATATTTACGGTTGTTGTTTTGTTTTATATGTGTGGTGTTTACATTTGTATTCGCTATATTTGCGGTTGTTTTCTTTAGTTATGCCTATATGTGTGTGTGTGTGTGTGTATATATACGTGTGTGTCTATATGTGTGATTAAGTAGTTTGTTATCTATGTATTAGTTTGGTGGTCTTTCCTTGAAACGATACCTCATCTATATGTTGTCATGGGCCTTTGTTAAATTTTTACCATTTTTAACCTTCTTTGTATATCTATTTGTATATTCTATAATATGAAATTACGTTTTACTGTTTTAGTTTACACTTTTTGTCGTTTTACTTTGCTTCTTCACCACGTATACTCCTCTTTGTGATGATTATATGGTTGTTTGCATGTTTATTCTGCCTCTATCGGTTTGGTTAAGTTTACAGTAGATTTGAAATATTTTAGATGTATGTATTTGTTTGTCTCTTTCTGGTGTTTACATAGGTTTGGTTATATTTATGGTTGTTGTTTTGTCTTATACGTCGTGGTGTTTACATTTGTATCCCTATATTTGCGACTGTTTTCTTTAGTTATGCATGTATATATATATATATATTTATATATATATATATATGTGTGTGTGTGTGTATACGTGTGTGTCTATATGTGTGATCAAGTAGTTTGTTGCCTATGTATTAGTTTAGTGGTCTTTCCTTGAAACGACACCTCATCTATATGTTGCCATGTGACTTTTTTTTAAATTTTTACCATTTTTGACCTTCTTTGTATATCTATTTGCATATTTTATATATATATAATATGAAATTACGTTTTACCGTTTTAGTCTACACTTTGTGTCGTTTTACTTTGCTTCTTCACCATGTATACTCCTCTTTGTAATATTGTCTACACTCAAGAAGTATCATACAAAATTAGGGTTATAATCATACGCATGTGGACTTTTTCGTATGATTCTCTATGTGAACCAGCAACTACTCGTGCGATGGTTGTTTGTGATGAATGTGTATCTTAACTAATTTCCTCATAGCATTTTGTGTAGTGTTAGTTACTTTGCTGTTTTGTTCTTTTTTCCTTTTGGAGCATATTTCTATTCGGTTTACTGATTCTATTGGCTTAATATGTATGTGTGGTTAGTTACAGTTATAGTTTTCGGTTGCTTGGTAGATGATATATATTTAGGTTTGCTGTTTTGAGTTATTTTCCGTTGTTTCTTTGGCGGTTTTGGGTTGTTTCTTTGATTGTTTCTTCAATTTTTTCCAATTATTTTTTGTTGCTTTGTTAATGATTCATTGATAATATATGTTTAGGTTTGTTGTCTCTAACTGTTTTTTATTGTTGCGTCGATTTTTTTTCATTGTCTTTGGTTGCCCCTTGGACTGTTTTTTCGAGTGTTTTTTCAATTGTTTTTGGCTGCTTCTTTGGTTGTTATTTTAATTGTTTCTTCAACTGTTTTCGGTTGCTTTGTCAATCATATATGCTTAGTTATGTTTTATTGATTGCTTTCGGTTGTTCCCTTTATTGTTTTTTATTGCTTCACCAATAATATATTTTTAGGTTTTGTTGATGCCTTTCACTTCCTCGATTTGTTTTGCCAATGATATGTATTAAAAGATTTTTAACCAAGAGATACGAATCCATTTAAGTTAATTGACTTCTCCATATCGTATTATGTACTGTTATATGCTTTGCGCTGCTTTTTTCCATTTAGAGAATATTTCTGTTAGGTTTACCTATTTTATTTCTTTGATATATATGTGTAATTAAGATGATATATATTTAGGTTTGTTGTTCTAGGTAGTTTTTAGTTACTGCGTCAGTTGTTCTTTTTGATGTTTTCTGTTGCTCCTTCAATTGTTTCTTCAATTGTTTTATTGCTTTTTTTATTGTTTTTGCGATTGTCTTGGGTTACTTCGTCAATGTTATATGTTTAGTTTTTTTCCTCGATTGTTTTTCGCTATTCTTGATTACTTTCGGTTCCTTTGTACATGATATATGTTTAGGCTATATTGATAATTTTCTCTCCGATATTTTCCTTGGTTTATTTCGTCCATGGTATATATTTAGATTTGTTGTTTTTGGTTGTTTTTCGTTGTTCCGTTTTCTTTCATTGTTTTCGGCTATTTCATAGATTGTTTCTTTGATTGTTTTTTTATTGTTTTGAATGTTTCTTCAATTGTTTTTCCAATGGTATATGTTTAGATTTGTTGTTTTCGACTATTTTTAGTTACCGCGTTGGTTGTTTTTCATGTTCTTTTCCGTTGCCCCTTTAACTTTTTTATTGATTTTTTTATTGTTTCTTATATTGTCTTTGGATGCTCCGTCAATGTTATATGTTTAGGTTTTGTCCCTTTGATTTTTTTCTTCAATTGGTTTTTATTGTTTTTCCAATTGTCATGTATTGTTATTTGCTTTGCGGTGCTGCTTTTTTCCATTTAGAGAATATGTCTTTTCGGTTTACCAATTTCATTGCTTTGATATATATGTGTGATTAAGATGATATATATCTAGATTTGTTGTTCTCGGCTATGTTTAGTTACTGCGTCAGTTGTTCTTTTTTTTTCCGTTGCTCATTCAATTGTTTTTTATTGCTTTTTGAATATTCGGTTGTCTTAGGTTGCTCCGTCAATGTTATATGTTTAGGTTTTTTCCATCGATTGTTTTCATTGTTTTCTTAATTGCTTTCGATTCCTTTGTAGATGATATATGTTTAGACTATGCTGATAATTTTCTCTCCAATATTTTCCTTGGTTTGATTCGTCTATGGTATATATTAAGGTTTGTTGTTTTTCATTGTTGCGTCGGTTGTTTCTTCTATTGTTTTCGGTTATTTCGTAGATTGCTTCTTTGACTATTTTTTGTTGCTTATGTTTCTTCAATTGTTTTTCCAATGGTATATATTTAGATTTGCTATTTTTAGTTACTGCGTCGATTGTTTTTCCTGTTGTTTTTTGT
Source organism: Gynandropsis gynandra (assembly GCA_036759665.1). NCBI lineage: Eukaryota > Viridiplantae > Streptophyta > Magnoliopsida > Brassicales > Cleomaceae > Gynandropsis > Gynandropsis gynandra. The sequence goes on along the minus strand of CM071864.1, from coordinate 37,373,581 downwards.
TGCTCCTTCGATTGTTTCTTTAATTCACTTAGGTTATTTCGTTAGTGTTATATGTTTAGGGGTTTTCATCAATTGTTTTCCGTTGTAGATGATATATGTTTAGGTTATCCTGATGATTTTCTTTGTGATTTTCTTTGGTTTATTTTGCCAATTGGTTCTTTGATTGGTTTTTTCATTGTTTTCGGCTACTTCGTTGACAATATATATTTAGGTTTTGTTGATGATTTTCCCTTCGAAATCTTTCTTGGTTTGTTCTGTTGTTGATACAAATTAAAAAACCTTTTGAACGAGAAATAGGAGTTTCTTTAAGTAAATATAAGAAAGCGATAGATTTAGAGTGCAAATACATAAGAGAAATCGTAAAATGTCAAAATGTGAGTGTAGTGGTTACATTTGTAGATAAGTGGTCATTTGTTAAAAAATATAGACAGGATTGGCTTTGTTATTGGTATATTTGTACAACTGTTTCGGATTATTGTTGTCATTGAATGTTGTTCCCTTTGCGAATATATTTGCTTATTGATTTGATTATATTGATTTATTTATAGGGTAATAGAATGCAGATGTCTGTAAGATCTATTTATTGGAATAAACATCAACGACATTTGCATGAGGGTATCTGTTGTGTAATCGAATCGTTAACTTTAGTGTTTATCGTAACTATGATGACTATAAAGCCGCTACATCCGATATAAAACTTGTATTCAATTCGACAACCATAGTACGATCTTTCGAAGAACTGCCTAATCATGATAAGTACTTCAACATCGTTGACTTCTCTGACATTACTATGGGTTTGCTCGATGAAACAGTGTTGATCGGTTAGTTTTAAAACAATCACAACATAACTATATTAGTTGATATTACTATTCAATAAATTCGTTAATTTTGTTGTAGATTGTATCGGAGAAATCAAATCAGCTGGGAGCTTAGAGGATACAACTTATACTTGTCGAATGTCAAAACTTTGACCACGCGATGATAGATTTATCAATATTTTATCGTTTAAAACTGTTTAAAAAACATGTTACCTTAATGGTACCTATTTTTTATTGTCTAATTATTATTGTTTTGTATAATAGTGGCAAATTTTTAGAATATACTCTATCGCATGAACTTGCTGAAGAGCTTTATGATTACGTGTATAAACATGAAAGAGGGACGTGGGTCATTATATGTCAATTATTCAAAATTCGCCCTCGGAACAGTAAATGATATTAATATTTATACATCAAACATTTCATACATCAATTTAACGTTATTTTCCTATTTTTATCAATGTATTGTAGATTCTAAAATAATAAGAAATGTCCAATACTCAAGTAAACTCGTGACAAACCAAAACGTGCCATCAATCATGATGTCCAAACAGCGGTAATGTACACTAATTTTCTATAATACTATTTTGTTATATGATTTTGATTTATATTTATAGGTGTTAGCATTTTAAAAAAATATCTATTACTGAAACTTTCTTTGATTCTTGCTTGCACTAGTTTGCCAGAACATATCCTTGATATCCCAACAATGATCAATTATCTGAGTTCTCGACCTCCCGCAACAGAAATATTGGAATATTGTAATGGTTTTCCTTTGAAGAGCATAAGTAATGTGTATCAAATTTCGAAGGTCAGACTATATTTCGTTATATGTTGTAATCATATCAATATTTAGAATTTTTATAAAAATTTATATTCGAACATATATATCTAATGTTGCAAGCTGTGTTTTTTTACATCGGACAACCTGTGTAATTGAATCACCGATGTAATCACTAAAGACTACTGGTATTATCTTGGTTGTCCACAATACAACAAAAAGGTTAATTCTATTATTGACGAGGAACCAAAATCTGCCCACGACAATAGATTTCTTTTGTGATGTTTGCAACGACGTTACGACTGATCCAAATCCGAAGTACGTTTTCTCTCAATAAAATATTTCTTAGTTTAATCAATTCTCTCATATATTTGATTTTTTGTATATAGATTTAGAATTTATGTGAACGTTGTCGACGACACCGACAATGCAACATTGATTCTTTGTGATAAAGATGTGGTTCAATTGATAAATAAATCTATTATCGACGTTCATTGTTACGTTACCCAGGTTACCATATCACATAACTCTTCATTAAATGTATTCTGCTAATATAACATATCAGTATTTTTATTATATGACAAGTTACAAATATGCAAAGTAAATCTGTTATTCGTAGGGTATATCAGGTGGTGATGATCCTGAAGAACTGTTGATGTTGCACAATCAGAAATGTCTGTTTCGACTCTCTGTACCGCCACAAGGGCTTATTGCTCATGTTTCATCCACCCGCGCATACCATAGAGGATCTCGAATCATATTCCGTGGAAGTAAAGTGACAGAAAATCCAGAAATCATTACCGCTATTACTAGGGTATTTGTTACCTTCCTCCAATCATACTTGCTAAGATTTTCATAAATTACTCATATAATATGTACTATAATTTTCTATTTTCATCAGACGTCAGCTTTTTATTCTCTCGGAAAACGACATGTCGACGATACTGACAGTTATGTAACATCTCAGTCTTCATCTTCAAAGGTAAAGCAAACAAATGCTGACAATGATGTAATTGAAACAATGCAAAACCAACCTACGTGACCAATTAACGTTTTCCTCGTGTATATTATGGTTGTATATTACTACGTGCGCTAAACTTGAATCTTGTTGATACAATTTCTTAAGCGGATTCTCGCGTGGTCTATAACAAGTGGCATCGTACTTTGGACCCGACAATATAACTTTTTGGCCCATGATAATCATTTTTTGGATGGGAGTGCCGTCAGAATATGTATACATATGTATGTCATATGTAACAATGTGTTCTTATTTAGTGTATATTGTTGAACATTATTATCTTTTATTTTCTGTTTTTATTAATAGACTAACAATTTAACATATGTATATATATATATATACATATATATCAATCAGAGACCACATATTTAAGATTCGTGCAAAAATTAAAACTCTGAAGTTTTTGAATTACATATGCGAAATCCACATATATCAGCCATTTTTAGTGATGCTATGGAAACAACACATAGTGCATCATTGATTGGTATAATCCTCCTCAAAATCTTTATATTAAAAAATGGTACTTATCAAATTGATATTTTAATCTTTTTTTAAAGAATACCATGACATTGGAAATCAAGAATATTATTGTTCGTGTTGTGACGTATCTATGTGGTATGACGAAAGAGCTAACAAACAGAAAAAATATCCCTTTTAAATTCTCACTATGTTGCTCACAGGGAAAAATATCGTTATTAAAATACACGAACCCCTAAATATCTGCAAAACCTGATATTAAAAAAAACGCCTAACACTAAACATTTCCACCAATACATTAGAGCATATAACACGATGTTTGCATTTAAATCAATGAGTGGAAAGATTGATACTTCAGTGAATGACAGATCTAGACCATATATCTTCAAATAGGCGGTTTATTACCTTTACCAAGAGATACACCAAAATTTGCACAACTTTATATACATGACACTATAAACGAACTTCAAAATAGAATTACTTCTATAAGGTTATATTTATTTTAGCGTCTCAATAAAGCATATATTTTTTTCTAATTCAACCATCAATTTTAACTGTTTCTTTTTAACATTGAAACGATACACGACATACAACAAATGAAGAGAATACAATTAAACCCAGCCTCGTGACAGGTTTACAAAAAATGCTTGATACGTATAACCCATATGTTAAAATATTTCATCAAGCAAAAGACATATTTAATTCAGAATAATAAATTAATATCAAAATACGTTTGATCGCTTCGCGGAAAATATTGATAAGACATACTCGACACCTCAGGTTGCTGAAGTAGCTGCGCTATTAGTGGGTAACTTTGATGAATCATTAGAACCTCGAGATATTTTATTGAAAAAACATACTATCGAATTAATATGTATTACTGAACTCCATCCTGCCTATTTACCACTTCAGTATCCACTATTGTTTCCATATGGCGAAGACGGTTACCATGTCGATCTAGAGTTATGCCCTTCAGTGTCATTTTCAAATAAACCGAGATTCTGAATAAGTATCCGAGAATATTTGGCTTATCGATTACAAGAGCGATGCTCTGAATTTTTTATTTTACAATAGTGTGGAAGACTTTTCCAACAATTTGTTGTCGATGTCTTTTGTATGGTTGAATCCAAACGTATTTCTTATATTAGAAACAATCAAACAAAACTCCATTGCGAAAACTATAATAGTATACGTTCAGCTATTAATTTTGGAAACAATGATACTTCTACAATTGGAAATCATGTTATTTTTCTTTCTTCATTCACATGAAGTTCTCGATATATGAGACAAAACTATATGGATGCAATGGCTATATGTCGACATTTAGGATATCCAGACCTATTTATAACTATTACCTGTAACAAAAAATGGCCATAAATACAAAGATTTCTTTCAAAACAAAATCTTGCCTCAGAAGATCGCCTAGATATCCTAACTCGCGTATTTAAAATAAAACTTGAAAGCATGTTAATCGATCTTAAAAAGAATGAGGTATTAGGCCGTGTATTAGCAAGTAAATTATTGTAAAGTTTCACGTAACATATTTCCATATTTTTGTATAATTTAAACTAAATCCCGTTTATTACCTATTTTGCAGTCATCTACCCAATTGAATTAAAAAAACGAGGTCTTTCACACGCAAACATTATACTATTCTTAGCACGTGAATCCAAACTACCTACAAATGGTGATATTGATTCAATCATATCTGCTGAAATTCCAGACGAATTTTCTAACTCAGATTTGTACAATGCAGTCCAAAAAATCACGGTACATGGACCATGTGGTATTGCAAATAAGTTTTCACCATGCATGCAAAAAAGGCAAATGTACAAAACGATTTCCCAAAACTTTTAACCAAAGTACTTATATAGATCATGCTGGTTATCTGATATACAAGAGACATGATAACTAGAGATTTTTCACTAAAGATGATATCAAACTAGACAACCGTTATATTGTACTGTATAATACCTATTTACTATTAAGGTACAGAGCTCATATAAATATTGAATGGTGTAATCAAACAAAGGCGATCAAATACCTTTTCAAATACATAAACAAAGGATCAAACAAAATTACAACTAACATATATTCATCAGATGCTACAAATAAAGAAATAATAACAAATGATATAAAGAATTAGTTCAATTGTCGATATATTTCTGGTTGCGAAGCGTGTTGGCGAATTTTCAAATTTGATATCCACTACCGAAGTGTATCTATCGAGCGATTAAATTTTCATCTACCTGAAGAACAAAATATGATTTTTACAGAAAATGACGTATTAAGTGATATTGTCTCGGAACAAAATAACAACCATAACATGTTTACAAAATGGTTTAAATGCAACGCTATATATCATGACGCTAAAGATTTAACATACATTGATTTCCCAACAAAATTCGTTAGGAACAAAACTAAAAAACTCTGGACTCCAAGATAAAAAGGTTATGCACTTGGTCGACTGCATCATGTTTCTCCTACAACAGGTGAAGCTTATTACTTAAGAATTCTACTTAACAAAATGAAAGGCCCAACTTCGTTCAACTATTTATGAACTATTAATGGTATCACCTACATAACTTTTACAGAAACATGGCCTTTTAGACGATGATAAAGAATATATAGATGCCATACAAGAAGTAAGTAATTGGGTGTCCCCATCTTATTTGCGATCATTATTCACCATAATGTTATATGGAATGTATGGCAGATTTGAAATATATTTGTTCAACTATTTAGTTAGATCTTGCAGACGATATCATATACCCACAACGCAAGGCTTTAAACCTTCCAGGTTTTATATTATTTTCTATATTGACTATTCGTGTCTTCGTATGCTTTGATTAATTATGACACACTTATTTTTCTTTGCAGATTTTGAGATATCATCACATGATTTAAAGCAAAAAAACTTATCTAAATTGAATATCTATTACAAAGGAATGACAAATTGCTCAAACATTTTCCTCTAATGCCATTTCCTAGCAATAACAACGTAAACTTCACACTGAACAAACTAATATATGAAGAAACGTCTTACAACTTAACCAAAATGAAATCAGAATTTAACGAATTAAAAGGCCAACTTACCAACGAACAACATCAAATTTTCACTGCAATAATAGACTCGGCTTATCGATCTGTTGGTCAAATTTTTTTGTTTATGGTTATGGAAGAACTGGTAAAATTTTCTTATGGAGAACATTATCTATATGCATTCGCTCAAATGGAGATATAGTTTTAAACGTTGCATCAAACGGAATAACTTGGTTATTACTATAAGGTGGACGAACTGTTCACTCAAGATTTGCTATTCTTATTGACATCACTGAAGACTTAATATGCTCCATCAAATTAGGGACATAGTTAGCAAAACTAATAAAAATCACAAAACTTATAATATGGGATGAGGCGTCGATGATACATAAACATTGTTTGGAAGCACTGGATAAATCTTTTAAAGATATTATGAAATCTGTTAACAATAACTTTGGAACCAAACCATTCAGTGGTAAAACAGTTGTATTTGGCGGCGATTTTCGATAAATATTACCTATTGTCGAAAAAAGTAATAGACACGATATTTTTGCAGCATCAATAAATTCTTCGTATCTATAGAATTATTGTCGCGTGTTTAAACTTACAAAAAATATGCATCTATACACAAATGCAAATACTAGCATTGAAACTATACAAACATTTTCGGATTGGGTGTTACAACTAGGCGATGACTCATTATCAGAAACTAACGACGATCAATGCTATATAGATATTCCTCTTGATTTACTTATAGAAAACAATAATCCAATCCCATCTATCATACATCATGTATACGAGGATTTAACAAAAAATATCAAGACCAATTTTTTTCCGAAGACAGAACAATATTATGTCCGACAAATGACATAGTCGACGAAATAAACAATATACTATTAGATCTGACACCGGGTCATGTTAAAGAATATTTAAGTTCGGATATATTATGTCCTTCTAACGACAACAATAACAACACCGAAATATATAATACTGAATTTTTAGACACAACTAAATGTCCTGAAATTCCAAATCATTGTTTGTAACTAACCCTTTAATGCTTTTGCAAAATATAGATCAAACACTTGGATTATGTACTTGTACGCGTTTACAAATTATGCAACTAGGAACGAATATTGAAGGCAAAATTATTATAGGAACTAACAAAGGCGACAAAATATTTATTCCAAGACTATATTTAATTCCTACAAATACTATATTACCCTTTCGATTTAAACGCAAACAATTTCCAATCATATCTTGCTTTGCAATGACAATAAATAAAAGTCAATGACAAAACTTAAATAAAGTTGGTATATATTGTATTTACTTATAAGCAAGACTTAAAATACTAATTTTAGATGACAACCGAATAATATGTACGAAAATAATAAATATTTCTTTAAAGAGATATTTCATAATTTATAATTTATTTACTTGTAAAAATATTCAATAATATATTTTTCGCAAAAAAATTAAATTATTACGTAACGTGTAATATTACACCTATATATAAATTTTATTCAACCCTTATATTAATTATATAGAAAAACTCTCCCATACGTAATACTACGGATACAAAACTAGTATATCATATTTCCATATTTTAGGAGGAAATATCTCATTTTCTATGAGGAAGGCATTCTGGAGAAGCCAAAAACTTTTTTTTTCCTTGCAAAAAAAACTCATATTTTATGAGGAAGGCATTCCGGAGAAGCCAAGAAGGGTCCTAAAAGTGGCGACACGTGGCAGCTTAGCGTGAGTTCAGCGTCACCACCGCGTGACTCGTCTCCGATTGAAATTCATTAGTCTGCCACTATATATATTCAGACCAATCTCAGATCAAAATACATATAAAATCGCTCGGTCTCGCAGGAGACAAGATCATCGACTAAATCGAAGGTACTGATGTAAAATTCTGGATTCTTCTTTGTTGTCTCTGTTTGATTCATGCATATTTCTCTGAATTTCCATTTTACTGGTCGAGATTCTGTGTTCTCGAGGGGAATTGTATTGTTTTGGATGAATATATGAAAATTTTCGCACATAATTATACGAGTGGAGCTTTGTGAAATCAATCTTCTGTTCGGGGTTCTTATGATTTATCGATCTAGTTTGTTAGATTCTTCGTTTAGTTCAAATGATGTGGCGGGTTTTAGATTTCTGGGTATCTGAAGTTTGGTTCAATGGTAGGATAAAGACTGAAAATTCTCGGAGAAAGAGAAAACTGGAGGAAACGGTTCCGCATGATGTTCCGAGTCAATGTTATTGAACACTTTTAAGTTTCAGTGAAACAAATTTAGAGATTTTAGGTTTTCAGATTGCCCCAAGATTTGTTCAACAATGTAGTTGTACCAATTTTATTTTGAGCTTAATTGATTTTTCTTATGAATGAAGCAGAGAGTTACAGTTCTCCCCGAACTGCCAGTGAAACTTAGTAGATCCCTCGGATCTCTGCAGTGAGGATAATCGTGTTTCTAGGAGTTGTGTGGAGTAGTTGTAAGGGGAATAACGTAACTTTAGCAGAATGTCTTGTGAGGTAATTCTGATGGGTACATCACCAAGAGTTCTCATTACAGGTCCTTACCATTTTTACTTTCAAAGCCTGGACAACTTTTGTTACGAGAGCTCTTATCTTTCCAAACGAAAACACGTGTTTATGCTTGGTTGGGATAATATTGCTACGAGTTCTCTAATAAACAGAAACATTCCTTGTTTTTCCAATATGGAAAGGCTGTTGGTAGTTTTCATTAGTTTGTAATTCATAATCCATAACAAAGGGTTTTTATCTATCTCAGGGAAGCCATGTCATCAGAGGAAGAAAATGTCAAGAAAGAGAAACTTCATGTAAAAATGAAGGCTAAGGATTTGGAGAATACAGAGAAAGGAGAAAAAGTTGAGGTGGAGATGGAGTTGAAGACCAAATCAGTTGAGAAGGTGAAAACAAAGGATGGAGATGTGGATCGTGAGGAAGAGAGTGGAGGGAAATCCAAGAAGGAGAAAGAGAAGAAGAAGAGCAAGAAGGGAGAGTTAGATGTAGAACAGCAACAAAAAGAGGAGGATGAAGATAAAGATAAGAATGGTGATCAAGCGAATGCCAAAACAATTGGGAAACATGAAGATGTGAAGGTGAAAGACGAGGATGAAAAAATTAAAGGCCAAGAAAAGGATCATAAAACAAAGAAGAAAGATAAAGAGAGGAAAGACAAGGGTGAATCACAGGAGTTAGAAGAAGGTGAAGTTGGGAACGTAAAAGATAAAAAGAAGAAGAGCAAAGACAAGAATGAGTCAGATGGGGAGGAAAAAAAGAAGAAAAAAGATAACGAGAAGCACGAAAAAGAAGAGACAAATGGTGAAGAAGAGAAGAAGAAAAACAAAGAAACGGATGGAGCAGATGAGAAACAGGAGAAGGATGTAATATACAAAGATCAGGAGGATAAAAAGGTAGAAAAAGAACGAAAAGAAGACAAGACAGAGAAGAAGGAGAAGAAGAAGAAGAAGAAAGAAGAGGATGATGAACAGGAGGAAGGAGATACAGAGAAAAAAGAGGATAGGAAGAAGAAAGAAGATGTAACAGATGAAGCAAAGAACGAAGAGAAAAGGAAGAACAAGAAAGAGGAGGAGGGAGACAGGGATGATAAGGAGGCAAAGGCGAAGAAGAAAAAAGATAAGGAGAGGACGGAAAAAGATGATGAGCAAGAGGAGGCTGATGAAGAGAAGAAGGAAGAGAAGAAGAAGAAAGAAGAAGATGTAACAGACGAAGAGAAGAAAGAAGAGAAAAAGAAGAAGAAGAAGAAAGATAAGGATAAAAAAGGTAAGGATGCTGAGAAAGATGAAGAGCATGAGAAGAAGAAAAAGAAAAAAAATAAAAAAGAGAAGGAAAAGCAGGATGAAGACGATGAACATAAAGACGAGAAGAAGAAATTAAAAGAAATTAAAAGCGAAGACGAAGGGGATGAAAAGGAGAAGAAGCTTGAGACTGAAGTTACTGTCAGAGATTTTGAATTAGAGGAACCAGGGGCTGAAAGAGAAGAATGGAAGCAGAAAAATTTGGCAGAAGAGAAGAAAGAAGACGAGAAGCAAATGAAGAAGAAGAAAGAGACGGGAGGAGTAGATGATGATAAAGAAAAAAAGGAAGAGGAGAAGAAGAAGAGTGATAAGGAGAGGATGGATGATGATGAAACAGAAGAGGGAGATGACGATAAGAAGAAGAGGAAGAAGAAAGGTAAAGAGGAGACAAAAAAGGGTGAGAAGGAAGATGAGAAGAAAAAAGAAAAGATGAATTTAAAGAAAAAGGAGAGTAAGAAATCCGGAGATGAGCAAGAGAAGAAAACCAAGACTGAAACTGAAACCAGGGAGACTAAAACAGAAGGATCAGATGCTAAAGAGGAAGAGATGTTGAAAGATGATGAGAAAAAGTGGAAACAAATGAAAACAGAAACAGAAAGGAAAGAGAAAGATGAGAAGAAGAGGAAGCTTGATGATACGAAAAAGAAGAGCAAGGACATCGATAAGCTGAAAAAGAAGCTGGAGAAGATCAATGACAAAATAGAAGCTCTCATGGAGAAAAGGACAGATATCATGAACCAGATTAAAGAAGCAGAGGGAGAGCAATACTGACAAGACCGGTCGTGAATGGCTGAGAAGTGTTAAGATGGTGAGCATGTTATCCGGGCATTATGCAAGTTTTTCTATAGACTCTGGAGATGGTAGATAAATGGTTGACAAATCGATCTGAAACACTGATGGAGCAACCGGTACATGACAGAGAGTTCTTGGTATAGAGTTTTGTTGAATTCTTTGTCTTTCGAGATGTGATATATTTACATGAAAAATATGTCCATGTAGCGTTAATGTTATACATGTTGTAATTGGCACCCTTGTTTTTGTATGCAACTCTTTCATTTTCCCATGTTGTTGTGTACTATGATCCCATACAAGCTGAATTACTTTACTAAATAGGTTTCCATTTCTCTATGTAAAGGTTCAATAAAATCTGTTGAACCTTTTAATAAATAGTGGATGAGGAAGGAAAAGTGAGTATCTAAGGGATTACCTTTTATCCACGAGTTTCACATGCACGAGTTTTAGGAGATAAAGAGAATAAAATTGTACGAATTTGTTACAATCGGTTGGAAATTGAGAAACGATTCTTTAACACAAATCGTCCTAAATCTGCATTGTGCAATGCTTTTCGTCCAATATTTTCTCTCCAAGACCATCATCGTAGTTGTGTGTCTCTCTGTGTACCTGTTTCATATTTGCTTGGACTTCCATCTATGAATGAAGGCATCAGTGGTATCAGTCGAATCATTTCTAGAAGAGCAAAACAGAGCAGAATGTTCTATTTCTGGTGAAGAAGGTCTGCAGCTCTTTGTATTTGGTGAGCGAGACTGATATATTCCAATATCCTTCCTCAAACTTGCGTCCGATGTTACACCAAGACCAAGTTTGATCTTCAAGGAAACAAATTGCTTCTTAGACTTCGTAAAGATATCGATCACTTGAAACTTTGATGAGACATGATTAATAATGATAGACCCCAAAGCCATTTTCTCCCGATAAAATGGTAGTCCAATTCAATGTGTTTGGAGTATTTGTGAAACATAGGATCCCTGAAAGGTAAATTGCGGATAAATTATCATAATGCAATATAACTGGTTGTGCTTGATAAAAGCCCATGTCACGTGACACAAAGGAAATCCACGTGAGTTCTGCATCAAGGCTTGCCATGGTCTTATATTCAGTCTCAGTCAATGATCTGGAGACTGTAGATTGACATTTCGCTGACCATGAGATGAGGTTACTGCCAAGGAGCGTACATTAACCAGTGACAGACCTTCGAGTTGCTTTGCAAGCTCCCCAATAACTGTCAGTGAATGAGTTGAAATAAGCAAGAGTTGGAGCATGCATCCTTTGACAAATATGATTCACTTCAAAGCTCAAATCTGGTCGTTTAAGGGTCAAGTATTGTAGAGCTCCAACTAGACTTCGAAATTGAGTGTGATCTGAGAAAGGTTGAACATTTCTTGATGTAGTGGTCTGTTTAAGTGGGAGAGGTGTTGGGAGAGGTTTACAGTCTATCATGGATGCCCGGGCTAGCAGATCATACGTGTATTGTTGTTGACATAGAAATAAGCCAAACACATGGAACTGAGCTTGAACTCCCAAGAAGTAGTGAAGATGACTAAGGTTCTTCATAAAGAATCTGGAGCTGAGTTTATCAACAATTCTGGTCAGCAACTGAGAGGAGGTTCCTATGAGAATGATGTCCTCAACATAGAGCAAAAGTAACATGGTGTCTGACCCTTGTTTGTACATGAACAAGGAGTGATCAGCTACACTGCAAAAAAAACCAAATTATCAAGAGATATTCACTAAATTTGTGAACCGTGATCTTGGTACTTGCTTAATACCATGTTATGATAAGTTGTCCCACATCGGCTAGGACATGAACTTTGGGACTTGTATATATGGTGTTGGGCAATCCTAAACTCTTGAGCTAGCTTTTGGAATTAGTTAGGCCCAACCCATATTTGACATGGTATCAGAGCCCGGTTCGTCCCGATTTGAATATGCGATGTTGGGCCCCCGATTGCGATGTCCACGCTCCAGGACCGAGCCTGGGCGTGAGGGAGAGTGTTATGATAAGTTGTCCCACATCGGCTAGGACATGAACTTTGGGACTTGTATATATGGTGTTGAGCAATCCTAAACTCTTGAGCTAGCTTTTGGGATTAGTTAGGCCCAACCCATATTTGACATACCATAAAGAGCTTTGTTGAGGCCACAAACATGGTCTGGAAATTGGCTGTCAACAAATCCAGGTGGTTGTGCCATAAACACTTGTTCTTGCAATTCTCCATGTAGAAACGCATTGCTGACATCCAGTTTCAGAATTTCCTAATGACTTGTTAAGGCTAAGGACAACACAATTTGGATGGTTGCTGTCTTAACAACAGTGTTGCATGTCTCAAAGAAATCTACAGCTTCTTTTGATGGAACCCTTTGGCAACCAGTTTGGCTTACAATTTATTAAGAGAACCATTCGAGCTCAACTTAGCTTTGAAAACCCATTTACACCCAAATATATTCATGTCAGAAGACGCAGGAACGAGAGTCCAGGTTTTGTTGTGTTGAAAAGCAGAGCTAAAGCATAACAACATGCTAGCTAGGATGTTTTAGAGCAGAGGCTACTGATTTTGGAATCAATGGAGCTGTGGTAGTAAGATGCACAATATATTTTAGATTAGGCTTCATAATCCCAACCTTCCTTCTAGTGACCATAGGATTAATGGATATAGCCAGAGATGGAATTGATTGTGGAGAGCTGAAATATGAAATTGTGGAGTCACTTAGCTGGCCAGTGAGCACAAAAGTGAGTTGAGAGGAAGGATGAAGGTGAGTTATGGCATCCAGATGCAGCTGGAAAGAATGTGAAACCAGCAAACTCTAGAGTGTTAATCCAAGAAAATAACATAGTATTTGAAAGACTGAGTTGAAATTACAGGTGCTGGACCCCATAGATCACAGTGAACAACTGCAAGAGAAACTACATTTCTAGATATAGTAGGATAGAAAGGTAATTGTATGCTCTTTCCCAGCTGACATGAGAAGCAAACACCAGAACTTTTGGTACTAATCCGAATAGCATTATTGTTGTGAAGTTTCTGCAGAACTTGAGAATGAGGATGGCGACGTTGGTGCCAAATATCATCTGAAATTGTTCTTTGTCTGATAGAGTAATAGGCTTGGAGTGGCAGCTTCTGAAGCACATAAACTCCATTATGTAGCTTTCCTTGAGCTAGGACTTTTGAGAGACTGAATCCTTAACAACCACACCAGTAGAGTAAAAAATAAAGAAACAAGGATACTCACATGTGAGTTGAGAGGATGATAGAAGGGTCCTCTGTACTGAGGGAGCAACAAGAACACCAAATAAGGGAAGTGTACCTGACTGAATTACCACAACAGTAGACCCAACACGAGTGATAGGTAGATAGTTTCCTTCACCAACTATAACATTATCATTCCCATTATAAGGTTCAAAGGTTTGTAAATGTTGAGCAGAGTTGGTGACATGAGAAGAAGATCCAGAAATAGGAATCCATTCATTTGAATGTGGAACGCAACTAAAGCTTGAGGGTTTCAGAGGTTTGAAAGGAATTATCAAACCTATGCCAACAACGAAGAGCATTGTGACCAATTTCCCCACATATTGAACATGTTGGCCTGTTAGAATTGACGGTTTGAGAAGTGTTGTCTCAGGCAATTGAAAACCTTTGCCTCTAAAGGTGTAGTTGGGTCTTCCTCTGTAAAATTTTGTGCGGGATGAGCCTCTATTATAGGATGTGTTTAGCTGTCTAGAGTATCCAGAGGATCCCAGTTGAGTGTTGAAGGCAAGATGGAGAGATATGTCCGAGGGATTATGGTGTTTAGTGTTGATGGACAGACTTTGAAGTTAAGAAACCACTTCATCATACATAGGAAAAGGGGTTTGTGCATGGATGTATGTATGTCAATAGCAAAGGCACCTATTTTTTTTACCCAAACCCAGGAGTCTAAATAGATTCTGATAATGGTTTTCCGATGGAAATTAACCGATCACACACATTTTCGAGTTCTCTGAGATACTCACTCATGCTTTTGTCATCTTTATTTAGACTTTGTAGAGAGGCAAGAGATCAAACTCATGAGAAACTGAGAACTCATTAAAATGACGAGCTAAACATAGCCATTCCTCTTGAGCAGTTTCCATTCCAATGACTAGGCCATAGACGTACTCTGTTGGGGTTCCACAGATCCTAGACCGGACTAGCTGATCATTCTTGTACCTAAGCTTATATTGAGGATTTGGTATGACTGTCTGCACATCACCTGCTGGAGAATGAGGGTGGGGTTAGGTTTGTGGAGGCTGCCATCAACAAATCCCAACATGAGCGGGCTTTTGAGAAGGGACTCAATATGGGATTTCCATATGATATAATTTGTGTCCGAAAGACGAATGGTTATGAAATTTGAAATATTGACATGAATAGGTAAAAAAGAATTTTCATTGTCATCCATGGTGAATCACGAAAAAGAACCTCAGGATTAAGACTTTAATACCATGATCCTTTTAATAGAACAATGGATGAAGAAGAAAGAAAAGTGATGAATCCTTCTGTGAGGGAAGGCATCGGTGGTATACGTCGAATCATTCCTAGAAGAGCAAAACAGAGCAGAATGCTCTGTTCCTGGTGAAGGTCTATAGCTCTATGTTTCTGGTGAGCGGGACTGATATACTCCAATACTTATGTGATTCCAGTAGCCATTTAGGTTTCTGTACAGAAGATTCAAGCAGCGTGTGCTTGTTGGAGTGATGGAGTTCTCATATCTTAGACCTTCTAAGATCTCTCCGTCGTTGTAAGTGTCTAGCCTCCCTTTGTTATTGGTATATGGTTTTCATGCATGGTCAATGCTTAAAAGGACCATTATGTTTATCTTCTTGGTCTTTTCCCCACCTAGTTTTTCCCTTAGTCTTTGCCTTGGTATTTGTTATGCAATTACTTTAGTTCTTTTATTTTTGACCAACCATGTATATAAATATGTAACAATCCCTCCTTGTTTTATAAGAAAATAAGATTCTTTTTGAATCTCTTCTTCCTAGTATTCTCTTTGTCTCTTAATCTTTATGGTATCAGAGCGGTAAACTTCGTTCTCCTTTTTTCGCTGCTTCTCTTGTTCATTTCAACCTCGGAATTGTGTTGTTCGTTCTCAATTCCGAGCTCTCTTTCTTTTCTGGTTTTAGGGCCCATTCTCATCCTATTCCTTTCCTTAAATCTCGTCTTTTAAGTTTTCCTTCAAGTATGGAAGCTTCTGGTTTGATAAACGATCCCACATGCATTATGCAAAATTTTGTATATGTGAGATCTTTGTATACTCTTCTCATCATGTCAGAAGATGAGATCTCTTATGAAAGGCGTATTTTTGAAGGCCAAGTTCTTTGGGGCGAGCTACGAAGGCTCATTTATGCTTCATGCTCCGAAGAACGAAGCGCTCAGTTTTCTACGCTTATTCTTCTGTGTGCCTGTGATCATTCTCTGAATGCACAGATTTTTCAGATTCTCCAATTGGAAACTCTTCCTTCATACGAAGAAGTTTGTGATGCTATCGGAGATGAAATATTCAAACATCTTTCTGCTCTCAAGAAGAGCAACACCATGAAATTCTTTCAAATAACCAGCAAGGTTTTTTTCTGCCACGAAGAGGTTGAAGAGAAAAAAGAAGTAATGGGGCAAACAACTCCGAACATCAGCAAAGAAATGGTGGAAAATCCAACCAAAGAAGATCAAAATGTCGTCAGAATTAATGATGAGGAGGAGATCGAAGCAAATAATAAAGGAACTGACATTTTGCTTGATGATCAAGATTATGAAGCCAAAGACTTCCCTCAATCGGTGTCAGCAACACAATCAGTCCTTATTCGTCAAAGAAGCTCTATAATCCAGCCTCCATCATTGGAAAACAAAGTTTGCTATTCCTTATCTCAAAATCATAATCAGAATTCTCATTTGAGATATTTAGTCTTTGTTTAAAGACATTGTGGGATAAGATAATTTTAGATGTCTATCTTATCAAGTTTAAGATATTTGAATTATATTGATTTGTGATACATGAAAGGAATCGGGACGTTTTGCCAGGCCCGTGACCGCCATGATTCGGTCAGTTTAATTCTTATAAAGTTGTGACTCGTATATAAGATCATTTAAGTGAGCTCAACGATTTTATATACTTGACATATATGAATCAAGTGGGAGAATGTTAGAAATTTTATTCTAACGTTGATTCATATAAATATAAGTATTTTATAATTGTTATTGAGGTACACACGGTGATGATTAGTGTCGTATTGAAGAGACAATTATCGGGTGAAAATCCCTCCGTGCCATTCCGCAATTCTAGAAAT
>CM071864.1:37315537-37356331 GCA_036759665.1 Gynandropsis gynandra | reverse complement strand
TGATTCTAATAAGGTTATTTCGAAACTAAAGTTTTTAATGAGTAAAGGAAATGGTTATTTTTCTTCGAAAGCTATAAACCGTAATTATCTGGTTTTAATCATTCAGTTTGAGAAATATGATATGTGTCTTGGCCTATATGTTGTGATAAATGTTCCTAGCATATTTAAGGGTTATAAGTTCAAACCTATGCATGTTTTATATGTTCCTCGTAATAGAAAATTCAAGTAAGTACAATTTATTAATTATTATTTGGTTGATTTAATTTCCTATTAGAATGTCGATAATTATTCCGCATATAGGATTATCGAATTTTGCTTACAATATGTGTTTCTCTAAACACTTTAAAACAAAATATGTTTCTAGTCTTTCAAATAAGGAGGAATCATTGTTCTTTGCACACACACTAAGTTTTATGGTTATTTTCTTATTGGTCTATATCATTGTTGTTCTAACATACTTTCAAGAGATAGAGGTCACTCATCGAGGACTCTTGTTCCTATCTCCTCGAAAGCACTCTCTTTATCCTTTTGATACAGAAACTAAAATATATAATGATGATCGAAAGGGGGAATTGTATAATCAAGGCCGTGTTGTTCGTAAGGGGGAACTTGTCTCTAAAATGCTTAAAACTGAAGGTTCTCAATCTCCTCAATTCAAGTTCGAGTCTGCTAAATCCATCTCTCTAAAGCTCTTCATGTGGTATCTCGTAGTCAAGATTGGCAGTCCATTCAAAGGCATGAGCTCGTTTGCACTCTTTTTCCCTTCAACGAGTTTTGTCCCACCGGGTTTTCTCGTTAAGGTTTTTAACGAGGCTACGGCTCATGTCCTCTTCATTCCCCTGCCAATCTTGAGGGGGAATGTTATTGGTATATGGTTTTCATGCATGGTCAATGGTCAAAAAGACCATTATGTTTATCTTTTTGGTCTTCTCCCCATCTAGTTTTTCCCTTAGTCTTTGCCCTGGTATTTGTTATGCAATTACTTTAGTTTTTTTTTTTATTTTTGACCAACCATATATATAAATATGTAACAATCTCTTCTTGTTTTATAAGAAAATAAGATTCTTTTTGAATCTCTTCTTGCTAGTATTCTCTTTGTCTCTTAATCTTTACCCTTTGTGTTTTGTTGTAAATTAATGTTAATGTTGTTGTCTGAAACTGTATTCTTGATCTTTGCATAACTCTTCATCGATAGTTTTCATCTTCGCCTGCACAGATCAGAACTAACATAACAGTCTAACAGGAGCTTGTCAAGGAATGATCTTTATCTGATGAAAAAGAAAAGGAGTGTTATAAAACATGGGCATCGTCATCTCGATGACTCCACAAACACTGTACTATAATTATTTGTATTGAATGGTGATGTACATATCGTGTCTGCAATAACATAGAAACAAGATAGGTTTATGTCTTCAGTCTACCAGGCTTCTCTCAAACTTGTCCTTTGGTTGTCATTCACAGGTTCTGTAGTTAACCCATGTCCAAAGGGGAAGAGTGGATCATAATGCGCATCCCCTACGTTCATGGGGAGCTGTTCAACAGTCTTGAACCAGGTTCTTGGTGATTTCCCTGTAAAATCGTAATCCCCGAACAGAACATCAGCGATTCCTTGCCCTTCCGATCCTGGCAGCCAAGCAGCAACAACAGCATCCATCATTGAAATGTACGGCTGCAGGATAACAGGACGACCGGATATAATAATCACTACGCATTTCATGACACCGCACACGTTTGTGATCGTGCTTGGTCCAGGATCAGCAATAGTCAAGTTGGTACTATCCCCGTCTGACTCTGCATATGGGTGTTCGCCTACTACAACGATGGCATGAGAAAATTCGTTGGATTTGACAAAATCGGAACTGGGGTTCTCTGAATAGATGACTTGTGTTTCTGAGTCAACTGTATTCTGGATGGCCTTCAGGATGGTAGTACCTGGTCAGCAGCAATACATAGGGTAGGAAATCATTTTGTAAGAGCACAATATGATCAATCATATTTCTAGAGCAAAAGATTCTAAAGGAAGCTAAGAGGGCAGGTGGGCAGACTGTGTATGGTTTCGTCTTTTAGTTCGGCGTTTCGGCTTAAAATCAAAGCGCAGTTCACTCATATCAGTAGGTAATCCTTGTTTACCTTCCGTGAAATTGTTACCGCTATGTCCTTGCCATGTTATTGTCCATCCTCCGCATTGAAAACCCAGATTGTCGCCGTGACTCCCGGCTACAAGTATTTTCCTTGCCTTCTTTGGAAGAGGAAGCAATGGTTCATCAGCAGACTCGCCATTTTTTAGCAGCACAAGTGATTTCCTTACCGCTTCTCTCGCTAACTCTCTGTGCTCCTGTTTTGTCAAATTTTCAGGTATACAGTGAAAAGATGAAAATGAGAAGAACTAATAGTATCTTTAGTATGGATAAATAATAGTATAAACAAGAGTGAGTTGACGAGCCTTGCTACCCAGCTCATGGACAAAGCTGGTATCAGCGAAGGGCTCTTCAAATAGGCCAACAATGAACTTCACGCGCAGGATTCTTGTCACGGCATCATCAATGCGGCTTATGGGGATGTGTTGGTTTTTCACCAAAATGGTCAGTTTGTCTATGAACTCTGTGTAGTTGTATGGAATCATGACCTGAGAAATCCCAGAATTGATAATCAAGATGTGAGAAGCTACAACTATATTCCTAGACCAGTTTTAAGGAATCATGATGTGATACAAGCGAATGCCTAGGCTCACCATGTCAATGCCCGCGTTAATGGCCTCCAGGATCGAGTACGTGTAGTTAGCGTGCGGTGGGTATGTAATCCTGTCGATTCCTTCCCAATCTGAGATTACAAAGCCCTGCAAATAATACCGAAGAACATAAGTTCGAGCTACCATCTACTCTGTGCTTGATACGTTGCTCCATTAGTGTTTGCTGTTTTGGTTAACGGGTGTATAGCAAGGTACATACTTGGAAACGAAGCTTCTTCTTGAGGAAATACGTGATGAGGTCGCGGTTCGCATGCATCTTAAGACCGTTCCAACTCGAGTAAGAAACCATGACGGTGGAAACTCCTTTCTCCAAGGCGCGGTAGTACCCGGGCATGTGGATATCGAGCAAACCCTTCTTGTCTATGACCGTATTGTTCTCATTGATGCCTCTTACAGTTCCTCCGTCTCCCACGTAGTGCTTTGCACAAGCCACCACCTTCGTCCTGCCAACCAAAGCAAACCAATGTGAGTCTTTTAGTTCTGTTTGGTCGGGTAATGGGTTTTGCTGGGAATAATGTATTTACTTGTCGGCAACGTAGGGAGTTCCCGGAGGTTGGTCTGCAGGAAGCTCTCCTTGTAAGCCTGAGATGATCTCTGCCATGTCTTCCACGATTCTGGGGTCTTCGCTGTAACTCTCGTAACATCGTCCCCATCTCGGATCTCTGCATACCTTTTCTCCCAAGGATACAAACCATCATTCAGTTCGAAAGTTATATGTTCTTACTACATATCCGTCTGGTTGACTTGTCACCTAAGGCAACCTTCAGAGATTATTAAATGCTTGTTACTTGGTACAAATAACAAATTATCGTTTTTTTTCTTAATTCGGCTGTAATATCCTAAAAATCTTTTGGGATAGGTATAACGGATGGTTCGATGGAAACTAACCGGAGAGCTGCTTCTCTGGCGGCATCACGAACCTAGAATATATTAACTGTAATATTATATGTTTTTTAAAAAATTAAAAATACATATATTAAATTATGTGTGGAGTTAATAATAACTTTTAAATTACAATTTTAGTATGTCGCGTCGTGCTGGAAGAAGCGGTAATAATAGAAACCGCCTTTTAGCAATGGACGAGGAAAGACGGAAACTTCCTCGTCTAGATCCAGCTAACACCGACGAACTTTGGTATAAATTAAATTAAATTTAATTTCATCACTAATTAAGCATCAAGTCTTAATATATTTTAATTTTTAGGTTTGGTCGTAAGCAGCTTAATCGTCATCTCACAAAGATAATGAAAGCTGATTATGATCGTCTAAGTTACAATTGGACGCGAACCGATCCCGAAGTAAAGGAACGATGGTGGAAAGCTTTCGTGGTATATTTTTTAAATATTCATTTTCATTATAAATTTTAAACTTAAAATAATATTTAAATACATAATTATTTTATAATTTTTAGAAAAAATTTTATTGGGATCCTGTAATAACCGGATATGTAAAGTTCGAATTTCAAAAGCATGCGGGAGAGCGATTGAAAAATCTTGTGTACGAAACGAGAAAAGAATGGGAGGACACCAATGTCAAACCCACTTGGATCCCTGATGATGTCTGGGGACAGTTGCTTGCCCATTGGGACTCTCCTCTGTTTAAGCAACGAAGTGAACGCGCTAGTCGATCTCGTCGTTCTGATAGATCGGGATATGGTCCTAGTGCACATATTGCTGGTTCCCGCTCTTTCGCGGAGGTTTTCGAAGAAATGGTAAGATTTATAAGTTTTTTAAGTTTTATTAAGAGTCACATTTGTTAATACGTAAAACATCAATTTTGTTTTAGAGGAAAGAGAAATGATGTGAACCGTCGTACGTGGAATTGTTAGAACGTACACACAAGAAAAATCCGACGGTTCCTGGGTAGATGCCAGGGCAAAACAAATTCACGATGATGTTGATAACATGGCATCGCAACGAGTGTCCCAAATTCCGCCAAGAGAAGATGGGATGCAACCGACTCTTTTCCAAGAAGAATACAACGAGATGTATTTCGAGGTAAACTTAATACATTTTTACAATAATTTTTTTTATTAATAATTTAAATTAATTGTTAATAATTTTTTGTAGCACGTAACGCCGTACAAAGGACGCCTATTTCGTCTTGGAGGAATGTCATCAAAACATGCGAGTTCCTCCAAAGGCAAGGAAAAGGTCGCGACCCAAGAATTACAAAATACAATCTCGGAGATGAAAGCACAACTAGCACATCAAAACTCACAGTTCTGCGCTCTGCAAAGAGAAGTAGAGCAAAATAGAAGAGAACGTGAGCAGTGGCTGAGGATGATGAAGGCACACATGCCTTCTATCAATTGGGATACGGCCGGAGACAACGATGACGATGATAATGATTCCCAATTACCACCTACTAATTTGTAAACGAATAATTTAAATATTATTGTATAAATACAGTAAGGATTTCTTTATTGAGGGAACAACTAAAACATCCTTAAATGGAATCATACCTACAGAGGTTGAGACTGAGCTTGATCCAATATGAGAAATGGGTAAGAAGGTACCATCACCAACCGTCCGGAAATTTGCGACGGTTTTCGAACTATCTTTTACGTCCGAAATTGCGGACGGTTTGCGGACTGGAACTGATTATCGACGCTCGTTTGCGGACGGCGCGTGCCAGTCCCTAATCAGTCCCTAAATGCCTTTCCGGACGGATTAGGGACTGATTCTTCAGTTCCTAATCCTTGAATTTCTTGTAGTGTTAATTCGGTTGTAATATCCTGAATATCCACCTATTTTATAACGCCGCTTTTTTAAATTTTCTTTAAAATAATAATTCATGGGTTTAAATATGTATAAGAGAAAACATATTGAAAAATTTGTAGGTTTTTTTTTGTTATTCAACTAAAATTTGATGTAGCATTAGCTTAAAAAAAACACGTTTGTTCGGAAAGTATCTAAATAAAATATGAATATGTATAAATGATCTGAAATAATAACGCAATTTTACAAAAATATTCAAATATTATTTATGCGCATATCGTTTCATCAAAACGTGGTTAATGAATGTCCTTTAGTATTTCTAGATCCAAATTATGTTTAATATTTTCTGTAAGTTAGGTCGTTGTTTTGGATAATAATTTAAAAAAAAAATATTTTGTTAAGAAATGCAAAAGATGACTCTTTTTGTTGTCGGAATTATATGTATATATATATGCGCGCGTGTGTGAATAGAGTAATTTGTTTTCTCGTACCGCGACGCAAGGAGCAAACGTGTAGGGGATGCCGGTGGCCCGGAGCTCGAGAGCGGTGGCTGCACCGATGCGGCTAACGAGGGGAGGGTCGCGGGTGGCGCCGAGGCCGACGTTGTGAGGGAAAATGGTAGCTTTGTAGACGGTGTTGTGGCCGTGAACGGCGTCTATACCATACAACATGGGAATGCCAAGTCTTGTTGATAAGCTTCCTCTTTGGAAATCATTCACCATTTCTATCCATGCTTGTGCTGTTGCGTTTGTCTTCGGTACACTTCCTCCTCCACTCAACACACTCCCTGTGTCATTTATATCCACACATACTTTCTATTTTTATATAATATATATACACATACATACATAATATTTAATCAAAAAATTAATTTTTTAAAATTATATATATTTAATGAATAATTCATGTTCTAATTATCATTTTCATACATTTGAATATAAACAAACATCATAGATACAATTTAACATCGAAATATTTAAATTATAACAATTATAACAATTTAGATCTTATAACATTTCATATAAATTTATGTCTAATTTAATTCAAAAGTTTAATATTATATGAAATTATATATAAATTGTGATTTACATGGGAATTAGTGTGAACTAATTATGTATATAGTTATTTGGGTATAAATTAATGTTTATATGAACTTGAAAATGAGATCAAAGGAAAAATGGTTTAAAGAAGAAATACAATAGAAAATATCGAAGTTAGAAATAAAATCTCTTACTTTGGTCTATATTAATTCGTACATGGAAAAAAATGATAGAAATGTGAAATTTTCGATATAGACATATATACACACACATCATATAATACAAAAAAGGAAGGAAAATAATGAAAGACGAATGGGTTTGGTTAAAATTGAGTAAGATGTTTCTTTGTTCAAATTGAAGTTTTGCATTAAAAATTGTGTTTTTTTTTTCAAAATTGAAACAATCGTACTTAGAAACTTTGATTTTTTTCTTTAAATTAGGAGGTTTTGCAAAAGGCATAAGTATTAAAAAAGTAATTAAGTTTTTGAATGATATTTTTTTGGACGGTGAAGAAAAAGTCTCGTCTTCAAAATGTGTGTTTTTTAATTATGTAATAATAGAAGAAACTAGAAAGAATAAAGCGACAAAGCTAATAATAAATAATACGGAGAGTGGAACACACGATGCTTTATTTTCATTACATGACTTGTATTGGACCGATTATAATAATCACTTTTAAATTAATAATCAATAAATTAAACATATGCAAATTTTTTATTTTTTATTTTTAAATTATTGGTGATATTACAGCAAAACTAACAAATAAGGCCGAACTTTTATTAAAAAAATGTAAGAAGTTTAATGGAAAATAAAATGGCAACGACGTGATCATGCAAGAAATGTGGGTTTATACAAAAATTATTAAGAAAAATCAATATATATATATATATATCCAAAATGATTTATTTTTATAAATAAAAATATCTCCCTTTCTTAGATTTAGATATTTCTTTAAAAAATTATTTATGGTAATTAGATTCGATAAACTTTAATAAAGAAAGACCCTACAAAATAATATGCAAACGTACCAATAAAATATTTCTTCATGACCTGTGGGGAAGCAGCTCTACGGTCGATTTGAACCATTTGTCCTATCTTCTCTTGGAGTGTCATTCTTTGTAGCAAATCTTTAATCCTATTTTCTATTTTTTCTTTTGGATCTTTATATTTTATGTATTCTGATTTTCCGAAAATCGGTATTATAAGAAACAGTATTAATACCACTTGATTTTTCCCCATTTATATGATATATTTTTTTTTGCCTCCCCGGAGATTTGAAAAATAGTTTGTCACCTGAAATATATAGTTTTATTTATTAGCTCAAAATATAATAATATAAAATTGTATGAATATTATAATGATATGACAGAAAGACGAAATAAATAGTAGGAAATGGGTCCACCTGAGTTTTGTGAAAATAATCCAGTGAAAAGTGGATAAAAATATTTTTAATTTTCTATGGTTGGAAAAATTCTATTATTACGTTTTTTTCTTGACTACGATTAGTTGAGGCGATTAAGCAAAGTCAATATATTAAATTAATAAATTTATATTTTGGTTCCACTAGCTGAAACCGACCAAAATAATATAATTTCTGTTTAATAATAAAAAATATAAAACACTTATAAAATTACGTACGAATGAAGAATCGAACAAATTCTAATAGTTGAAATAAAGTTTATTCTATTTTATTAAGAATCGCATTGGATAAGATCAAATGACTTATTGCTTTAGAAGTATCATATTATATCTTCTGTTAGAAAGTTAATTATTTATATGTATGTATATCTACACCTATATTATATAGATGTATGTATATCTAATTTCTAATTTTTCTCATATTTTTTACTTTAAAACTTGCCTAATTTGTGATTGTTCATTATATACGCAATCCATTTATATTTCATGGGATCCTATTAAAAACTAAACAATAAAAAACAGTAATTAACATATAGTTAATAGATATTTACATTGTCATGATTGTATATTTTTTTCTATTTTTAGAAAAAAATTTATGATTATACCGTTATGTTTAGATTTCAGAATAAACGAAATCTCCATTCAAAATGAAAATTCAGACTTAAAATTTGAAAGACATTTTATATGAATCTACTAATTAGAAAGAGATGTATGATTACCCCAAATTGTTTCTTCTTGGTTCTTCTTTCTTTATCTAATGGCTTGGAGCCTTCAATGAGAGAGGGAGAAACTCAGAAGGTTTGACAAATGAAATGAGTAATGAAGATTTGGCAAGTGAATGGTCGAGCCAAGGGAGAGGTTGATTTATATTTATATACAAACGATATCAGTGGGCCCTAAATTGTCCATCAAATTTCCTTTGTGAAAAAAGGGGAAGAGAGTGACGCATAATTGAACTTATTTAACCTTAATATTTTTTTTTTATTCTTGCGAACAAAAACTCATATACATAAATTACCCTCAATATTTGGAAAAGAAAGATATAATTGGATATAAATTTTACCTATAGATATAACTTAAACAAGAGATTTTTTTAAAAAAAATTCATTTTCAGTTTATCAAATTTCTAAATTTACTTAAATCAATTTCATTGACAAACATCTATCTACCGGTTATTTATCCTCCTAGACCGTTGATTGATTCACTATCTCAATATATATTCAAACCATTTAAGGTTTGCTATCATTTCGATTTCAATTCGTATATATTCGATTCCAAAGTGATGTTGGATTCCCTTTTTATCTTTTTCTAACTATCATACCACACAAATGTCGCATTTTAATGATCAACAGTCGATGATTACATGAACTATATAAAAACATGGATGTTACATGCCGAATCATAGTAAGATAGAAAAGACGATCTACAAGGCGAAGATGGGGAACTAGGTCCGAAATGGTGAAGATTTTGAAAAGTGGTAGTCGATGATGTTGTTCCATGTGAAATGCGATAGGCTTGACACCAGGTAGACCAACGTTCGAAAAAAATTATCAAGAACATACTTCCATTGGCAAAGACATATACTAGAAGGACTATGAGCAATTTCAATCCCAAAGAAATACTTCAACGTTTTGAGATCTTTCTTATGGAAGCATGAACATAGATATTCCTTTAATTCCTCAATAGCATCGTGCAAGCTGTTTGCGAAGATCATCAACATACACAAAAACACAAAGACACACACGATCTCTGGAATAAGTAAACAATGAGTAGCCGACATATGACTGAAGAAAACCATTATCGTGTAGAGCCGATGCAAGCTTGGCAAACCAACAATGAAGTGCTTGATTTAAACCATACAAAGACTTGTTGAGGTGACAAACATGACTAATGAATCGATATCAAAACATGGTGGTAACTTCATGTACATTTTAATGCCAATTTGCCAATTTGCGAGACATTACATTTTAATGCAGTAGATATGGGTACAAAAACCGAACAATAGTCATCTTCACAATTGAAAACAAACGTGTCACCATAATCAATCCCTTCAACTTGATTGTTATCTAAGATGAACAATCTAGACTTGAAACGTTATTCAAAACCATTATATTTGATCTAAATATCTATTTGTAGCCTATTTCCTTCTTACCCAAAATAACGAGGTAAGAGTCCATGTCCCATTAATATACAAAGCATCAATCTCATGTTGCATGGAAACACACCATTCAAGATAGCGAACAACTTCAACTTACGTTCGAAGCTCAAAATGCACTATAAAAACTTTGAAAAAGATACAACATAAAGCCGAAAAGCGATCATGATCCATATCATACTCAATGGTGTATCGATGCAGGGAGGTGATGACATGGAGACATCTAGGTCACATAATGCCCTTCATCTCCATATTCCTCACCGCACAAGTATCCTCAATGCCCAAAACATCTTCATTCGAATCATGAACTAAAAAGTTTGGATATGACACAATAGTTGGCAAGGACAGGTTTCGGTCGCGACACAGATAACACAAGGACCGTTCACAAGAGCTAAAGCTAAAAGTATGCAAAACTTATTCACTCGAATGGTGGTGGAATAATTTGCAAATGCACCACAAGGAACTTGTTCACAGACTTATCAACACCAAATCACAAGTGTTGTGGCATCGTTCGCTGAGTCTGAGATTTTTTAGGCGAGTTGTAGTTGGGGATTAGGATGTCCTTTCTTCGGGAAGATAAGTTCTAAGTTATGCTATCAGATTTTTAGAGGGTTTTCATTTATTTCCATCTATCTTAGGATTATGTCAACTGATATCAAAACCTCGTTCTTGCATTAGTCTATCCAATTTCGGTTTTTTCTTTCATTTAATTCAGTATTAATTTAGTTTAGTTAGTTTTTCTCGTTTAAAAAAAGAAAAAAAACAAAAAATAAAAGGAAAGGTAAAATAAGAAATGAAAACAACATAAAAACGGAAGAAAGGAAAAAGGAAAAGGCAAAAACAAAAAGGAAAGAAGAAGAGAAAAGGAAAAATCACAAAAATAATAAGGGAATATTTAGAAACAAAATATAAAGAATCATTTGTAGAGAAATAAAAGTACTTTCGATTAAGAAACTTAATTTAGTGTTGAGGTTATTTTTTTAGCGAGATTTAGTTCGAGTTTGTCAGGAATTCACTTTGTGTCATTATTGAGTTCTAAACTCAATCGAAGAGGAGAAAACAAGGGAAAACATGCAAGTTAGTGAGAAAAATCGAGCGTAACACTTTTATCAGAGATTGTGAGCTCTGTTCATTTTTTTTTCTTATCATTTTTTCTGTTCTTAACTTTCAGATGTCTAGTTTTGGGAACCATCACAATGAACCAGTGTATAGTGAGGGAGCTGTACAGATGAAGTTATTGATGGAAGAATTAAATACATGAGGTAAGAGTTCACTACTGTCAACTAACGACTTGTTCGGATGGAAGTATTAGCATGTGGAGAACCAAAAAAGAGGAGATCGAACATAATTCATAATCCATACCCTCTATAGATATGGATATGGATGAGTATACTGAGGTTTTTGATGAAAAGTATGACCATCCCATGAGTCACAACGAACACACATGAGACTAACTCGATGATGATATCGAGAACATCTAGATGCAGGTTCCAACGTTCAATGGAAGGACTGATCCACAATCTTATTCGGAGCGGAAAAGGAAGATGAAGATGGTTTTATAATTCTATCAGTACGTCGATCTTAAAAAGGTGAAACTGAGAGCAACCAAGTTCAGCGACTACGCACTAGCGTGGTGGTATTAACTCATGCTTTCTCGAAGGCATCTTAGAGAACATGCAGCCACACTTGGGACGAGATATGTACCATCATGAGACATCGATTTTTAACTTCTCACCAACATTAAGAGGTCAATAAATGTTGAGACAATTGATTCAATGAAGTAAAAGCGTAGAAGACTACTAAAGAAGATGAACTTCCTCATGATTCGGGCAAACATCGAGGAAGAAAGGGAGGCAACAATGGATCAGTTTCTAAATTGTCTCAATCCTAACATATAGAAACACGTGGAAACTCACCATTTCATAGACATAGGCGATTTGCTTAATGTGGAAGTAAATGTAAAGAGGTAGTTGAAGAGGAAAGGCAAGAAGTACAATAACTTTTCTTACTATCGGTCTAAAGCTATCGGTTTGACAAATCGAAAATGGGAGAAAAAATAGAGAAGAAATTGAAGGCACCACGACCTAAACCAACAGCTACCACCAAAACACCTCTACCATGATACTCATTGTTTCAAATTCTAAGGTTGGGGACACTTTGTCCGGGATTATTCGAATAAGAAGCCCATGATTATACGATCTAATGGAGGATACTAGACGATATCAGAAGATGATGAGCCACCAAATCAGAGGTATATACCTAATTCTGATGAAGAATTTGAGGAGGACGAGGTTGTAGTAGACGAGTTATTAGTAGCACGTAGAGCTTTAAATCTATAAGCTAAAGAGAAAGCCATCGTACAAAGAAATAACATCTTCTACATGTGTGGTCTTGTCCATAAAATGGCGTGTGACATCATTGTGGATTAAGGAAGTTTTACGAGAAGTTGGGTTTAAATACCGAAAAGCATCCCAAACCCTACGAGGCTGAACGATAGTGGCGAAACCAAGGTTCACCTTTAGATGAAGGTTGATTTTAGCAGTGGGAAGTACGAGGATGAATGTTGTGTAATGTAGTTTCAATGCAAGCAGGTCACCTCTTGTCAGGACGACCATGACAGTTCGACGCTTGAGTGCAACATGAAAAGTTCAACAACAAATATTCCTTTGATTTTAAAGGAGGACATGTTTGCCTAGATCCACTCACACTAAAGAAAGTATTTTTCGAGAATCAGGTACAGTTACTAAAGAATAAGAAAAGGCAATCCTTATGAGTGACCATGAGGTAGTTCACGAAAACAATGAGGTCTTGAGAGAAACCTAGAAACATGCCTTTGTGAGACAACTCGTGAACATAACGTTTCTTTCGATGAGAAAAAGCGAATTCAAGAAGGCTTCTGATCACTACGTTTTGGACATAATTTATGAGCCATATTATGACCGATTTTGATGATTGTTGTGACGTTTATGTGTGATTATGTA
The DNA here is from genome assembly GCA_036759665.1 of Gynandropsis gynandra. NCBI lineage: Eukaryota > Viridiplantae > Streptophyta > Magnoliopsida > Brassicales > Cleomaceae > Gynandropsis > Gynandropsis gynandra. Next base: position 37,343,268 of record CM071864.1, on the reverse strand, counting down.
TTAGTTTTATTTTTTTCTTTTGTGGTTGTGTTTGAGGATTTAGTAAGTGAGAATTGGGGTAGCACGAGATGAGAAACGACGAAGAAACAAATGACAAGTAAGGCCATTTTCCCCAATTTCTTCCACAATTTTTCCATTAACCAACATAAGACAGAAATTGAAGGTGAAAGCTCAAAAGAGGAACCATACATTGCTCCATCGGCGTACAAACCGCCGATTCCATTTCCTCAACGGTTAATGAGCAACAAAGTTGATAATCAATTCAGCAAGTTCTTGGACGTGCTCATGAACTTCAAATCAACATTCCGTTTGTTGAAGCACTTCAAAAAATGCCTTCATACGTAAAATTCCTAAAAGAGATCTTTTCTAATATATCGAGACGATAGCTCTCACGGAGCAATGCAGCGCAATAATCCAAAACAAGATACCCATAAAATTGAAAGATCCAAAGAGTTTCTCTATACCATGCACTATCAAAGATATTACCATAGACAAGGCGTTATGTGACTTGGGAGCAGATGTCAGCCTCATGCCACGCTCGGTCTACAAAAGAATGAAGTTTAGAGAACTTAAATTGATGAAGATGTCTCTACAGCTTTTTGATCGGTTGGTAAGGTATCCGATCGGTGTTGTGGGGATATACCCATCAAGGTAGGTGGTTTCTATATTCATGCAGATTTTGTAGTACCTGACATTCCGGAGGACATGCGCATACCCATTATTTTGGGTCAGCCGTTCCTAGCTACTGCAGGAGCATTGATTAACGTTAAACAAGGTAAGTTATCTCTATGCGTCAGGGATAGAGTTCAACCTGTCCAATTCTTTGAATTGACCCTCACTCAAGGAATCATGTTTCCGAGTCGACTTATTGGACGATTTGACACATGAGACGCTAAAGCATGTAAATAATTATGATCCTCTAGAACATTACCTAACGTTTGATGCAGGACTCACTTATGAGGGGCTGAACTTTATGTCAAGTTTAGGGATGCAATCGAGGAGCTATGGGAGTTCTCGCAGGAAGACCTTCCACCCAAGCCACTGGATTGGAGTCTACCTTTTGAGATCATGTGCGATGCTAGTGACTACAAGCTTTGAGCTATTCTAAAAAAACGGAAGGACAAGAAGCTCAATGGATTATCATATGCTAGTAAGATGCTAGATGATGCACAGATACTCTATGGCACGACAGAAAAAGAACTCCTAACGGCCACACACACGTGAGACCACATCATGTCAAGCTTATCGACATTAAACAAGTGCTTCCTGGAAGGCAATCCAGTTTTTATTATCTTTATTTTAAAAAATAAAACCTTGAACACCTCTTTCTCACATCTTTCCTAAATTTTAGGATCTTTTGTTTGATATGTTCTTTCGTTTTATCTTATTTAAAACGTCTTTGCTTATCAAACAAGATTAGAGAATTACTTTGCGAAACACTTTCCTTTTTATTCATTTGGCTTTGAATGGGACCATTAGATTCAATGACTAAACAATCAAAGGGATCTAAAGGTCCTAGCGATAAGCTTCTCAATGGTGTGAGAAAACAACTTGAGAAGTCCTATTGATATGAAAATCTTCATTTTTTCCCAAGTTCATTAGTCAAGCTTTGTACCCGATACACATTTGGGCTCATATATTTACTCCATCATTCCATCCCCAAGAGGGATATGACTGGAGGTGGTATCTATGTTCATGAAAGCACCCCAAGACAAGACTTCAAAGCTTCTCGGAGAAAGATGATTTTAAATTTAAAACACTCACATCAATGAGATGTTTGACTAGGGGTTACGAGTGGAAGATGAGGGGCTGGTAATATTTGGAATCAAAACCCTTCACAAAACCATTTTTCTTAAATGAGTAAGTGAGGGTCCCATTTCTAGTTGATCGCTATCAAGATGAGGTGGTATGCGATATAGTGCCATGCAAACGGGACTCATGATTTTTGGACAAACATGACAATTCAATTGAGAGATGCGACATAATGATAGGATCAACAAATACTCCGTGGTCCACAACAAGCATAAGATTACTCTCATTCCTTTATCACCCTCTTAAGTTCATGAATTGCAAATGAGATTGTCTAACAAAACCAAAACTAGCAAGAAATATAATTTCTATGTAATGGCTAGTGACTTTTTCAAGGAGTTTGAGAAATTAAAGTTCGGTGTTACTCATGGTTATTAAAGGATGTTTTAAATGGAAGTGTAGGTACACAACAACTACCCTAGGAGATCAAACAACTTCGTGAACAATTCTAAGATCTTTTCCACAAAGAGATTCCAGCGAGACTGCCTTTGTTGCGAGAAATTGAGCATTAAATAGACCTCATTCCAAAAGACCTTATTACCAAAAATCACCAGCCTATCGAATCAATTTTGAAGAATCCAAGGAAATTCAACGTCAAGTTCAAGAACTCATGGATAAGGGCTACATCTGGGATAGCCTTAGTCCTTGCGTCATTCTTGTACTTATTTTCCTCAAGAAGGATGGAACGTGGATGATTTGCGTGGATTGCCAAGCCATTAACACCATCACCATCTAGCACCGAAATCCAATCCCACACCTAAATAACATGTTAGATGAGTTGTGTAAAGTGAATATATCCATAATTGATCTTAAAAGTGGCTACCACTAAGTGTGAATGCAGAAGGATAACAAGTGGAAGACTGCCTTCAAGACTAAGCAAGAGCTCTATGAATGACTAGTCATGCCCTTCGAACTTACAAATGAAATAAATATTTTCATGACCCTACATCGATATATTTTTTATTGTTAAGTTTGATGATTTTCTAGTTTATAGAAATGTTTAAATGTTTTCCTAGAATTGTCGTAAATGAATAGATTTTGCGCATATATGAGGAAGATATCAAATTTATTTAAGAATGGTCGACACCCACAACTGTTGCTCACATCGAAATCTTCAATGGGTTAGAATTTTCTACTAAAGATTTATGAAGGATTTCAGTAACCTATCCACCCACTCTCTACCATCATCAAGAAGGATATGTCGTTTGTGTGGGAAGAAGAGCAAAAGAAGGCATTCACAACCTTGGAAGAGGGTTTCACATATGCATTCGTCTTAGTCTTGCCAAACTTTGACAAAATATTCAAGATCGAGTGCAACGTTTCTGAGGTTGACATTCGTTTTATTATATACGCAAATTTGAAAATTTCTTCATCCTTTTTCCAAAGAAGAGAAAATGAATAATGTAAAATAAATATATCTTGATTATTGTGAACCATATAAATTGACAAATACTTTAAAATTTCTATAAAAATACAATTTTAATTATTGTCATAATTGCGAAATGTGTTTCTATCTATCTGAACTCAAGAACTAAGTTAAGATTTCAAGATATTTTAATAGTTTATATATGAATCCATGATTCATGTCTCAATCAATGAGAAACAACACAATATAATAGTCTTCTTCACATCAATGTTCGATCTTAGAGCTTGCACATCACCATCAGAACTCCAATATCGAAATATTTCAATCATGACGAATGATACTCTTATATAATTATAAATGAGTTTAAATCTAATCAAAAACTAAAATATTTCAATCATGACGAATGATACTCTTATATAATTATAAATGAGTTTAAATCTAATTAAATTCAAAAACTAGTTTAGAATGTTTAGATATTTTATATCGTATATATGAATTCATGATTCATTTCATTAGATCTGGTCGATATGAAATAATATAATATATATAACAATAAAAAGAGTTAAAAAGAGATCACATGTGCGATCAATCCATCGAAATCATATGGAAAAGTAGGGAATCTAATTAGAGATTAGAGGATGATCAGCCTGCATCACTACGAGTTACGTTCAATGGCAAAAAAATGTCAATCATGTGATGGACGATACTAGTTGGAATGAAATCTCATGTTCCTCTCCTACCAGAAAAATTAACGGAAAATTAAAGAAGGGGGAGAAGGATGAATTTTTAAAATTCAGAGGGAAATATGATGAATAAGTATATTTAGGGAAGAATTAGATGAATAAGAAAGTTCAGAGGAAAATCAGATGAACATGAGAAAATAAAATTAAAGCGGTAAAGTTCAGAGATAATAAACTTTTTTGCCAAATTAATTTGCAAAACTAACGTAATGAAATTACACTCTTGAAAACTTCAGATTTTTCAGCTTTATTTAAAAGTTTTTAATATTTTTTTTATTTTGGTTTATCTTCAGTTTCGTGGTTAAAATTTCAAATTTCCTTATATGAAATAATGTTATTTCTTCAAAAGCTAATAATAAATAATTTGAGGTTATTATTAATAATGTAATTTCTATCCTTATTTTATTTGTGGTCGAAACCTAAAATTGGAAAATAACAATAAATTTAGGGAAAAGCGTAGAGAACCAAAACATTGATTTTTTTTATGTTTGTTGTGGCAAATAATTTTTGTTTTGAACTCAGAGAACGTAATTGTCTTTTACTTTTCTCGGTTGCATTTTTCTTTCTGTAAAACTCTTGTGATGTGGTCCATAATAATAATAATAATAATAATAATAATAATAATAATAATAATAATAATAATAATAATAATAATAATAATAATAATAATAATAATAATAATAATAATAATAATAATAATAATAATAATAATAATAATAATAATAATAATAATAATAATAATAATAATAATACTTCTTTAAGGTTTCCATGCTGAAATAATCCATTGATTAAATGCTAAATTCCTATCCGCAACCGGCTTGATTCACATCTTGCCGTGGTTTACATATAACGTTCCAAATAATACTTCTAATTTAATTTTTGTTGTAATAGTAAATGTTTTAAACTTTCGATTTGATATTATTATTGAGAATTATGTACTAATCCGAATATTCTCTAACAATCACAACAATACTCATATATTGAATTACCAATTTATAAGATTTTCATATATTATAGTTTTTATTTGTATGTCTTTCAATTTTATATAAATACGCTATATTCGTTTCTAAATGAAAACATATAAAAATATTTGTGAATGGTTTTACTTATCATGATATTAGTGTCTGAAATCTAAAAAAAATCTCTAACAAAAACCTAAGACTACAGCTCTCTACTCGCGTTGTCTCCCTCTTCCCACGACTCGCCCACTCTCAATCCTCTAGGAACCGACGAAGCTCCCTCGAATAACCATCTCTCTCTCTTTATAGAATATGGAGAAATTTCTTTTCGAGCCGTCGATAGATCTCTTCGACTAATCGACAAACCAAATCGATTAAGTCCTCTTCGACGACCATCGACCAACGACTCCACCGTACTAGATCCGACGAACTTGACCAGAATCTTCCGTAATATTTTTTTATGAATTGAAGTCGCTAGAATTCCAAAAGGAATCCATCTATATCAACGCAAATACGTATTGGACATAATCTCTAAGGTGGGCTTAATGAGCGCGACACCGACTGGATTTCCTCTTGACCAAAATTACCGATTGCAACTAGCTGACGGGGTCATCATCAACGATTCTATTTCTTATCGTCGACTTGTTGGTAGATTGATATATTGGGCTACCACACGACCCGAATTTTCTTACTCGGTTCATATCTTATCCCAGTTTTTACATGAACCTCGATAAACACATTGGGATGCCGCAATGAGAGTTGTTCGATATCTCAAAAGCAAACTAGGTCAAGGTATATTACTACGCTCAGATTCTGACTTACGTCTTCACACTTTGTGTGACTCTGATTGGGCAGTATGTTCTCTTAGCCGAAGGTATCTGGCTAGTTGGTTTATTCACCTTGGCTCATCCACTATTTTTTTGGAAGACAAAAAACAACACGTTGTCTCCTGTTGATCAGCAGAGGTTGAATATCGCACGATGACTATGACCACTTGTGAATTAGTTTGGCTCAAGGCCTTACTAGCCGACATAGGCATCCATCATGATCATCCTATTCGTCTACATTATGATATTTTGGCTAATATTCACATTATGTGAATCCAATGTTCCACAAATGAACGAAAACATAGAGATGGACTGTCATTTCGTTCGTGATGTGATTATCACTGACACTATTACTACACACCATGTCTCAACAAACTTTCAATTAGTGGATATATTTACAAAAGCTATCGGAAAGAAAGAATTCGACATCTTTTTGGACAAGTTGGGCATACTTGATGTGTATGCTTCAATTTGAGAAAGGGTATTATGGAGGATTTCTGTGCTAATTAGAATATTCTCCCACAATCACAACGATACTCAGATATTCACTTGTCGATTCGTAATATCCTCATATATTTTTCTATTTGTATGTCTTTCATTTTTTATAAATACGTTGTATTCATTTCTGAACGAGTACACAGAAAAATGTTTGTTGTATTCATTTCTAAATGAATACACAGAAAAAATCTTTGTCAAGGACTTTACGTAGATGCTTTTATTGGATCATAATAAAATCATGTAAAACTTATCATCTCTTATCTTATAACAATTCGAATATAGAACGGGAACGTAATTTTTGTACCTCTCTTTTGCTAATTCAAATTCATATCTTGTGTGAATGCAATAAAAATAGGATTGTAGTTTAAAATTGTTATTTCAGGAAGTTGAGATATTTAAGGAGCACGAATTCAAATCGAGGAGGACTGGAGGAAGTCAACGAGAAGACTAAGGAGAGAAGGAGGAGTCAAAGTGAATCGGGCGGATTCAATGCTGAAGAAAGATCAGCATGACGGCGCGTTTGAAGAACCGGGACTGGTTGCTGAGCCGAGCGGAAGACATATAAGTTGACCTGAAAAACAAAAAGAAGGTTAACGATTCTGAGAAGTATCATCGGAGTACACGAAACAGAGAAAGAGAGAGCTCTAAGGTTTTAGGTGTACTTAGTTGGATACTGTACTGAGTGAAGAAACAGTTGATGTTGTATTTACGTCTAACTCAGGGGGAGTTATTCGTGGAGATCTTTAGTACATTGTATAAACTGGCAAGTGTACTTAAAGTTTGACAAGTAAATAAACGAATACTGTTTCATATTTTCTGATCTCTTTGGTTATTGGTTCAATAGTTATCTTCTACAAGTTTTCAATTGGTATCAGAGCAGGTAACCATCATTTAGAGTAAATCTAAAAACTGGTTGGAGATCCAAGAAGACGACTAAAATGGAAGGACCAAGAGACATGTATTCGTTTGGAAAACCTATCATGTTAGACTCATCTAACTATGGATAATGGAAAGCTAAGATGAGAGCGAGCATACGAGGAATTGACGAAGATGTTTGGAGTGCAGTTAAGAACGGATGGACACCACCAACTGTTATCGACGAAAATGGAAAAGAAAAGGAAAAGCCATCAGATCAGTGGACACCTAGTGAAAAAAGGAGTTCAACGTTCAATGCAAAGGCCCTGATAGCTATCTTTTCATAAGTAGATATAAATGAATTTAAACAGATTCAAGGGTGTGAATCTGCTAAGGAGGCATGGGATACAATAGAAACTATCCATGAAGACACAAGGAATGTTAAAAGAACACGCCTAGATATATTGGAACATCAATTTGAGAAACTGGAGATGGGAGAATATGAAAGTGTGAAAGAATTCAGTGGTCGGATGAATGCAATTGCAAACGAGGTAAGTGTACTTGGATAGAACTTGGATGATAAGAAACTGGTCAAAAAGCTACTGAGATGTCTTCCGAAAAAATTTCATACATAGAAGATTGCTATGAATATGTCATTAAACACAGATACAACTAGTTTCAAAGAAATAGTTGGAATCTTGGCAACATATGAACTTGAACTGCAACTGGAACAAGGGGATATTGCCAAAGATGGAAGCAAGGGAGTGTTACTACAAGCCATTTCAGAAAACACCAGGTTGGACAATATTGAAGAAAACATTGTGTTACTGACCAGAAAATTTGGAAAATTCATGAAGAGAAGGTCAGTAATGAAGAAACCATCAACCGAAGATGCTGGATTGAGAAAGGAGAACAAATCTGGTTCTCAATGTCATGAGCGCAAAGGTTTTGGTCATTTTAAATCAGATTGCCCTAGCATCACGAAAAGGAAAAATGTTTTGAAGAATGAATGTGCTGATAATAATCTGGTAAAAGGAAAATCACTAATCATGCTGAGTGAATCCAGTTCTGAATCCGGAGAAGGTTCTGAAGAAGAACAGTCAAGCTTTGTTGCTTTCATTGGCATTATTGACGAGGATGATAAAGAAAGTGAAAAGATCAACTTGAAGATGAAGATGAAGTTGATGTAGAGATGATATACAATGAGTGGATCAGGATGGGAATGGAAATACAAGCAAGACAGAAAAAAAGTTTGTTTCTGGAGGAGATCTGAAAGAAAGTATGAAATGGAAAGAAAGACAGCTAACTCATAGCGCTCCAAAGAACAACTAGATCAGACAAAATTTTGAGAGAAGAAGAATTTGGTATGATCACGCTGTTGATTACAGACCTAGAGAACAATATCAGAAATCCTACCAACACTACAATCAGAGAAGAAGTATGTCAACATAGAACCACAGACATCACCATTGGAGAACGCATTATGGTAAGAATAGAAAGAGGAACTCAGTTGTCTATTACTTCTGTGGAATTAAAAGTCATAAGCGACGTACGTGCTACAAGAAACACAGGTATGATGCAGGTAAGTCATCAAATGTAAAACAAATCTGGGTAAGGAAAAGTGAATTATACTGCAATGTTGCATACATTTCTGCCCAAAATGAAAAGTCTAATACCTAGTACTTTTACAGTGGATGCTCGAGACACATGACAGGTAATAAAGAACTACTCTCAAATTTTGTTGAAATTAAGAATGCAGGGAGTGTAGTGTTTGGAGATGGGAACAAAGGAAAAATTCTTGGCAGAGGAGATCTCAATTCACCTGGACAACTTGCATTGACAAATGTTCAATTTGTTGCGGGTCTAACGGCTAACTTGATTAGCATCAGCCAACATTGTGACAGTCATCACCAGGTTAAGTTCACTAAAAAAGAATGTTTAGTGATGAATTCTGATAATAAATGTGTGCTCACAGGGTCACGGTCCTCAAATAACTGTTACGTGTGGACTGAAGAGAAAGTGTGTCTTAAAGCAACAAACGATGTATTTTCACTGTGGCATCAGCGACTAGGACACGTAAACTACAGATCCTTGGTGAAACTGTTCGACTCTGCAGCATTAAGAGGTATGCCTAAGCTAAAGTTAGATAAATCAGAAACGTGTAAACCTTGTCAGCTAGGTAAACAAATCAAAGTCCATGATAAACGAATGCCCGAAGTTAAGACAGAAAAAATCCTGGAACTGGTGCACATGGACTTGATGGGTCCAATGGGAACAGAGAGTTTCGGAGGAAAAAAGATACATCTTTGTCAAGCCTTACCAGGGGGAATCCTGGGTGGGGGAACCCGAAAAGACAAAGGCCGATTCAGGTTGACTGAACCCAATTAGGTCAGTAGCTGGCCGTAAAAAAGAACCAAATTCTTGTTCCTAATTTGGTCTAATAAAAAATATTATGAAAAACCTTTTGCCTCTCTTTCGATTTTATATTCCTTTTCTACCAGATGTCAGGAATTACTTGTATCATAGTCCTAATTCTAGTATGTATATTGAGAAGAATTCACTTTACCGCCTCTTTTTTATTTTTCAATCCAAATTTGAAAAATTGGAAGGGGTGTGGTGTGACTCTGTGATTATTGACCAATTTGAAATCTTATAGAATATATCAATAATCAAGAGTTTTGTTTTCTATTCTAATAGAAAACAAAACTAGATACTAAAATAAGATAAGGAAACCAAATGCAGAAAATAAAGGAAGGATAAATCTGCGAAACATATAATTATAGGAAGTTATAGGGAGTATTATTTGTGTTCCTAGTCTTCGACACAAGAAAAGGATATGTCAAATTTCTTTTCTTTTCTTGTGTCGATCTTGTCCTTTTGGATTCCATTCGTTAAAAATTCCTATTCTTAGTTTACATATATATTACTGTTTATATAGGACATTGCAAGAAATGGCTCGAGCAATGCTGCATGGAAAGTCCATATCTATCAGGTTTTGGGCAGAAGCGGTAAACACAACATGTTATATCATTAATCGTGTATACCTTCATCCAGGTATGTCGAAAACTCCATATGAGCTGTGGAAAGGTAAGAGTCCAAATGTGAGTTACTTTTATGTTATTGGGTGCACTTGCTTTGTACTAAACGATAGAGAATGTCTTGGTAAGTTCGACGCAAAAAGTGATGAGGGAATTTTTCTCGGTTATGGAAATAACACTACTGCCTTTAGAATTTTCAACTTACGAACAAGGAAAGTTATTGAATCAGTAAATGTTGTTTTTGATGAGGATCATTCAACTGATAGTGTTATTTTTCCTTTTTCGTCAAAAACTGTGCAAGAACAAACAGACTCAACTCATGAACATTTAAGTGCACCTGCTGACCATTATACAGTTGAAAGTGAAACAGATGGAGATGCCTCGGAACATGAAAGCCCTCGAACCAATATGGAGCAAATAACGGTACACAAAAATCACTCTATAGAGGATGTTATTGGTAATCTTGAGGATGGAATACGCACATGTAATAAGCCACGAATAAACTATCATGACATGGTAAAATTTGCGTGCTTTACTTCACAAATAGAACCAAAGTGTGTTCGTGATGCGTTAGATGATGAATCCTGGATCAAATCTATGCATGAGGAGTTAGAACAGTTTGTTCGAAATGATGTTTGGATTTTAGTCCCTAGACTAATGCACCTGAATGTGATAGGCACGAAATGGGTGTTTAAGAACAAAACAAACGAGCAAGGTGAGATTTTCCGGAATAAAGCGAGATTAGTAGCACAGGGATATACCCAAATAGAAGGAGTGGACTTCGATGAAACTTTTGCTCCTGTGGCTAGACTAGAATCAATTTGTCTATTGCTTGGTGTTGCGTGTTTCTTTCGTTTCAAACTATTTCAGATGGATGTGAAGAGTGCTTTCCTTAATGGAATACTTAAAGAGGAAGTATATGTAGAACAACCAAAAGGATTTGAAGATCCACATAATCCGGAACATGTCTACAAGCTTAAGAAAGCCATGTACGGACTAAAACAAGCACTCCGTGCTTGGTATGAAAGACTCACAAGCAATCTTGTGCAGAACGGCTACAAAAGAGAGGGAGTTGATAAAACATTGTTCATTCATGATTCAGATGGTATTTTATTGGTTGTACAGATATACGTTGATGACATTATATTTGGTTAGAAATCGCAGGAAAAAGTGAACTGGTTTGTGCAAACTATGAAGAGGGAGTTTGAAATGAGCATGTTTGAAGAACTAAGCTACTTCCTTGGTCTACAAGTCAAACAACTCGACGATGGACTGTTCATTTCTCAAAGTAAATACGCCAGAAATCTGGTAAAAAGATTTGAACTAGATCACAGTAAATCGGCAAGTACCCCCATGTCAACAACAACAAAGTTGACAAGAGATGCAGATGGTGAAGATGTTGAGGTTAAATTATACAGAAGCATGATTGGTAGTCTTCTTTATCTCACTGCAAGTAGACCTGACTTACGTTTAAGTGTAGGGATTTGTGTCAGATATCAAGCTAAACCAAAGAAATCCCACTTGCTTGCTGTTAAGCGAATTATCAAATATGTCAAAGGTACCACAGAGTATGGCATATTATATTCCAAAGATACTAAATGTGAACTTGCAGGTTTCAGTGATGCTGATTGGGGAGGAAATGCAGATGATCGTAAAAGTACATCTGGAGGCTGTTTCTTTCTCGGAAACAATATAGTTTCATGCCACAACAAAAAGAAAAATTCGACATCTCTTTCTAGTGCTGAGGCTGAATACATTGCCTTGGAAATTTGTTGCACTCAACTGGTATGGATGAACCAAATGCTTATGGAATACGGTATGAAATCCAGAACTTTTACTGCATGGTGTGATAATACTAGTGCCATAGACATTTCAAAAAATCCTGTTCAACATTCTAGAACGAAACATATAGAAATAAGACATCATTTTCTGAGAGAAAAAGTTGAGCAGAAACAAATGAAAGTGGAGTATGTGCCTACGGAACGTCAGCTCGCAGATATTTTTACAAAACCCCTGGATTTAAATCGGTTTGTTTCTCTGAGAAAATCACTTGGTGTTTGTGAGCTTTGATAGTTTTTTGCGTATACATTGGTAAAATTGTGTTTTGGAGTGTTTAATGATCTTACGAAGAAGAGGGAAACTACTGCAATGTCTCCTTGATTTAAGTAGACTTAAATGCTCTTTGTTCTATGTTAGAACACTGTTTCTATGTCTACAAGTTATAGTTCTTTTATCTGATGACCTAAGTGCACTTAAAACTCTACTTACTCCTCTGACAACGTTTATGCGCATTCATATGCAAAAATAAGATTAGTTTGTCTGAGTATATGCTCGGGTCTAAGTTGGGAGATATTCAGTTTCAACTATAACGTCCTATGGCACAAAGCAAAAATTTGTGCTTAAATACTCCTCTATGCGTGCATAAGAGTATACCTAAAAAAAAGGTAGTCAAGGAGCTTGTTATATGAACAAAAAGGATATCTAAACAACGTCCTAGAAGCTGTAAATGAGTGGTTTGAATAAATAAAAAAAAGGAGAAAATGAAACAATGATAAGAAGAAATGCAATAGAACATATTGTTTTAAGTGCAGAACAATTTTCAGTAAGTGTACTTAATCAATCAGCCGTTTACAGTTTTTGACTAATTCTTAACGGTCTGATTCTGCTTTGATTCCTTTTATCATGTTTTATGTCAAGAAGTTCACATTGATCTGACGAGTAATAACTGCACTTGAGTATTTTTCTCTTTCAAATTGACCGGCAATTTTTTTAATGTGATGGGATGTTTTTGTGGGCTGATGTGACTAGTGCAGTTAATTCAAAATTTTTCAAAATTCCTAAATTTTCTCTGCAACTGCACTTAGCTTCTCTTAAACTGCTCTATTTCATATTTTGCTTTCATTTCTGAAACCCTAACTCACCTCTCTCGAGAAAAAGAGCAGTAGTTTCTCCATGTGTAGATTCTTCTTCCACACAAAAAATGCAGACTCGTAGCAACAATTTCAGCCTCAATGCAGACGACATTCTCCTGGTTGATGATCTGGAAGTACGGATGGGCGATTTGGTGTTTACACGAAATCCTTCTCGTGTAAATGGTCGCCGATACAAGGTGATGACGAAAAATTTTTTGCACCAAACAAACGTGAAAATCTGAGAACAGGTGCATCTTCCATGGTCCACCTTCGCACATATCCTGATAGGGATATCAGAGTCCCCTCCGTCTCGACCCCACAGAATGATCCACATTAACATTCCACTAAGCCAAGGGATACGTCTACTTCTTCAACACCACCACGGGATACCCATACTACCTCGGTTCCTCCACCGAGTGCTGCTCCGTCCACCATTCCATCCCCGCCGGCGTCTACTGGGAGACCTATTCCGACATCTGGCGCACAATCTTCTGCATCTTCAAGACGAGGTACCCCTCTCTGTTTCGAAAGCCTATTCGCACAAAATGTACAAGGAATCATACCTGAGTAGGTTTAGAACCCTTAAGGAAAGGGAAACTTTCTCTGAGAGAGGACTTAGCGTGCATCAATTTCAGCATCTATCTGTGTGGGACTTACTGGTCAACAGGAAGCTGACAAACACAGTCACCACTGTGACTCCTGTTTGTAAGGAACTCGTCTATGAGTTCTATGCGAATCTCGTTCCTGATATTGAAGAACCAGGCTCTGCTCTATTTGGCACCACGTATGTTCGTGGTCATGTCTTCAAGTTTAGTGCAGAGGTAATAAACGAGTTTTTGGGGATTCCGCATATTCCGGTTACTCGGGCCAAGGAACTTCAGCTTGACCTAGATATGGATGCTGTCACAAAGGAGTTGACAGAGGGTAGGTTAAGTTCCTAGCTAGGGTAGATTCTAAACTCCAAACTTCAATGGGAGTATGCGTTGCTGAACAAAATTTCCCGCACAAACTGGGTGCCTAACAAGAAATCGATGCAATAAGGCAGGGTACAACAGTTTTTCTCTACTGCTTGAAGAATGATATTCCCATCAACTTAAGGAAAGTATTTTTGGACTCGATCATTGGATTGGGGTTATCTAACTCCACAAAATTCATTCTTCCGTTCCCATGTCTGATTCAGAATATTTTGGTTCAACAAACTGCCGATATAATTGGGAAAGATGAGGTTCGAGAGAATACTCCACCGTGGATTATACTGGAAAAGCGTTATATGGCAAAGATTCCATCTGCTTCAGCAGCTGGAACTTCCAGGAATAACACAGTTCAGGAGCTTACTGAACTGAAACAAAACTTAAGTGCAATCTTAAGTGCAGCGCTCCGAACCATCGATGGACTGATCTTGCGTTTTCAGAGTAATCAAGTGCACTTATATTGTTGTGTGATTTGTTTCTAATTATATTGTGTCTAATCTGATTTGAAATCTTATCACATAAACAGGGGAAGAAATGCAGGACGACGAGGAAGCTGTGGATGAAGAGATTGAAGAGATTCATGGGGAATCTACTTCAAGGAGGAGCAAAGGAAAAAGGAAGAGGAACTGAAATGTTCCCATGTGTTCTTCATTTTTTTAAGTGCATTTAAAGGCAATTTTTTAAGTGTACTTAATGCTTACATTTCCATGCTTGAACTTAAAATGGTCTGGACTTTGTTGCGTGAATTAATTGTATGTTGTTTTGATCTCATATTGTGATTGTCTTGTGTCTGAATGATTTTATTGCATTATTTTGAATTCTGTATGTTTGATTGACGTATGTTTTTGTGATAATAATTCAAAAGGGGAGATTGTGAATGCAATAAAATAGGATTGCAGTTTAAAATTGTTATTTCAGGAAGTTGAGATATTTAAGGAGCACGAATTCAAATCGAAGAGGACTGGAGGAAGTCAACGAGAAGACTAAGGAGAAGAAGGAGGAGTCAAAGTAAATCGGGCGGATTCAATGCTGAAGAAAGATCAGCATGACGGCGCGGCTGAAGAATCGGGAGTGGTTGCTCAGCCGAGCGGAAGACAAATAAGTTGACCTGAAAAACAAAAAAAAGGTTAACGATTCTGAGAAGTATCATCGGAGTACACGAAACAGAGAAAGAGAGAGCTCTAAGGTTTTAGGTGTACTTAGTTGGATACTGTACTGAGCGAAGAAACAGTTGAGGTTGTATTTACGTCTAACTCAGGGGGAGTTATCCGTGGAGATCTTTAATACATTGTATAAACTGGCAAGTGTACTTAAAGATTGACAAGTAAATAAACGAATACTGTTTGATATTTTCTGATCTCTTTGGTTATTGGTTCAATAGTTATCTTCTACAAGTTTTCATCTTATTATTTAACAGCTGTTATGATAATATTTATAAGATCGTAAGGATAACAACCGAAAATCGTCATCATACCAACATCCTATTAGAAAAATATTATATAAATATTACATTAGATAATATTCTACGTGATGCTATATAGACTGATTTCTAATATAATATTTTATATAATATTCTTGTAATATAATATAAATTGTCAATAGAACTATTAATATATTCAAATTACATGCTCGCATTATCAAACATATATAGTTCGTAGTCATTCTTAATTTATGGATAAATAGTCAAGAAATACACGATTTGACCATTTTTCGTCCAATTAATACACATAATACATCATCCTATAATACACCATTTTACAGTTTTCAGCTAAAAATTTGAATAACTACGTCGACGTAGTTTGACTCTTCGAACTTCATACTAAATGTTATCATCTATTATGATGATAGAAAATGGTTTGAAAACCACTTGACCACCCTCAAATTTTTCTAAATATATATGAACTCTTGAATATAAGAAAATTTAACTCAAAACACTCAAATTAGTTTTAGATTTCCCAAATATTTTAAATGCACCACGTTGGATTATTAATAGACAATTATATAAAAAAAGGAAATACGTATATTGTACACTTTCCTAACTTGGAAAACAAGTCATTGACCTATGGCTACATTCTTTTGTATATAAACATTGCATATGATTTCGTAGCAAACAACAAGAGCAGCCACTTTTACTTCTGATTTCGAGGTTCATATTTTTCTCTTACACAATGGTTGTTCCCGTCGTAAAAAAAATCGGGAACACTGACGGTGTTGTTTTTCGGAGAACGATCTCTCCTTACGATCTCACTCCGGGGGATAATCCAGGAATCCTTTTAATCCAAACTCAGCTGAAAGGTGAAAGTAACTTTGATGAATGGGCCAAGGATATGTGCATGGCATTGCGTTCAAGGAAGAAATTTGGGTTCGTGGACGGGTCTTTACCGAAACCGCCCGAAGACTCTCCCGATTTGGAGGACTGGTGGACGAATAATTCCTTGATATGCACTTGGATCCGGAATACCATTGAATCATCTGTGCGATCTCAAATAGGTCACTTTGAGATAGCAAAAGATCTTTGGGAAGATATTCGTGAGAATTACTCTATTGCTAATGGACCTCGAGAGCAGAGGGTCCTTTTGGAATTGTCTCGGTGCCGTCAAAAGGGCATGTCCTTATCAGATTATAACTCAAAACTCAAGCGACTGTGGAAAGATGTCGCTAGTTATGATCCAATCATTGGTTGTGAATGCAGTAATTGTTCGTGCAACATTCGTCATAAACTCGAACAACGTCGTGAGCATCTCAAAGTTCATCAATTTCTAATGGGCCTTGACGATGCCACCTATGCGACTGTTTGCTCTCACCTTCTTGCACAAAATATGTTGCCATCTCTAGCTCGGGTTTTCAATTGTGTTGCGCAAGACGAAGACTCCAAGACGTAGTACTTGAACAAGCAGCTCGGGAGGTTATGAGTTTTACGATGAAGGCCTCATCTCCCTTGCCACACAGTGAGAACCGTGACTCCTCTATTGTGTGTTCTCACTGTGGGCGCAAGGGTCATCTTGTTGACTCATGTTTTCAGCTCATAGGCTACCCTGAATGGTGGCCCTAACGTGGGCGAGGAGAAGGTCGAAGTGGCTGTGGACGTGGTAACTCTTATGGAGGAGGAGGTCGCGGTTCACACGTCTCGGGTACTTCTTCCTCTGCTAATGCGGTTCAGGTTGCTGTTGCATCTCCTGGAGCTGTTGTGGCGGTAGCGCCTACTTCATCTCGTGCTCCTATCCCTGGTTTTTCACCGATTCACAGTGGCAAAGGTTACTCTCGCTTGTCTCCGATCAGCTTGTGTCCAATGATGTTATGTTGGGTAAGGCCCTATATACCCAATGGATACTCGACACGGGAGCATCGCGTCATATGACGGGTTCTTTGTCGCGTCTTACTCATGTCTGTCATGTGGATCCATGTGTAGTAACACTGTCGAATGGAACGACTGTTCTTGCTGACCGTGCTGGGATAGTAATGCTAACCTCTTCGTTTAAGCTCACTAATGTCCTCTTTTTCCATGTCTTAAAATGCAACTTGGTGTCCATCTCAACACTGATTGATGCGAATCATTGTCTTGCTCAGTTTTCGAATGATTTGTGTATACTTCAGGATCACACTTTGAAGAGGGTGATTGGTGAGGGTCAACGTCGAGAGGGGCTCTACTTCTTCCGTGGGTCTGAAGTTGCAGCAATTATGAGTGTTAGTTCGGTCGTTTCTATGGAGTTATGGCATCAACGGATGGGTCATGATCCTACGGCGGCTTTATCTTTGCTTCCTGGTTTAGTTTTTCCTAAGTCTAGTGACTCTAATAAGGCGTGTGATGCGTGTTATCGCGCCAAACAAACACGAGCTGTTTTTTCTATTAGTCATAATAAATTTGAGCAGATTTTTCAGTTAATACATTGTGACTTATGGGGTCCATACCGTACTCCGTCATCCTCTGGCTCTCGCTATTTTTTTACCATTGTAGATGATTTCTCACATGACATTTGGGTATACTTTATTACTGACAAATCAGAAGTCTCCGCTCGTCTGAGGAATTTCATCTCCTTGGTGGAACGGTAGTATCATCAACACATTCAAACTATTCGAAGTGATAATGGTACTAAGTTTAATTTTTTACGTGACTATTTTCAGCAGCTTGGGATAATCCATGAAACTTCGTGTGTTGCAACGACACAACAAAACGGGCGTGTTGAAAGGAAACATCGACACTTTCTCAATGTTGCTCGAGCTCTTCGGTTTAAGGCTCATCTCCCTATTCATTTTTGGAGGAAATGCATCTGAACGGCTGGCTACCTTATCAACCGCACTCCTACTCGCGTTCTTAACAGGAAGACACCTTATGAGCTTCTCCACGGGAAGCCTCATCTGCTAAATCATCTGCGGGTTTTCGTGTCATTATGCTACGACCACAACAAAGATACACAAGGTGACAAGTTCGCTAGTCGCAGTATAAAATGCATATTTGTTGGTTATCTGTTTGGGAAGGAGGGCTGGCGACTTTTCGATTTGGAGAAACGAACCTTATTTGTTTCGCAGGATGTTATTTTCTCAGAGAATGAGTTTCCGTATGCTTCTTCGGATACTCCATTTGTCATGCCTTCGAAGACTTGGCTAATGTCGGGACAAATGCTTGATAAGTTATTTTTCGAAGACGAGCCATCTTCCACCTCGCCCTCGACACCCGCTGCATCCTCTCCTACGTGTTTTACCAGTACACCAGAACCTGTACCTGAGACCTCCTCTGTATCAGAATCTGGGGGGGGGGGGGGGGGGGGGTGTTGCTCCATCGCGGGTACAGACAATCAACTCAGTCATGAACCAGACTTAGGCAGAGGTATGCGGTCAAAGGTTCCTTCGACCAGGTTACGAGACTTTTTTGCTGCGTCAGTGACTAATACGAGCTCCTCCTCGACCCTCACCTCCACCGAGAAGTCACCCTCTTCAGGTAGGCTCTACCCACTTACCCACTATGTCTCGTGTACTAAGTTTTCGTCTTCTCACAGGCAATTCTTGGCGGCTATATTTGCGGACTCTGAACCACAACATTATCATGAGGCGGTTAAGGGTGGTGACATGCGATACATGAGGAAATTCGGGCCTTGGAGGCGAATGAGACTTGGTCTGTAGAAGAACTGCCCCATGATAAGTCTCCAATCAGATGCAAATGGATATACAAAATTAAGTATCAGGCAGATGGCAGTGTGGAATGCTTTAAGGCTCGGCTCGTGGCATTGGGAAACCATCAGGTTAAAGGCCAAGACTATTCCGAAACATTTTCTCCCGTGGCAAAAATGACATCAGTCTGTCTGTTTCTAGCAGTTGCAGTGGCTCGACGATGGGAACTTCATCAAATGGATGTTCAAAATGCGTTTTTATATGGTAATCTCTCCGAAGCTGTGTATATGAAATTCCCACCAGCTTTCATCCTACGAATCCCACATGCGTGTGTCAGTTACGCAAATCGCTATATGGTCTCAAGCAAGCTCCTCGGTGATGGTTCGACAAACTCTCTACATCTCTTAAGGCCTATGGATTTGTTTAGTCTTACTCCGACTACTCGTTGTTTACTCTCTCCAAGTCCAGTGTTCGCCTCAATGTCTTTGTGTATGTTAATGATCTTATCATATCCGGGAACTCGTCCGAAGCTATTACACGTTTCAAGATGTATATGAGTTCTTGCTTCCATATGAAAGACCTTGGTGTTCTGAAATATTTTCTCGGAATCGAGGTAGCGCGCAACTCTGTAGGTCTTTAATTATTTCAAAGGAAGTATGCTCTTGACATTCTCTCCGAAGTTGTTTATTGGGATCTAAACCTGCCACTCATCCTATGGAACAAAATCACAAACTAGCCCTCTCCACGGCTCTATTGCTTGCGGACCCGAACGGTATAGAAGGCTCTTTGGTCGGTTGGTGTATCTTACGGTGACTCGTCCGGATCTTGTTTACTCAGTTCATGTTTTGTCACAATTAATGCAAAATCCTACGACCAAACATTTTGATGCTGCTGTTCATGTGGTCCGATATATCAAAGGCACCACCGGCCAAGGAATTTTGCTTCGTTCGAACTGCGATATCCAACTTTATCGGTGGTGCGACACAGACTGGTCTGGCTGTCCATTGGGTAAGAAATCTCTTACGAGCTGGTTCATTCAACTTGGTTCATCTCCGGTCTCTTGGAAGACCAAGAAGCAGCCTACTCTGTCAAGATCCTCTGCCGAATCCGAGTATCGAGCGATGGCTGCGGTGACATGTGAATTACTATGGATCAAGGTGTTTTTAGCTTGCCTCGGGGTGCATCATACTCAACCTATGGATGTTTATTGTGATAGTCAGGCAGCCATCCACATAAGCACAAACCCGGTATTTCATGAACGCACGAAACATATTGAGGTTGATTGCCATTTCACTCGTCATCATCTCGTTCATGACAACATACGTCTACGACACATCTCTACAATGAATCAACTGGCAGACATTTTTACCAAGGCATTGGGACAACGCGAATTTGATTCAGTCCTCTTCAAGTTGGGCACTCACATAATTAATAATGTGGGGGGGGGGGGTAATAGGCAATTACATAGAAAAGGAAATACATATATTGTGCTCTTTCCTAACTTGGAAAACAAGTAATTGACCTAGGGCTACATTCATTTGTATATAAACATTGTATATGGTTTTGTAGCAAACAACAAGAGCAACCACTTTTACTTTGTCTCTCTAGTTCTTACTTTCTGTCAATTATCGAACAATTTAGCATCTATCTTTTTTTGTTGATTTGGATCATACTCTCCCTTGCTGTGAACCTTGAGTGGAATCTTTGGCAAATGGATGTAAAAAATGCATTTCTACAAGGGGAATTAGAAGATGAGGTCTACATGTATCCACCTCCGGGGCTAGAACACATAGTGAAACCGGGAAATGTTTTAAGACTTAGAAAGGCGATCTATGGTCTTAAACAATCCCCAAGGGCGTGGTACCACAAGCTTAGCACAACACTAAATGGACGTGGCTTTAGAAGATCCGAGGCCGATCATACTCTATTCACATTGCCAAGCTCAAAGGAATCGTGGTGGTGCTTGTCTATGTTGATGATATAATCATCACGGGAAGTGACATAGAAGGCGTGGAAGCCACTAAGGTATATCTTAAAACTATGTTTGATATTAAGGATTTAGGAGAACTAAAGTACTTTCTAGGAATAGAAATATGTCGTTCTAAGGAAGGACTATTTCTATCCCAAAGAAAGTACACCCTTGATATGTTGAATGAGCTAGGTACAATGGAAGGAAGAATAGCAAGAACTCCACTAGAAGATGGATACAAAGTGATGCGTAAGGGGGAGATAGATGATGAGCCGTTTGAATACCCTAAAAGCCATTTGAAGACCCTAAAGTCTATAGGAGAATGGTTGGGAAATTGATCTATCTCACCATAACAAGGCCGGACATTTGTTTTGCGGTGAACCAAGTGAGCCAATATATGCAAGATCCAACAACTTATCATTGGAAGATGGTTGAATGGATCCTAAGCTATTTAAGTGGAACAAAGGATCAAGGAGTATGGATGGGATGCAACAAGAACACGGAGATTATAGGATATTGTGATGCGGATTGGGCCGAGGAGCTAGTGGATAGGAAGTCAACCACGAGCTATTGCACATTTATAGGAGGCAATCTAGTTACTTGGAAGAGCAAGAAGCAAAAGGTGGTTTCATGTTCAAGTGCGGAAGCCGAGTACCGAGCAATGAGGAAGTTAACCAATGAGTTAGTATGGATTAGAAATGTTCTCACGGACTTGGGCATTGAGACATCATCTCCCATTACAATGCATTGTGATAACCAAGCCGCCATCCACATTACGTCCAATTCGGTGTTTCATGAGAGGACAAAGCACATTGAAGTGGATTGTCACAAGGTTAGACAAATGATTGAACAAGGAGTAATTCTACCGTGCTATACAAGAAGTGAAGATCAATTGGCCGACATTTTCACCAAGGCTACAAGCAAGAAAATTTGTGAGTCCATATTCCCTCGGCTTGGACTCACAAACATTCGGACATGATATGTCTAACATGGCAATGAATTGTACTCTTTTTCCTAAGTGTGGTTTTGTCCCATTGGGTTTTCCCACTTAGGTTTTAATGAGGCAAGGAGCCATGGGTCAACCTTATCCATAGTAGTACACTATAGTTAAGCTTGAGGGGGAGTGTTAAGAATTAATTCTACATATATGAGATTAATCATATATGGATAGATTAGTTCTTAATAAATCTCCTAAGGATTAAATAAAACACACACAACTATATTTTGTAGTCAAAGGTGGCCGTTGAAAGGAATGAAAGGGATGTTGCTATTTTTGAGTAATTAGAATCACATGTGCAACTCAAGAAACCAAGCAACAAGGAGCTGTCCCTTTCTCCTCTTTAGCCGTGAAAGATGAGGACAAATTCATTAATTATGTTGTACTTGTAATTGTAGTTCAAATTCAGCTCATGGTCTCTATATATAGAATCACGTATGTAATGCTTAAACTCATGGAAATGAATTAAAAGTTTATTCCTAATTCTTCTTTCTATTCTCTTAGTTCTACAAACATCTTATTCTCTTCTTAAACACTCAAATTCTTACAGCTAAGAGTGAGTTTTCTAGGATAAGGGTGAGTGTTATAGTTCGGTTTGAATAAATAGAACCAAATTATACCTAGTTTGATTAAAATTTCAAATAAAATTTATTTAACATTAGAATAATAGAAATATATTTATTGTCTTATGTACAATTTTGTTATATATAGTTTCCTTTTTCTATGTGGGAGATGTTTTAACATCATTATGGTGCATCAATGATATTTATCGAATGATTCCAAATTACGTATAACAACATTCAACAAAACCTATTTTTTCACTTTTCTTCCGCCACACTTGGTTTTGCCGATCGTTCTCTCGATTGTCCGCCCGTAGACTTGCTGACCAGCCTGCACATCTGTCCATGCCCCGCTGGCCGCACACTCGTTTGTGCTCCGATGTTTGCACTATCATCCATGCCTCAAAGTCTCTCTGAGCTAGCACATCCATTTGTGCTCTTATTCTTTTGTAAATCACGCCAGGCCCAGTTGTCCATATGCAGGAACCTGCACATAACTATGCCCAACCACAAGCTTGCTAACTTGATTGACCCACATGACATATCGTCCGAGTAACCATTTTGCATCACCAATATCCGATCTCACATCCCAATCACCCTTGAAATGGAGTTGCTGAATTATGATTTATGGCATCATGTCTTTGAAAATCACTTCAAGAGTTTTGGTATGTTTTACCGTTTTGATGCTCTCATTACTAGAAAATTCAAAATTTGGGACGGAATTTGGGGACTGACATTTCCGTCCCTAAATTTAGGGACTGATTATACACGGATTAGGGACGGATAATGAAATCCGTCCCGAATCCGTCCCCAATTTTGCGTATCGAAGAGCTGTCTCTAATCTGTCTGTATTTGCGGACCAATTAGGGAAGGATGAGTAAGGTGTCCCTAAATTGGGGACGGAAGGTGCTGCCGTCCCTAATTTTTTAGGGACGGCCAAACATCCGTCTCCAAATTAGGGACGACTTCTCTTTCCGTCCCTAAAATTGGGGACGGATTTAGGACCGCCCCTAAATTTAGGACTTTAAAAACCATTTTAGGGACGGATTCGGGACGATTTTTCGGAAAATTATTTTCTTAGTCCATAATCCATCCCCAATTTGTCTATAAATAATCTATTTAACCCCTCAACCATTGATCCGTTTTTCATAAGCATCTCTCATATTTTTCACCGCATAACTTCTATAGTGTTTGCGATTATAATGACATCTTCATCAAGATCGAACATTTTCGTTTCTAGACAATGGATGTACAGAAGAATTGATCCAGAATCTCAAAACGTATCGAAAGAGTTTATAGAAGGTGTCACACAGTTTATGACAATGGCGGCGAATCAACAAGTTTACAAAGAAACAGGTACGTTGGTTTGTCTATGCATCAAATGCAAGAATGAAAAATTTGTTAATGAGAGAACTGTTTGGAAGCATAATTCTTTAAGAGGATTTACTCCGAATTATTTCATGTGGTTATGTCATGGAGAAAATTTTTCACCACGAACTAGTAATGTTGTGGAAAACTTTAGTAGGGGCACTATACATCATGAATTTGAGTCTTCTCAAGATGTAGAAATGAACCCTTATGTGGAAATGGTGCAAAATGTATTCCGTGAAAGAAACGAAAATATTGAAGAAGATCCGAATGAAGAAGCAAAAAGTTTTTTTTGAAATGCTAGAAAGTGCTAGGAATCCACTTTATGATGGTTGTAGGAGTGGTTTATCACAGTTATCTCTGTCTGCACGTTTGATGAATTTGAAGACTGAAAATAATTTGTCTGAGAATTGCATGAATTCGATATTGCAATTAGTAAGAGATTATTTGCAAGAAGATAATAATGCAGTAGACTCCTATTATGAGACAAAGAAGATGATGCGATCTTTGGGTTTATTGCCATATCAAAAGATTGATGTTTGTCAAGACAATTGCATGATTTTTTGGAGAGAGACATCGGAGATGAGTAATTGTCTATTTTGTGGAAAAGATCGGTTTTATTTAACAAAAAATGAAAAATCGGTTCCATATCGTCGTATGTGGTACTTACCAATTACAGACAGATTAAAAAGATTGTATCAATCTGTGGAGACCGCAAGCGACATGAGATGGCATGCTGAGCATTCAAGTAAGGAAGGAGAGATGTGTCATCCCTCAGATGGTGAGGCATGGAAACACTTTAACAAGGTATACCCTGATTTTGCGGCTGAGAGTCGAAATGTCTATTTAGGTCTTTGTACCGATGGTTTTAATCCATTTGGGATGTCTGGAAAGAATTATTCATTGTGGCCAGTTATAGTGACACCTTACAACTTACCACCGGATATGTGCATGAAACGAGAATTTTTGTTTTTAACAATAATGATTCCCGGGCCTAATCATCCGAAAAGAAGTTTGGATATATTTCTTCAACCACTTATTGAAGAATTAAAAGAATTATGGAATGGAGTTCAAGCGTACGATGTCTCGAGGAAACAAAATTTTATGTTACGAGGTGCTCTCATGTGGACAATAAGTGATTTTCCAGCTTATAGTATGTTATCTGGATGGACAACGCATGGTCGATTGGCTTGTCCATATTGCATGGAAGAAACAGATGCTTTTCAGTTGAAACATGGAAGAAAGACGAGTTGGTTTGATTGTCATCGTCGTTTTCTTCCTGTTGATGATGCATTACGGCGCAACAAGAGAAATTTTAAAAGGAATGTAGTTGTGCGGAAATCTCCTCCTCCAGTTTTGACCGGCGAAGAGATTTTATATGAACGACTTCTTGCTTTGGGTATTCCGAGGAGTATAGATTGCGGAGGGAACAATCATCCGAGAATTGGTGGTTATGGAATTACTCATAACTGGTACAAGAAGAGCATATTTTGGGATTTGCCGTATTGGAAAAATCTGAAACTTCGCCACAATCTTGATGTGATGCACATAGAGAAGAATTTTTTTGATAACATCATCAATACAGTACTGAATGTCACGGGGAAGACAAAAGACAATATTAAATCACGCAAAGATCTAGAAGAATATTGCTCACGAAGGGAGTTACATATAGGTGATGACGGTAAAGCGCCAGTCCCGATATTCAGATTGTCAAATGAAACGAAATATAAATTGTTGAAGTGGTTGAAAGAAGATGTGAAATTCCCCGATGGCTATGCGTCTAACATTGGAAGGTGCGTTGACATTCAAGGAGGAAAGTTATTAGGGATGAAAAGTCACGATTGTCATGTATTCATGCAAAGACTTCTTCCGATATGTTTTTCTGAATTGATGGACAAACATGCACACGAAGCAATTGGAGGTATGTGGTTGATTTTATATTAATATGTAGTGTGAATATTTGTTAAATACACGAATAATATTTTAATGTTACAGGTGTTGGCCTATTCTTTCGAGATTTATGTTCGAGAAATCTGAGTATGGATGTAGTTCGTCGACTGCAAAATAACATAGTTACTGTACTATGTAATTTGGAGAAGATTTTTCCACCATCATTCTTCGATGTTATGGAGCACTTGACAGTTCATTTACCGCACGAAGCCGCACTAGGAGGTCCAGTTCAATTTCGTTGGATGTATC
This sequence comes from Gynandropsis gynandra, assembly GCA_036759665.1. Classification (NCBI taxonomy): domain Eukaryota; kingdom Viridiplantae; phylum Streptophyta; class Magnoliopsida; order Brassicales; family Cleomaceae; genus Gynandropsis; species Gynandropsis gynandra. The sequence goes on along the minus strand of CM071864.1, from coordinate 37,317,094 downwards.
CGTTCGAGCGATTTATGTTTCATCTGAAGAAAAAAACCAAACAAAAAGCTCGACCGGAGGGTTCAATTGTTGAACAATACGTCAATGAGGAAATATCGTTCTTTACGTCATACTACTTCGAGCCACATGTTCAAACGCGGAGTAGAAATCCAGACAGATATTTTGATGGTGGTGTGGCGTATTCATATCCAGTACCAGATGTTCCGGACATATTTTGCGGAATTGGTCGAGCTGCTGGTAAGGCGAAAGATATATGGTTATCACAACGAGATCTTCATATCGCACATACATATGTTTTATTGAACTGCGAATATCTACAGCCTTTTGAAAGGTAAAATCTCATAATTAACTATGGTTATCACAATGACAATTTTGTTTATTGTTATAATATTTGTAGAATTTTGTTTCTTTTTATAGGACATTTGAGGATATATTGAAGAATACATATACGAACATTGATGATTCTCAGCTCCAAGAACTTAAAGAAAAAGATTTCTCGACATGGATGCGACAATATGTAAGTAATGAAATTTTACATAAATAACTTTTATAATATTCTGACGATGTGTATATGTACTGCAGGTTGAGATGGGCAATCACCCGTTGTGGCTACGAGATCTTGTCAAAGGACCGATTGTGAAAGTTATGAGTTGGCCTATGTATTTTACACGTGGTTATAATTTTCACACTTACGATCATGGAAAATTGAAGTCGACGATGAATTACGGTGTATGTGTGAAAGGTGAAAGCTATTGTGCATCGGTCGATGAACCAGATTTTTATGGGATTTTAAAGGAAATTTTGCAATTGGAATATCCAGGTATAGAAAACAAGTTTAAAACAATGTTATCCTTACCACATATGTCATTTTGAATATTGACTCATATTTTGATATTTTTTGTAGGTTATGTCGGTTTAAAAGTGATGTTATTTCGATGTGATTGGTTCGATCCAGTAATCGGTCGCGGAACAAGAGTAAACAAACTAGGCGTTGTAGAAGTTAACTCCACACGAAGATATGCAAAATACGAGCCTTTTATTCTTGCGTCACAAGCTGATCAAGTTTGTTACGTTTCCTATCCGCATATTAGAAGATCTTCAGGTTGGCGTGTCGCAATGAAGATACTTCCGAGGGGCAAATTTATCGACAACACAGAACAACAACAATTGCCAATGCAACAACAAATGACCGAGATTATTGCTATTGACGATGTACGCGTTGAAGAACTTACGCATGGTGAAATGGAGGAGCTCGAAAGAAACGAAGATGATATTCATGATGAAGATATAGAAGATGTAGAATTTGAATCAGATACGGAAGATTCGACGGAACAATTGTGTGACTCTGATGATGAATCATGTTAAAACGTTTACGAATTGTTTTTCATATACTTTTTAATGATTGTTTCTATTTTCTCATGTTAAAACGTCCCGATCTATCGTCCCGATTTAATTTTTTTTATAACGATCCACATATATACGAGGAACCGATTTGTTTATAACGATCCACATATATAACGATTCACAAAAACCGATTAAATTTTTTTTATAAAAAAA
>CM071864.1:37264091-37315514 GCA_036759665.1 Gynandropsis gynandra | reverse complement strand
GAGATGGCATGCTGAGCATTCAAGTCGTGAAGGAGAGATGTGTCATCCCTCAGATGGTGAGGCGTGGAAACACTTTAACAAGGTATATCCTGATTTTGCGTCTGAGAGTCGAAATGTCTATTTAGGCCTTTGTACCGATGACTTTAATCCATTTGGGATGTCTGGGAAGAATTATTCATTGTGGCCAGTTATAGTGACACCTTACAACTAACCACCGGATATGTGCATGAAAAGGGAATTTTTGTTCTTAACAATAATGATTCCTGGGCCTAATCATCCGAAAAGAAGTTTGGATATATTTCATCAACCACTTATTGAAGAATTAAGAGAATTATGGAATGGAGTTCAACCGTACCATGTCTCGAGGCGACAAAATTTTATGTTACGACGTGCTCTCATGTGGACAATAAGTGATTTTCTAGCTTATAGTATGTTATATGGATGGACTACGCATGGTCGATTGGCTTGTCCATATTGCTTGGAGGAAACATATGCTTTTCATTTGAAACATGGAAGAAAGATGAGTTGGTTTGATTGTCATCGTCGTTTTCTTACTGTTGATGATGCATTATGGCACAACAAGAGAAATTTCAAAAGGAATGTAGTTGTGCGGAAATCTCCTCCTCCAGTTTTGACCGGCAAAGAGATTTTGTATGAACGACTTCTTGCTTTTTGGTATTCCGAGGAGTATAGATTGCAGAGGGAATAATCATCCGAGAATTGGTGGTTATGGAATTACTCATAACTGGTACAAGAAGAGCATATTTTGAGATTTGCCGTATTGGAAAAATCTGAAACTTCGACATAATCTTGATGTCATGCACATAGAGAAGAATTTTTTCGATAACATCATCTATACAGTACTGAATGTCACAGGGAAGACGAAAGGCAATATTAAATCACACAAGGATCTAGAAGAGTATTGCTCACGAATTGTTGGAACGTACACACGTTAAGAAGTCAGATGATTCGTGGGTGGATCCCAAGGCGAAAAGCCTTCACGATGAAATTGAAAACATGGCAGCGGAACGAGTACCGCAAATTCCCCCGAGAGAAGACGGAACACAAACTACTCTTTGTCAGGAAGAGTACAACGAGTTGTATCTCGAGGTAATAATGACATTTCAATATGATATAATTTTACTATTTATAAATGTTATTAATTCTCGATATTTGTTTTACAGCAAGTTACGCCATACAAAGGTCATATTTTCGGACTTGGAGGAATGGCTTCAAAACATTCAACTTCCTCCAAGGGTAAAGAAAAAGTATCGGAGTCCGAGTTCCGACATCAGTTATCCGAAAGGTTACAAGAATCCGACAGGCGTGTTGAACAAGCACTAAATGAGGCTGAACGATCAAGCAAGCGAGCTGAATGATCAAATAGGCGAATGGAAAAGTTTCTGCGCATGATGAAATCGCAAATGCCTAACATCGATTGGGATGAATTTCAGAGCAGTGATTCCGATCACGACGAATCGAAAATACCTCCAACGGCTTAGGATTAAAAATGTTAATTATATGTATGCTTTTTAATTATTGTTATGTACTAAGTTTTATATATTAATCTAATCAAACTTTATTTTAATTTTATTTTTTTTATTTAAAAAAAATTAGGGACGGCCGCATTGGTCCGTCTTCAATTTTTAGGGACGGAAAATGGTTCGTCCCCAATTTCCGAGTCCTGTTTTGGTCCTTTTTTAGGGACCGTTTATGGACTGAATTTTCCGTCTCTAATTGGGGACGGATTGGGGACTGAATTTTCTGTCCCTAATTGGGGACGGATAGGGGACGGATGAAATTTGGAGACGCGCGTTTGCGAACTACCACTGGTCGTCCCTTATCCGTCCCTAAACCTGTTTAGGGATGGATTACGGACGGATTCTTTAGTCCCTAATTTGTGATTTTCATGTAGTGTCTACTCCCCTACCAACCCTGTGTCCACCTAGTCAAAGTGTATTGATGTTGATACACACATCGGGTGTTGGATCTCGAGACACGTAGATGATCCGCTAACTTGATTACTCGAATAAGATTTTTTTTTGGTAAAGGAGGATAACTTGACTGGTCTAAGGGTACTATTCAAGAAATTCATCAGCTGACGGTGCATAAAAGTGGTTGATGGTGGATGATCTCTTGACTCGCTTATGGACTCTCTTTAAGATTCGTCCAACGATGGTAGAAGTTGGAGATAATGAGGTGTTTGAGGTGGAGCAAAGGATACCAAAAAAGGTGCGGAAACAACCCTAGAATGCTTTCATACTTGACGGGTTGTCCTTAATACTTTTATACTTGCTGATCACCTGTTTGAATGACTTTAGAGATTCATCTAGGCTGAGAAGTCGGATTTGAGTCTCGGAATTAACCCTAGAATGTATTAGATTAATGAAAATCTAACCGGTCAGTTAATCTATTTAGGAACTGCAATAATTGAGGTTGAACTCCCATTGTTCTTCATGCATTTAGGTTTTTGATTTACTACATCGAGAGATGAGTACATTAATCTCCTAGGTAGTGGATTTAGGCATCGAGAGAGCCACTTCCGACAATAGAGGTTGAGTTTCCATTGTTTCTAATAATTGAGGTTGAGTTCCCTATCGTTCTTCATGCATCTAGGTTGTTGATTTACTGCATCGAGAGATGAGTACGTTAATTTCTTAGATAGTGGATTTAGACATCGAAAGAGTAACTCCCGACAATAGAGGTTGAATTTCCCATTTGTTCTTCATGCATCTAGAAGTTCCATTGCTGCATTGAGAGATGAGTAATGTTGATTCCCTAGGTAGTGGATTTAGATTTGAGTTCCCCATTGATTGTGATAATTCGATTTCAGGCTTTGTAGAAACATCCATTACATGTCCCGGTATTCCCGAAACCCGTGGTGCTCTATCTTATTTTATTTACTCTCTTTATTCTTTTATATCTTTATTTTCCAGTTTGATAACCATATCTTTATCGATCTTCCCCTCTTGATTTTTAATTCTAACGTTCGCACTAGTTTCCTGAGTTCGGCCCTTGTACTACACGAACCGTATACTTGCGGTAGAGTGGTCTAGGAAATAAAAACTTTTGATTTCCGATCATCAACAATATTCAACAAAATCTATTTTTTCACTTTTCTTCCGCCACACTCAGTTTTTCAGATCATTTTCTCGATTGTCTGCCCGTAGACTCGCTGATCAGCCCACACATCTGTCCATGCCTTGTTGGCCGCACACCCGTTTGTGCTCCGATGTGTGCACTATCATCCATGCCTCAAAGTCTATCTACAGCTAGCACATCCATTTGTGCTCTTATTCTTTTGTAAATCACACCACGCCCAGGTAGGAACCTCCGTATAACTATGCCTAACCACAAGATTGCCGACTTGGTTGCCCCACATGACATATCTTCCGAGTAACCATTTTTTCCATCACCAATATCCGATCTCACATCTCAACCACCCTTGAAATGGAGGAGTTGAATTATGATTGATGTCTTCATGTCTTTGAAAATCACTACAAGAGTTTTGTTATGTTTTACCGTTTTGATGCTCTAATCCCCTCCCAACACTGTGTCCACCTAGTCAAAGTGTATTAATGGTGATACACGCATCGTGTGTTGGATATCGGGACACGTAGATAATCCGCTAACTCGATTACTCGAATAAGATTTTTTGGTCAAGGAGGATACTCTTCAAGAAATTCATCCGCTGACGGTGCATAAAGGTGGTTGATGGTGGATGATCTCTTGACTGGCCTATGGGCTCTCTTCAAGATTCGTCCAACGATGGTAGAAGTTGGAGCTAATGAGGTGTTTAAGGTGGAGCAAAGAACACAAAAAAAGGTACGGAAACCTTTTGATATAGTCAGATATGACTTCCATTTTTTTTGGAACAAGTTGAATATACTGTATACTTGACAACAATAAAAAAACATAAGGTTTATTTCTTCTCAATTTCAAGGTGACATTACAAATGAACTACATCGAAAGGGGTAGATCATCAACATTAAATGTTGTAGACACGTTATACTCACTTGGTAGTTCAAGGTGGTAGGTATTGTCATTGATCCGTTCTACAACGAGAAATGGTTGATCTCCTCTTTGTGCTAGTTTTGAACTCCTTTTATCAAGAAACCTTTCTTGTATCATGTGTAGCCACACCAAATCTCCTTCTTTGAACACCATGTTTTTCCCTTGTTGGCTTGTTTGACGTATTGTTTCACCTCCGTCTTATGTTGTCCCAAACGTTTTCACATAGCTTCTTGATTATCTTGAGTTTATTCTCACCATCAAAGTTTGCAATTTCGTTTCTTGGTAGGGCCGATAATGTCTAAGGAAGATGAGATTGAACCCATAGATGACCTCAAATGGTGAATTTTTCATGGCATAGTGTTGTGTTTGGTTGTAAGCAAACTCGACACGTGGTAGGTATTCAAACCACCTTTTTGGGTGTTGCCCAATGAACGATCTTAGCGGTGCAACTAGCGTACGTTTGACCATTTATGTCTAACCATCAGTCTGTGGATGACACATCATGGAGATAACAAACTTTGTCCCTAGCTTCTACCAAAGTGTTTGCCAGAAGTGTTTAAGAAATATTATGTCCTGATTTGAGATGATCTTCTTGGATAAGTCGTGGATGCAGACGATCTCTTTGAAAAAAAAATATCCTCAATACCGTTTGCATCATTGGCCTTTGAACATGGTATAAAGTATGCCATCTTTGAGAAATTATCAACATCAACAAAAACAAAGACAAAATCTTTCTTTTGGATCTTTGGAAGTTCGAGAACAATGTCCATCGACAAGTTAGTTCTTGGATGAGTTGGGATGGATAGAGGGAGATATAAACCGTGGGGATGGACGCGAGACTTGGCTTGATCATTTCAATTTGATGCTTGAGGCGTGACCAAAAGAAATGCTCATTTATGGTGGTCAAGGTCTTCTCTACGCCAAATTATCCCATGAGAGTCCTTCATGTGCTTCTTGAAGCACTGACTCCCTCGTTAAGCTTTTCGGAATGCAAAGTTGTCCTTCGTGTAAATGATAACCAATGTGTGTGTAGAAAGATCCAATAACTCCTTCCTTTCACAATAGGAATATCTCGCCAAGCTCCATATCTTATAGATACAACTCCTTAAAGTGCTTGAATCCCAAATTTCTGGCATCCATGGTCATGATGAGAGTGTGTCTTCGTGATAATGCGTCAGCCACCACATCTTTTTTGTCTTTCTTGTACTTAATTATGTACAGAAAGGACTCAATTAGCTCTATATGTGTGGTAGTTAAGTGTTGCTTCACTTAACTTCTCGTTGAAATATGCCATAGGTTGTCGTTGTTGAACTAGGACCACTCAAATACCAATCCTTGAGGCATCACACCCCACTTCTAATGTCTTGTCAAAATTTGGTAATGTTAGGACATGTGCGGTGGTGAGACTTTACTTAAATGCTTCGAACATGTTAGGACATGTGCGGTGGTGAGACTTTACTTAAAATTCTCAGACTCTCTCTTGGACGAGTTGGTTGAATACCTTGTTAGTTGCCCATATTGGTTTGACATTCTTCTTGTAGTAGTTGCGCTTGGCGTTGTTCATCATCAAGCGTATTGAGCTTTCATGACGTGCATCCAACCTGTGTAGATGCGCGGCATATCCTTCTTCCGCAATCTATATGCACATTGCAAAATAAATTATAATAAATTAGTTTACAATAAATGTAACTAATCATTTTAAATACAAATTTTATATGATTTTTCACTTACGATGAAAGTACACCACCATCGGCGGCGTATAACTTCTGGTGTCACCTGCCAAGAATAATAGAGGCGATCCTGTAGCGATCTCTGGATGATGTTATTTCTTGTATGTTTGAGCACATCTTCCACATCAAACCTGCGCATGAAAATGAAATATTTAGATAATAGTTATAATTAAAAACAATATAAATTATTATTTTGAATTCTTACTATAACATCCCGTCATGGCGATCAAGATCGATAATCAGAAGGTTGGGACGACCATCGAAATTATCGATCAAGGTGTCTATATCCACCATATCGTCTTCTTCATCAAATATCGGCGGTGCCGATATTGGTGAAGGAGGTCGATATGGTGGTGGTGGAGGCGGGGGCGGGGCTCCTGCCGAACCCACCAACACACCACTGCATCCGATAAATTTTCTAGCCCTCATTTTAAGGTTTGTGTTTAGAATTGTTTGTGTGATATATATTATATGATTTAGGAGAATATTTTATTTAGAATCGTGTTGAAAATGAAACTCTTTAAGATTTAATATTAAAAAATTTCCAACGGGCATCCATTGGAAATTGCAACGGATGCCCATTGAAAAAATATCCACTCAACAGACACAATTAATTGACATGATGTTCTGTGTTTCCAACGGGCATCCGTTGCAATTTCCCACAGATGCCGATTGGAAGTGCTTACTCCTGAGGAAACGGGCGCCAATACAACAGTACGTCTCCCCGTTCAACGGGTATCCGTTATAATTTTCAACGGATTCTTGTTGGAAAACATAGTAGCATAGGATAGCCATGATGAGATTTTGAAAGGGCATCCGTTGCCACATAGCAAGGGATGCCTGTTGGCGCTTCCTAATGGTCAGTCGTTTTCTGATGACCTCCCTCTCAATGGGTATCTATTAGAAATTACCAACGGATGCATGTTGACATTATAAAAATCTTGAATGTTTTACTAAGTGTTGAGCACAATTTAACATTTCAACGGGCTTCTGTTGGCATTGCCTAGGATGCCCGTTGAAATTGGATTATATGAAGCTAAAAGTTTTTTTACAAGTTACATAATTTATATATTACATTGTAGAATTCACATTTCTTCTTCGATAGATTCTTGGATTGGCTAGCCTTCATTCAATTGTTCAGTGAATTCATCGTCGTTTTCATCTTCCGTATCTTTCGGTTCAACGTTTTCATAATCACGTATGTATTCTCTGTCTATGTCAGTTCTTGTGAGAATCTCCTCCTGATTTTCTATATCAATTAACCGAAGGCTGTGGATGATCGGTTTGCAATGGATCTTCTTTTTCATCTATGCTTATAATTCCTCGTGGCTTGATCTTTACTACGACCAACACTCCTCTCTTTAACGTTTCAATGTTTTTACATATTCCACATAACATATTTGATGTACTTGATCTATTTTGATGAATTGATCATACTTATTATATTTTCGTCCCGGATTGATGTCAATTCTTCTTCATCGATTTTTTCGTGTACCACGTCCTACGGTTGGGTCGAACCACTGACATTTAAATAACAATACCTTCAAGCCCATGAGACTGAGATATTCCACTTTTATGATTTGGTGCAATATGCTGTAGAAGTTATCACCATCTATTTCACTATTAATTCAAACACCGTAATTGTATGGCTTCTATGTTTTCCGTGTGGAATGTGTATCCGCGAGTAAACAAATTTGGCCAACACATAACATTTCGTGTAGGACCATTAGCCAAATGTTTTAACCACGTAGGTAGTCTCTCATAAGAACATTTCACCAATATCATATAAAAATAAATGATACTTTATAATATACGCAATTAATTTTAATATATATAAGACGTACACAAGTACTAACATAATCTCTTAACCACGAGTCCTAATGTTGAACTTTCATTTCAATATGTTCATTTGCGTTTAGATGAGGATATGTACTAATTACTTCTTCATCAAATATCATGTAATGAAAATACGTTAATATTTTTAATATATATATATATTAATTGTGTTGAAAAGATTGATTTTCATTGTTTTGTACCTTTCGAAAGGTAATAGCTCTTGACAATTTTGTAATATATATGTGTAGACGTGCTTATACTCCTCTGGTGTTAACCAATATTCTTCGGATTTACCTCCTATGCATCCAATAGGTGTAAACATCTCAGGAATCGTGTCAAACTGTGGATTATATTGATATAGATAGTTTGTGTGATGATCCGCTGCACGGCTTTCTTTCGTTTGAATAGGCGACTCGAAATAAAATGTGTTGAAATATGTGATTTCTTCAAACAAGTATTGTTTAACAATATATCCTTCAACCACTGCTTTGTTTTTTTTTCCTTTAAATGAAAGAAAAACCTTTCGAAAGGATACATCCATCTGAATTGAACTGACCCACCAAGTATTACCTCATCCGGTAAATGTATTGGCAAATGTTCCATGACATCGAAGAATGAAGGCGAAATTTTTTTTCTAATGAACATAATACTTTATAGATATTGTTTTTCATTAATTACAAGTCATACCTTTTTAAATTTCTTAAACATATATCTCTGAAATATATGCTAATTCAACATAGCACATCGTGAACGTTCCATGGTAAGAGTTCCGCAAATGCAATTGGAATGAGTCGCTGCATAAAAACGTGACGATCGTGAATTTTCAACCCGATCAGCCTCGAACAAGCAATATCCACACACAGAGCAATGTTTAGTGCATATCTATCTGGAAACTTAACGTCTTCTTTTAACCACCTTTATAATGCGGTTTTCGCCAGCCAAGACAATCTGAATACTGGGATAGGTGCACTTGCATCTCTTAATTCCAACTTAGGTCTTTGACATGTTGTGTTCAAATGTTTTCTTGATTGTATATTATCCTTAGTTTTCCGTGCCACATTCAAAACAGTATTGATGATGTTATAAAAAAAGTTCTTTTCGATATGTATAACATCTAAAATATGATATAATATCAGTGATTTCCAATATGGTAGTTCCCAAAAGGTACTACGTTTATACCAGTTATGCCATTCACCTTGGCCTTTTGGTTTTCGATGCCCACGATCTTCACCGCTAGCTATCGATTCTTGTAAATCGCCCATTGTGTTCAATCGTTTATCAAGGATTTGCGTTCCGGTTTGCATGCATGGTGCCTCTTCTTTTTGTACCACGTTCTTTCGAAAATGTTTTTTATCTTTCCGGGAAGCATATCCACGGGGAAGAAATCTTCTATGACAATCCAACCAACATGGTTTCTTCTAATGTACTGGTCAAAATGAATCTTTATCCTCCATACAATATGGACATGCTAATCTCCCGTGTGTGCTCTATCAAGATAACATTCCATAGGCAGAAAAGTCGCTAATTGTCCACAATAAGACCGCTTTCAATGTGAAAATGTTCTTTGTACTCACGCCATAAGCGAGAATTCCTTCGTTCCACAAATATCTTAATCCATGAATTAAGGGATGCAAAAAGACATGAAAACTTTTCTTCGGATGTTTTGGTTTTGGAATTAGCAACGTGAGAACCATTACCTCTATTTTCAAACACATATCCGGAGGAAAATTATAGGAGACAAGATCACCGGACACAGAGAATGTTGAATTCCAGATTGTTCATATGGATTAAAACCATTGGTGCATAGGAAAAGATAAACATTTCTCATTTCATACGCGAACTCAGGAAATATTTCATTGAAATCGTTCCAAGCCTTACCATCCGATGGATTTTGCATTATTCCTTCGCCCGTCGAGTGTTCTGCATTCCATCTCATTGTCGTAACGGTTTTTTCGATTCAAATAACCTTCTTGACCTATTTTCTACAAGTATATAAAATATTATTTTGTATGGTACATATTTAAGTGAAAATGGTTTTTTGGCCAAAATATGCTTGCACCACAATTTGCACTCCAACAAGTCTTTTTCATTTCCTTAAAAAAACATGCAACTGTTTCTACAAACATCAATGTTTTCATGTGGCATTCCCAAATCTTTTAAAACATTCTTTGTTTCGTAGTATATCTTAGGAACTTGATTATAATCTGGTAAATATTCATGCATGGTTTCGCAAAATGAATCCATAAAATTTTTAGAAACATTGTAGTCTCTTTTTATACTCATCAATCTTGAAGATAAAGATAAGCGGGACTGACCTTCATGACAACCTTCATATGTAGGTTAATTCGTCGAATCAAATAAGTTAAAAATCGGCGTGCCTCATTGTTCGACATCTCTTAATTCGTTTGTTCAACAACTTTAGGAGAAACATCTAACACCGTTTGCACATATGGATAGGTCGTTGATACTTCATAAATAACTTATTCATTTCTTTCTACTTGCGTTTCTTGTATAATATCTCTAACGCCGCAATTTTCCCTGTGAAATAACCAAATTTTGTAATTCTCTACAAAGCGCACTTTGTAAAGATGTTTGCAACAATTTTTTGACTTTGATATATCATATTTTTCCATCTTTTGCATGGACATAACATTTTCCCCCGTTCTTGACACAAAAATTGAATCGACGAAAAACTCATGAAGTGCTCCAATCTGTTTAAGAATTCTTGAATAATTTCTTTGGTTATATGATCTTTTCTTCTATACATCCACTCTCTCTCTTTCTATATATATATATATATATATATATTTCTATTTGAAGAAGACGACATTTTGTTGAAAATATATTTGTTGTTGATGGTTTGATGCTAAAACCTTGATATTGATCATCAAATAGTGTTTTTTCCAATTGAAATCCATTGGAATCCTTAACGGATGCCCATTGCAAAGACACATGAAAATATTCCAACGACAATCCTCAAATTAACAATTTTACAATCCGTTGCCAATGCCAATGGACATCCGTTACAATAGGCAACGGATGTCCATTGGCCCATTTTTTCGTTTTCTACGGTGTGTCAAAGGATCGTAGCAACGAACAAGATCCGTTGCTCGTTCGTTGACAGTTGCAACGGATTACAACGTATTACAGCTTGTTGAACGTTCTCTGGTATCCGTTGTAATCCATTGGAAATGCTCATCAAAGGAGGGATCCGTTGATCCGTCCGTTGATATTCATATGCTTTTTTGTAGTGTTATGAGGGACCTCTCCGTCTACACCTAATGTCAAAAGATTGAAAAATTCTTGGATCTACTTTTGAATCTTGACACCCATTGAATAAACGAGCCATTGTGATGAATGTGATCAACGATTTGAATGAAATTTTGACAATACTTTCCATGGTATTCAACATCAAAAATCATTTTTGACCTTTCATAATGTTTGCTCCATGATTCTTCTTGAGGAGCAATGCTTCGCTAGAAACCATCCCCTCAACCTTGCTAATTAAAGGTTTGGATCCTCATCTAATCGCACTCAAAATGTGATTTGGTTCAGTATCCATAGAAACGATGGCTAAAGCTCACATCGACCGTGATCAATGTTTGAGCGTGAAATACAAAACATGATTTAGGTGTGCTTAAGAGCGAGGAATTATCATAAGTATCCTCCGTTGGAAATACTTTTTTCCGCACTTCTGGTCATAATCTAGGTACTTGCAAAAGAATAAAAAACAAATCAAAACAAAAAGGATGTGTCAATAGCGATCTAAATATGAAAAAAATAGAAAGAGTGACCTAATTTCATAAAATCAAATAGCTAAGCTGCCTAAAGTCCTCGAGAAAGAAGCCAAAAACTTTATGTATTTTCTAAGTGTGATATAATATATATCAACTTAAATCATTTATACCTAGACTATATATTATTACAATGCTACAGATCATGTAGTACCACGGTCTAACAGAAGGACAAAAGGGAAACTAAACTATCAATATCACAAAAACAATGATAATGAACGACAATATCTATTATCTTATATGTGAGCAAACTAAACTACAATTACAAATATATACAATGTACAATACATATTAGTTGAGAATTGTCCTAACTAATAACATCTATTTTGTTATATTATTTTCGTCCCTTTTTTTATAGTAAGATTCATCATTTGTTTAGACTTTACCGAACATTGAGTATCATTTAGCCCTCTTCTAGCATTTTCTCGTGTATTTGCAGGAAATGAAGATATCGGAGAATAACACAAGAAAATATCATAAAACTAAGCAAAAACATTATCCATTCAGCTATGCATGGCCAGCATCCAAGAATCATAAACCGAAGAAGAGAAATGGAAGCTAGCCGGTTGGAACACACATGGACACACGGCTGGAGTAAAAAGGAAACATGCTGGCCGCTGGAGTAAAATGGAAACCTTTGGCTGGAGCAATGCTCGGAAGGACACGGCTCACCTAAAATGGAAACTTGTTGGAGTAGAAGAGGCAGCACGGTGAACAAGAGAATTAAACTCCAACCGCTGCACACAAGAAAAGTAAACTCCAGACGTCTACACAAGAAAATGTAACTCCAGCTGCTGGACAATAATGGAAGTGCACGACCAAATAGGAAAGAAGGAGAAAAGGAAAAGAAGAGAAGAGGAAAGAAAGGAGAAGGGGTCAAGAGGAGAACACCAATTTCGGACAGAATAGACACACATAACAACAACACACGGGAGAGAGAATTACGAATTCAGAACATGGATGACCTGTTGAAGACTACGATATTAAAATAGGAGAAATCTCGTTCTTTATCTATGCTTAAGATAAACCTCTTTTTTTTTTGTTTTCTAAGTCCATGTCCAAGTAGATTTGTTACCACGGGTTAGAGAGCTTTGCCGATATGTAATGAAGTCTTGAGCTTAATGCTTGGTGGGTTCTTAATGCTTTTATTCTTGTACGCAACCCGAATAAATGATTATGGTATTTGATTGTTTTCAGAATGATTGGCTGTTCTTAATGCTTTCGTTCTTGTACGCAACCTGAATGAATGTTTGTAGAAGTCTATTGAATCTACGCCAAGGGATTAGACTTTGGAACTTAGCCATGATTTTGGGTCTCAATTGATTTAGAATCTACGCCAGGTCGGTGAATTGGATCTACGGATTAGGATAGCGGTCTTAATGCATCTAGTGGGCAAGATTACGTAGTCTGAAGATTGGTAGTACGCACGCTAGGTAGTGGACAAGTCTACGCCAGTCAGTTCCTACCTTAGAGCTTGAATTCTCTGAATTCATGATAATATCTAAGACAAATGATCCTGTTAGAACTTCATTGCATTATCGTGCATCTCTCAAAACATGTGGTGTTAGTTTATTGAGTTTAATTTGTTAGTTAGTTAGTTTATCTTCATTTTCATTCTAATCACTTATTGATTTTACACGTTCTACTCATTAGTCAACTAGCTTTATTGTTGCATCGATTTCCCAATATTCGACCCTTGTACTACACGATCTGTATTCTTGCGAAAACGTTAGTCTAGGTATTTATTACTTTAAAACGACTTCTAAATTTTCCAAGGTTATAGTATATACGGATCATGCTACCGTACGTTACCTTCTCACCAAGAAGGATGCTAAGCCGAGGCTCATTAGATGGATTCTACTACTGCAAAAGTTCGATCTTGAAATAAGAGATATGAAAGGAGAGGAGAATGGGCTGGCTGACCATCTTTCACGTCGTGAAATCACCGAGCGGGTTCCTATCGTCGATTATCTCCGAGACGATGTAATAAGGTATGTGAATTGCGCCTTCACTCCATGGTATGCTGACTTCGTGAATTATCTAGCATGTCGAGTGCTACCAGAGGGGCTAAACTATAACGCGAGAAAGAAATTTCTCCATGATATCAAGGCATACTATTGGACGAGCCAAATCTTTTCAAGAGGGGCACGAACGAAATCTTTAGACGTTACATCCTCGAAGAAGAAGCTCCACACATACTATCACATTGCCATTCTTCAAGTTATACAGGTCACTTCGCAACAGCCAAGACAACCGTAACGGTACTGCAAGCGGCATCTATTTTCCTATGATCTTCAAGGACGCTGACAACTACGTTACGTCATGCGACACTTGCAAAAGAACGGGAAATATTTCTAGACGCAATAAAAATCCGAAAAATTACATTCTAAAAGTTGAGCCGTTCGACGTGTGGGGAATAGATTTCATGGGCTCTTTCCCGTCTTCAAACGAGAATCTCTACATATTGGTCGTGGTGGACTACATATTGATGTGGGTAGAAGCCATGGCAAGTCCGACCAACGACTCCAAACCAGTGATCAAGATGTTCAAACATGTCATATTCCCACATTTTGAAATTCCGAGGGTAGTGATCAGTGATGGAGGTAAGCACTTTTTGAACTGTATCATAGAAGGGCTGTTGAAGAAATATGGTGTTCGACATAGAATAGCAACACCGTATCACCCTCAAACCAGCGGCCAAGTTGAAGTTTCTAACCAAGAGATCAAGTCCATTTTGGAGAAGACGGTCTCAAAAACTTGGAAGGATTGGACACTGAAACTCGACAATGCATTATGGGCCTACCCGACTGCATTCAAAATGCCAATTGGAATGACTTTGTTCCAGCTCGTGTACGGTACGGCATGCCACTTACTGGCCAAGTTAGAATACCGAGCGTATTGGGCGATCAAAGCACTTAATTACGACTACAAGTCAGATGCAGAAAAAGGAATGCTACAGCTACGCCAACTAGAAGAGATACGCCTCAACTCATACGAGAATGCGAAGATCTACAAGGAGCGCACGAAGAAGTGGCACGATAGGCATATCGTCTAGTGAACTTTTAATGTAGGTGATCAAGTACTCATTTTCAATTCGCGTTTGGAACTTTTTCCATGGAAACTCAAGTCTCGCTGGTCTAGACCGTTCACGATCAAGAGCATCTCATCACATGTCACAATCGAGCTAATAGGAATGAGCAGTCCATTTAAAGTAAATGCCCAACGGATAAAGCTTTACCATGCGGACAACATAGATCACAATCAAGCTACATTCACTCTTTTGGAGCCGAGCCATGAGTAGAAAGTCTTGCTCAGGCTCGTGATCCTAAACAAGTGCTTCTTGGGAGGCAACCCGAGCCCCGAGAGATGCATATACCAAGCTGCATCAACTCAGGAAAGCAAGCACACATCAGGTGTACACGTTCTTACGCTCTTTATTTTCCCCGCATTTTTTTCATCATTGTGATTAGGATTAGATGCTGAGTTCTTCGTTTCAAATTAGCGTTTACGTTATTTTCGTTAGGATTAGACGGATGGATATCTAATACGAACTTTTGAACTTTAGCCATCTTTGTGCAACCTTATCGAATCAGGAACAAAAGTCTAGGCTTGCTGAAAAATACCTTTAGATATCGATTAGTCTAGTAGTTGTGCATGAATCCATAGCCTATAGTTGTATTCCTCCCCTAGGTTTCAATCCCAAGCACTTATATCTCCATGTATACCGTTCATTCTTTGATTTAGTTCGATCATTTATTTCCACGCGCTTACACTTTGCTATCAATAGAATAAGTTCTTTAGCTATTTCTAAGGGTTAGAGTCAATACGTAATCCCAATGGTTTAATCAAAAGAAAATAACATGCAATGACACAACCTCTCCACTCCACTAAGGTTACATATGAGTGTGATCGAATCAGGAACAAAAGTCTAGGCTTGCTGAAAAATACCTTTAGATATCGATTAGTCTAGTAGTTGTGCATGAATCCATAGCCTATAGTTGTATTCCTCCCCTAGGTTTCAATCCCAAGCACTTATATCTCCATGTATACCGTTCATTCTTTGATTTAGTTCGATCATTTATTTCCACGCGCTTACACTTTGCTATCAATAGAATAAGTTCTTTAGCTATTTCTAAGGGTTAGAGTCAATACGTAATCCCAATGGTTTAATCAAAAGAAAATAACATGCAATGACACAACCTCTCCACTCCACTAAGGTTACAACCTTATGAGTGTGCCAATCGGCAACCTGGGTCTAAGTAGAAGGTTGTCCTCTTCAACTCTGACGTCCTAGAAACCGAGCATGAATTTTCAAAGAAAAAAATGTGTGGAAACCGAAAAGAAGAAAAAGAGAACCGAAAAAGAAAAATGATTGTCTTAAGAATGGTATCTCACAAGAGCATATTAGAATAGGTGTGAGATCGCTTGGATGTCGTCTAGGGGTTAGTTAAACGAATTTATGATATGTGTAGGATTGCACGGCTAGTGGTTTTCGGTGGATAGAGGTCAGAACTAGGCACAAACACTTTGATTTATATTCGTGTGACGCGTTGTTGTGCATGATGGCTGGTTTTTCGAACTTCTTGTGCTAGTATTCGGTTCTTGGATTCATCATCCATTTAGATTTTACCGAGCATTAAACATGATTTAGTCCTCTTCTAGCCACCTAGACAAGAAAATGTAAACTGCAGCCGCCTACACAAGAAAATGTAAACTCTAGCCGCTGGACAAGAATGGAAGTGCACGACCAAAGACGAAAGAAGGAGAAAAGGAAAAGAAGAGAAGAGGAAAGAAAGACGAACGGGTTAAGAGGAGAAGACCAATTTCGGACAGAATAGACACACACATACAACAACACACGAGAGAGAGAATTGGAGAGCAGAACGCATACGAGGATAGAGACAAGGCGACGAATTTGGAACATGGACGAGCTGTTGAAGACTACGATATTGGAATGGGGAGGAAGCTCATTCTTTATCTATGTTTAAGATAGATTTATTTTGTGTTTCGTTTTCTAAGTGAATGTCCGAGTAGATCAATAGCCACGGGTTAGAGAGCTTTACCGATATGTCATGAAGTCTTGTGCTTAATGCTTGGCGGTTCTTAATGCTTTTATTCTTGCATGCAACCTGAATAAATGATTATGGCATTTGATCGTTTTCAAAATGATTGATTTTTCTTAATGCTTTCGTTCTTGTACGCAACCTCAATGAATGTTTGTAGAGGTCTAATGAATCTATGTCAGGGGATTAGACTTTAGAACTTAGCCATGATTTAGGGTCTTAATTGAATTAGAATCTACGCCAGGTCAGTCAATTGGATCTAGGGATTAGGATAATGGTCTTAATGAATCTAGTGGGTGAGATTATGCAGTCGGAAGATTGGTAGTACACACGCTAGGTAGTAGACAAGTCTACGCTTGTTATACCTACATTAGAGCTTGAATTCCCTAAGTTCGTGATAATATCTAAGACCAATGATCCTGTTATAATTTCATTGCATTATCGTGCATATCTCAAAATCTCTTGTGTTTAGTTTATTGAGTTTAATCCATTAGTTAGTTAGTTTATCTTTATTTTCATTCCAACCACTTATTGATTTTACACGTCCTACTCATTAGTCAACTAGCTTTATTGTTGCATCAATTCCCTAGTTTTCGACTCGGGTACTACACAATCCGTATTCTTGCGGAAATATTAGTCTAGGTATTAATTACTTGAGATTAACCACACCATTAACGTATATGAATTCATTAAGCATTTCGAAAAATATCATTTTGGTCCTACAAGAGAACTCAATCATCTTCTATTGATCTAATTTCTTTCAGTGCATAGGGCTTTCTTCATACAAAAACTCAGGTTATATTTCTTTTATATACTTTTTTCTATCCTTTCCTCAATGTGCTGGTCTCTTCATATAGAAAACTTCTTCAAATCTCAAAATATTCAATTTTTGAACTATTATTTTAAGTCGATGCATCATTTGGCTGAGTTGGTGTCAACTCAGGCCTAACATTTTTGCACGTGTCCCTTTTAAGTCAACCCAAAGATTGATGTGTTTTGGAACAACGATCCATCAAGTTAACTACTACTTAGGTCAAGCTAACCTAGAAGGGTAGAAGGCGTACCTCCTTTGGTCTATCGTTCGACTATGTTTCATAGCTTTTTTGCATCTCATACTTCCCGTAAGATCATAAAATAAAGCAAAGAAGACGTAAAAAATAACTAACACTACAATAATGCATGTTATCTTCAACTGTGAAATCCGTTATGGACTCTTTTCAACTCATGTTAACGGATATCAGACCATTGATAATCAACCATTTCAAATAACCATATGCTGTACAATTTAATAGGCGTTTCAACAAAAAATATGTTGAGAACATTTCAGCAGGGGATAACAAAAATATATGTTAGAACACTCCAACACATATCCACAACGTTATCCGTTGAAATGACCATTGGGTATCCGTTGTAAGGATCAACAAGCATTCATTGCACTTTTCAATGGTCATATGCTAACATGATCAACTAGGATTCGTTGGTATTTCGTAAACATTGTAAAGGATAAGTCCACTGAAATCCATTACACATCGCGAGCAAGATCAAAGGGTATCTATTGATATTGTGCACAATGGTATCAACGGGCATTCTTTGCTTCTATTGGTGGATATTTTAAATATAACAACGGGCATGCATTGATTATGTTTGCGAGAAATTTAAAAGTATCAATAGATGCTCGTTGTTATTATGAAATCATAATCAATGGATGCTCGTTGATATTGTGGCAACATAATCAATGGATGCCCATTGATATTATGGCGAAACAAAATCAGAAAAAAACAAAGAAATAATAAAATATAAAATGAAAATTAGATAAAATTTTAATAAATATTTTAAAATTACAATAATAAATACGAATCATACATATCATCTAAACCACCACCATCCTCTTCTTTATCTCCTTCGTCGCCTAGGGAAGGATTTAAGTCTGAATCAAACGTCAGACCTTTTTGTGTTAGCACTGGTCTTCCATCGCTGGTGGAGGTGGTCTTGGCTAATACGTTTAGTCGAACATGAGTTCGATAAAACTCTAGATGTCACAAAATATTCGCCATATAAACATGAAGCATGGCTTGTAGGTTCTTGATTTTTCATTCTTTGGAGTATGTCTCATGATCTATGGGATACTGTTGTGGCATTCTCTACCTTATCTTTTGTTAAGAACGAATTCACAAATAAACAATTTAACATTAGTATAATAAAAAAAATTTTAATTATGAATTGAATGCAAAGATAATAAAATCATAAGTCTAAATAAATCTTATCTTTCCGTAGAGTAAGTTCATTTGAAGATGAACCGACAAGTTGCGGTTGATGTTTGATCTTCTCTGCCACAGTCTTAACCATCCGTTACGCCGAAGGGTAAAAAAACACGAGTTCGTTGGTCTCTTATTTGATGATGGATTTCTTCTAGGCATGTGTCTCAACTACAAGCTCAAAAGTTTTGGTTCTCTCCCAATCCTCTACATAAGCAATATTTAACAAATTGATTAGATAAAATTGTAAATGAAAGTATGTATTTACTAATGAATTTATTTTTATAAATCAATTCTTCCTTCCAAAATTGAATTTGCTTTCGAGGCGTGGCAATACAAACCATCCCCGAGAATATTCCATTCGTATTTCGACATTTGTTTTTCTTCTTACTCTTGGTCCCGAAGTCTTATGACTCACAATGTTGAAAAAATTGGTTGAGGACCTCATTTGCGACCCATGTTGGTTTGGCATTTATTTTCACCACCATCGACGACGTAAAAGTTTTGTTGTACAGGAAATTTCTCATCAACATTTGCATGATGTGTTTGTTCATATGTTTTAGCACATCATCCACGTTAAACTTTCATATGAACGTAAAAACCAATTAGTTATATAATTTTTAAAATTTTATACTTAACAACAATAAGAAAATAATCATACATTCGCCTTCCATCTAGAGTCAATAATTGGAATGTCGGGACATTCCATGCATCTTTGGCAGATTCGCATCCTTGAATTTGCTTAAACTCGTTTATGTCCACTGATGAGAAAATAGCTGTCAAGGCTTTTGCATTGAATGTTGAACTTCTTTTCTCACTGGACATCCATTGATCTGATGGCTTCTCTTTTTCATTTCCATTCTCATCAATGATCGTTGGTGGAGTCCATCCATTCTTCACAGCATTCCAGGCATCTTCATCAATTCCTCTTATGCTTGCTCTCATTTTGACTTTTCAATATCCATAGTTAGATGCATCTAACATGATAGGTTTTCCAAATGAGTACAGATCTCTTGGTCCTTCCATTTCGTTGTCTTCTCGGATCTCAAACCAGTTCTTAGATTTACTCTAAACTTAGGTTACCTGCTCTGATACCAATTGAAAAACTAGTAGACAGATAACTTTGCAAATAATCAATCTTGAAAGACCAAATATATAAAACAATACTCGTTTTTATTTACTCGTCAATCTTTAGGTACACGTGTTATCTTTTACAATGCACCAAAGATCTCCACGGATAACTCTCTCTGAGTTAGACGTAAATAAATCCTCTACTGTTTCTCTCCACTCAGTACAATATCTCTCTAAGTACACTTAAAAACCTGAGAACCTTTTCTCTCTGTTTTTGCGTACTTCTCAGATATCTCACAGATTCATTAACCTTTTTTTCTCATCACGTTAACTTATCTGCCTTCCACGAAGCACAGCCAACCTCTCGGTTTTCCAGCCTCACCACCTTGCTGATCTCCTTCAGCATTGACTTCGCCGGATCTAACCTTGATTCCATCTTCTTCTTCTTGAACTTCTCATTGACTCCTTTAATGTCTCTTCATTTGAATTTTTGCTCCTTGAATGTCTCAACAACCTGAATTAATAATTATATCCTACGATCCTATTTTTATTGCATTTACAAGATATTTTATTGATTGATAGTTCACACTCATCAGATATCTCTCGTTTCAACCCTGAACCCATAATACAATAATGCAGTACTAATCACAAAATATTTCTATATAAATGCGAGTTATGCCATAAATATACCTATGAGAAGATATATATATTTTTACATAATCATAAAATATTATGTATATAAGTATTATTACTTCTTCATCAAATATTCTATTATAAAAACAATTTAACAAAGGATATATTAACATGAAAACATTAATATATATATATATACATACGTATATTTTTTATTTTGAAGATGATCATTCTATACCTTCCTAATGGTGATAACAATTGACAATTAACAAATAAATATATGTGGGTGATATTATACTACTCTAGTGTTAGCAAATATAACTCAGATTCCCCCATCCTTTTTCCAGTATGACCATTTGACGTGAACATCTACACCAAATTGATTATTATATTATTATAGATAATTAGTATATGCAAAAAATATATGTGGGTGATATTATACATGAAAACCTTCCATATGGAGATAAAATCGTCGATGGACAGGAAAAGATAAACCTTTCTAGTTTTATTTGCAAACTTAAAAAATATCTAATTGAAATTATCTAAACCTTACTCTCTAATTGATTTTGTTTTACTCCTTATATGCAAATTTAGGAAATATCTCGTTGAAATCCTTTCAACCATGTTGATGGGTTGATAATTCATGTTTTTAGAATATTTTATGTGTTTTTCAATCAGCATAAACAGTCTTTAATTTCTGTTGTTAGTTTTCTAGAATTGCTAAGAATCTGATTTGAATATAAAGGGTGAATAACTCATTTGTATTGGATCATTTTTCTTCAATAAAGAATAAAAATTTCTCCTTCAATTCTCTTTTCATTTTTTGTTCTATTTTTTGGTTTTCATATGTTTCTTTAAAAAAGAAAAGAACTTGTCAATCTTTTACCTTTGATTATAATCTAAAATCAAGTGTTTTCATCATGTAGACTTGAGTTTGTAATTAAGTATCAAAACATATACTTTCTTTTGTGTGATTCCTTCCTTTTTTAAGAATCCGTTCGAATCTCTCTTCATTCTTTTGAAAATCGTTCCACCTGCAAATCACGATTCTTATGAAAACCAATTTTCTCTCGACAGGAATGGTCATACAAATATTCTTCTTGCTGCTGATAAACTCACTAGTCCTTAAGACTTCAACTCATGACATCGTTCAATCGTCATAGCAATAGAATGACCAATAAAATGGGATTCATTGAAGGTTCTCTAGCGAAACCTTCTAAGAGAGATCAAGAATATTGTATTTGGTCAGGAAAACATAAGGTTATAAACTCATGGATCGTGGATTCAGTCTCCAAAAGCATTGCTTCAAGTCTTCATTATGTCCTTAAATTGTAAGAGAAATATGGTTAAACATAATTCAACATTTACAGCAAACTAATGCTCCAAGATGATACAAAAATCACATAACAAATTTGTGATATTCGTCAGGGATCACTAGTTGCCACATCTTTATTCACAAAGTTGATCATAGTTTGGGAAGAATTTAAATCACTTCAATAAATATCACATTGTCAGTATGGTAATTGTTCTTGCCACCTCAATCAACGTTATTATGCTTTTTCAAATAAGAACTTTATCATTGAGTTCCTTTTCTGTAAAAATGATTCTTATTAATATTTAGGAGGCCAAATACTTATGATCGATTTATTGTCGGGTTTTTGGAAATTTTGCATATGGTAATTAGCATGAGCAACATTGAATGGTGAAATCACCAGTTAATTCAGATAATGTTG
Organism: Gynandropsis gynandra; assembly: GCA_036759665.1. Classification (NCBI taxonomy): domain Eukaryota; kingdom Viridiplantae; phylum Streptophyta; class Magnoliopsida; order Brassicales; family Cleomaceae; genus Gynandropsis; species Gynandropsis gynandra. The sequence continues at coordinate 37,293,385 of CM071864.1, read as the reverse complement.
TTTTTCAAACATGTACACAAGATTTTGATATCTGATAACAATCATTCCTACCATCAATTTCAAGAAAAAAGAAAGGTCTTTTTGCATTCATTGTGGTCTATATGGTCATACCATTCAAGAATGTTACAAATGATATGGATATCCAACTGGATATAAAGGATCCTTTCAAAGTCAAACTTCATGATTCAATATAATCAATAATATACTTATTCTCAGCAATCCAATGCTTGAACATATCCAACAAATTTCCAAGGCTCTAAATCATTCTACCCACGAAGCACCAATGCAATGTTTTAGTATGAATAAGGTGACAAAGAACTCATCTTTTGTTATATATGATCCTATCATACGTATCAACCAAATAGCTATACACAACCATTGCTGATTCTAAATAATCAGTATCCTCAATCATTGTAAATGGAGCACATGAATTATTAGCTACAATCTTTTGAATTTAATTTTTCAGTTTCTTATACTATTATGTCATACTTAACTAATTTAACTATTCTATACTTAAATACATACGGGATAAATGATTTAGGAGCATCCATACATGTATTCTCAACTAAATCATTACTTACTTATATGAAACCTATAATATTAACATTAGTGACATTAATGGATAAATTATTTCAATTAAAACTTTAGGAGTTGTTGTTCTAAACAAATACATTACATTATAGATATTTTTTATATTCCTTTTTTCTCCAAATTTCCTAAATAATCCTTCCTTACCTAACAATATTTAGTATTTTGTGTTGTTTAATGCAAACTCATGTTTAATACAAGGGTATATTCAGGGTTTCATGTTTGGGAAAGCTAATCTCCTTCAGAACCGTTAAGTTTTTTATTCATATTACTTTCATGTTCTCAGTTCTCACATTTGTAATAACATATATTATGATTCTTCAATGTGGCATAATGATGTGGTGAAACTCGAGTTATATAATTTCCTAGACCACTTCACCGCAAGTATACGGATCGTGTAGTACCAGGGTCGATCTCTACGGACTAAAGCAGCCTAAAACTAAGAATAACACTAAACTAAGACGAATGGAAGTAGATGAAGATGTGGTACGAAATACATAAAGACTAAGCTAAGTGGTGACAACGATGGTAGGTTCGGATAAAACTTGGATATGACGAACACTACGGATGTCAGGATACTGGGAATCGTATGGATGAAACAACTAAAGATCATAGACCTATCGAATTATCTTGATAACGGGAAATTCATGCCCTAAGGTGAGGAGTGATTCTTCCGAGACTAAACCTTCTAACCATGAGTACGTGCAACCCTACCTTCCAGCAGTGATTAACCCGTACTATGGCAGCTTTACGATCGCAATCCTAATTCCAAAGTCGACTAACCGACCGGTCAGATTCTTATTAGCCGAACTTAACCTACAACTCAACAGTTCCGGATTCATCATTTAACCTTCCAGCAAAGTCTGAATTCCTATGTTACTGAGCGGGCAGCACTAGTATAAGAGTGATAATGTTGGATGTAGAACCGAATATCAAGATAAAATCAATAGGTCTAAGAATTAACGCATAACATTGTTCATCCTTTACAATCCGATATCCCTAACCCATAGTTGAAAACCTACTCACTCATGGAGAATACAGACCAAGAAGATAACACAACACTAAACATGATAGACTCTAGGAAACTCGATGCCTCGATCTTCCCTATTGTGTTACCGATGTGAGGATTGATCCTTCTCTTCTTCTTCAGCATCTCTCGAGCCTTTCCTGATGTTTTCCAAGCCTTTCCTTGCCCTCTACGTCGCCCCCTTGCTCTAGATCTCTTCTGGTCTATTAATTAGGTCGTTTGAATGCAAGATCTAGAAACCCGGCCCACTCGGGCACCACTTTTACCCAGTCGTGCAGAGGCTCGCCCGGTCGTGTTCTCCTTCATGCCTGATCGGGCATCAGCACCCGATCGCGTGGTTGAGCGGCCCGAGTCGTGTAGACTCTCGGGGTTTTTTGGGACGAATTAACGCCCGAGCGGGTACCTTGAATGCGCCCGAGCGGGTATGGCTACCCGATCAATGTGCCTTCGTGCCCGGGTCGTGCAAGGTGTGCAAATAAAACCCCGTACGTTTTTCCCGAGCGGGTAGACCATGGTGCCCGACCGGGCACCCTTGAAATCTTGAATTTGCTCTTATCCGCTCGTTGCTCGGGTGTTCCGTTGAGTTCATAGGCTTGATTTTGGCTCCGAGTGAATTTATCTTCAAAGTGCGTGGTTTTGCTCAGGAATCTGTCTATTTAAGCTCATTTAGGCCTTGTCGCCTAAAAACCTGAAAACCAACAAAAAGAGCGTATGTAACGGATAATCGTATCAGAAATGTAAATCTAACTATGAAATATATGCGAAAATGACACTAAAACCTAACCTAAAATCGATACACTTTCAGTGTTATCAAACTCCCACAAACCTAAACCTTTGTTTGTCCTCAAACGAAACTAAAGTCAAGTACAAGAAGAATCTAATAACGATGGATACTAGCATAAAAATATCGAAGAGTTAGTCATTCCGCAAATCAATGCGTCACATGGATAAGAGCCTAAGCGTACCGAGTATAGCCTTATATCTCACGAAAGTGCTGAGCCATGAAATCCTACCAAAAATCCAAGTCTACTTCACAACCCTAGACAACGTCCAAGCAATCTCCATACCAATTCCTAAGCTTTTGATATCATTAAAATCGCTTTTTCTCGTTCTTATTCATTTTTTCTTCTTTTCGGTACTTAGATCCATGCTTTGTTCCTAGGACGTCGAAGTCGAAGAGGGATGGCTTTCTACTTAGACCTAGGTTGCCTATGGCACACTCATAAGGTCGCGTGACCTTAGCGGAGTGAAGAGGTGCGTTATTGAAGATATTATATATTTTTTTTCTTTTTTTTTCGGTTTTTTCTTTTCTTGATTACGCAACAATCTAACCCTTAGGACGTAGAAAAGCGCCTCTACCCACCACTTAGACCCGAACCATCGAACATCGATGTACTCATGTCAATCCTAACTCGGAATAGTGAAAAACTTATCCTAGATGACAGCGGAGTATAAGCGTGTGGAATCTAACTCGTGAACGGTGTGGATATATCAACTAAGCTAGGGCTAGACGGTATACACGGAGATATGACTACTTGGTACCGAAATCTAAGGGGTGAATTCAACTTTCGATCGTGGCTTCAAACACAACTGCTCGACTAATCGGTATCAAAAGGTTTCTAAGCAAACCTAGACCATTATCCACGATTCAACAATGTCGCAAAACATGACTAAAACTCGAAAAAACTTTCACTAGGTATCCATCTTATTCATAAACCTAATCCTAAGTCTAATCCTAAGTGCAAATATGTCGCTCTAAAATAAAATCCATATCACTCTAGACAAAGAGTACCCCCCTGACCTGAACGGAACACAGTCCCGGTGTTTGAGACCTAAGAGGGATCCCCGCATGCTAAAAATTCGAGAAAATATTTAAAGATAATGAGTACACCTGGTGTGTGTGTGGCTTTATCGAATCGTGATACATCCGGATTGTGTGACTCTCTTTTGCTCTAATGCATGTGTTAGCATGAAAGACCTGAGATGAAAACCATGCAATGCAAGACATAGAGTAAAGTTCACTACATAAGTAAGTTTGAAAGAGAGTACATAATCGCTAAAACTAAAAACAAGAAAAATAAGAAAATAGGTCCATAAAAGATGAAAAGAAAAAAGAAAGAAAGGAAAAAGGGGAGAGTGGTCTAATCCTCATTCTCTCCACCGCGGGTGGCCGGAAGGTCTGCTGACTCCGCGGGTGCCCCTTCCCCAGGTGGGAAGTACAAGGACTGCAGCTCGTAGGGGATGTGAGGACGGTACGGGATGGCTCCAGTATGATAGTCCTGCGGGATCGGCACATATGGCTCCTGGTAATGCTGCATACTGAGCTGCTGAAATCGACGGACAGACTCCATGAGGTAATACGTATGCTGGATCGACTGCTCTTGGAACTGCTACTGCTCCACATACCTCGCAGCCTCGATGTCGTGTCTCGCCGCCTCCATGTCGTACCTCTGCTCTGTTATAAACGACTGATACCTAGTCTCCTCCGCTACGTACCTGAGGACGTCGGAGACTCCTTCCATCGAAGGGAAGTCAGAGCGGCAGTGAGGATACTCTGGGCGGGCTCGTGAATGTGTGGCGCGTCGGCTGCGCTGCCTCGACACGGAATGTCCTGGTGCAGCGGCTGGAGGTGGATCCATCTCAGCTAGCCTCGAGCCGATGTGCCCGATGGCTGGATCAATCCTAAATCATGATCCCTCCTCGTCTAGACCCGACATCTGAATCTCTCGTAGGTCGACTTCCAAGTTGCGACCATGCTCGTCCTTGTAACACCAGATGACGTTGTACCTCTCTAATGTGATTGCCCTTTGGTTGCGAAGGTTCTGGAGGTTCAACTCGGGCTCCTCATCTATCTTATCCTCAGTCAGGATGCCAAGGTTGATCCCGACTCTCCGTGCGATCATCGTGACTATGCCACCGCACATGATATTCGTATCTGTGCTACACTTCTCGGTGGCTATGTTAAGGAAGTGCCTCATCACCAATGATGCCAAGTCGACGTCTAGAATGTCCCACTCATCAAGCTCAAAGACAGACTGCACCACCTGCCTAAGGTAGGCCAACTCGGTGTGGTTGACTCCACCTTGCGCTCCCTTTCCTAATATTGAAGAGACTAGGAAGTAATGAAAATACCTCAAGGCGGGGTGGCGTATATGGCTAGCCTTCGACCTCGTCGAGTATTCGTCGTACGCGACCTGAGCCCAGAATTGTGCTTGACGGCTCCGGTTGGGCTCTGGCATCTTCGTGAAGTTGCAGTGTGGAACATCAAGGATGATCGCGAGCTGTCTCGCGCTGAGCCGGTAGTTCTGCCCCAGTAGGCCGAACTCCATGAAGGCTCTCTCCCGATCTCCGGACTCGGGGAAGAATGATGCGTACGATGCGAGGAACTCAGCTGTGAGGTTGCAGTATGTGTATTCTTGAGTGTCTCTCAGTCCCGTCCATCCTAGCGTGTTGAAGATGGCGTCTATGTGTTCCCCGATGTGGAGAGCACTCATCGCTTCAGCTGATAAGAAGCGGGATGGGAAGATCCGCGGCTGAAGTTCTGTAAACCTCGACTTCTGACCGGACAAGAACGTCGTCGTCCGGTAGTTGTATTGTTGGTGGGAAGTGGTGATAGGCATATAAGGCGTCAACTGCATGATTGCATCCGACCTCGCTGGCCATCCGTGCTCTGGGTCATATGCGTCAGATCGGTGCTTCTTGGAAGTCTGAAAGATCTTAAGGGCCATCTGCAAAACAAACGAAGGAGAAAAATAAGCGTTAGGCGTAGTTTTGCATGGTGCCCGATCGGGTACGGGAGGTTGCCCGGTCGGGTAGCAATTTGTCAAAATACCCCCGTGGTTAGTCCCCGGCAATGGCGCCAAAAACTTGATGTGGTAAAACTCGAGTTATATAATTTCCTAGACCACTTCACCGCAAGTATACGGATCGTGTAGTACTAGGGTCGATCCCTAGGGACTAAAGCAGCCTAAAACTAAGAATAACACTAAACTAAGATGAATGGAAATAGATGAAGATGTGGTGCGAAATACCTAAAAGACTAAGCTAAGTGGTGACAACGATGGTAGGTTCGGATAAAACTTGGATATGACGAACACTACGGGTGTCGGGATACCGGGAATCGTATGGATGAAACAACTAAAGATCATAGACCTATCGAATTATCTTGATAACGGGAAATTCATGCCCTAAGGTGAGGAGTGATTCTTCCGAGACTAAACCTCCTAACCATGTGTACGTGCAACCCTACCTTCCAGCAGTGAATAACCCGTACTATGGCAGCTTTACTAAGTCGACTAACCGACCGGTCAGATTCTCATTAGCCGAACTTAACCTACAACTCAACAGTTTCGGATTCATCCTTTAACCTTTCAGCAAAGTCTGAATTCCTATGTTACTGAGCGGGCAACACTAGTATAAGAGTGATAATGTTGGATGTAGAACCGAATATCAAGATAAAATCAATAGATCTAAGCATTAACGCATAACATTGTTCATCCTTTACAATCCGATATCCCTAACCCATAGTTGGAAACCTACTCACTCATGGAGAATACAGACCAAGAAGATAACACAACCCTAAACATGATAGACTCTAGGAAACTCGATGCCTCGATCTTCCCTATTGTGTTACCGATGTGAGGATTGATGCTTCTCTTCTTCTCCAGTGTCTCCTAAGCCTTTCCTGATGTTTTCCAAGCCTTTCCTTGCCCTCTACGTCGCCCCCTTGCTCTAGATCTCTTCTGGTCTATTAATTAGGTCGTTTGAATGCAAGATCTAGGTTGTTGCGAGATACGCGGCCCGCTCGGGCACCACTTCTACCCGATCGTGCAGAGGCACGCCCGGTCGTGTTCTCCTTCATGCCCGATCGGGCATCAGCACCTGATCGTGTGGTTGAGCGGCCCGAGTCGTGTAGACTTTCGGGGATTTTTGGGACGAATTAACGCCCGAGCGGGTACCTTGAATACGCCCGATCGGGTATGGCTACCCGATCAATGTGTCTTCGTGCCCGGGTCATGCAAGGTGTGCAAATAAAACCCCATAGGTTTTACCCGAGCGGGTAGACCATGGTGCCCGACCGGGCACCCTTGAAATCTTGAATTTGCTCTTTTCCGCTTGTTGCTCGGGTGTTCCGTTGAGTTCATAGGCTTGATTTTGGCTCCGAGTGATTTAGCTTCAAAGTGCGTGGTTTTGCTCAGGAATCCGTCTATTTAAGCTCATTTAAGCCTTGTCGCCTAAAAACCTGAAAACCAACAAAACGATGCATCAATAATGTTATTATACTTAGACTTACATCTCCGCAAGATACGGATCGTGTAGTACCAGGGTCGAACCTAAGGAACCGATGCATCAATAAAGTTATTAAACTAATGAATAGGATTAATAATAAATCAATGAGTAGTTGGAATAAAAAGTAAATAGTTAACTAACTAACGGGATAAACTCAAGAAACTAAATCACCACAGGTTTCTAGAAATGTCGGGACATGTAATGGACATTTCTATGAATCATGAAATCGGATTATCTCGATCAATGGGGAACTCAAAATCAATTATCAGAAGGGACTCTATCGACACCAAAATCAACTACCTAGAAAATCAATGTACTCATCTCCCGATGCAGCAAATCGAACATCTAGATGCATTAGGATCAGTGGGAACTCAACCTTAATAGGGAATTCAACCTCAATTCTCACGGTTCCTAAAATAGATTAACCAACTGCCCAATGTTCTCATTAATTTCATTCCATTGTAGAGGTATTTCCAAGACTCAAATCTAACTCACAGCCTAGACAAGCCTCTAAATTCATTCAAATAAGTGATCAACAAGGATGAAAGCATTAAGAGCAATCCATCAAACCAATTAACTAATCCGACATCGAGCATTAAAATCCAAACAAATCCAATAAAATAATGCAATGAAGTGCTAAAAATGATTATGGTCTAAAATATTATCACGAATTCATGGAATTCAAGCTCTATCGTAGGAACTGACTAGCGTAGACTTGTCCACTATCTAGCGTGCTTATTACCAATCTTTCGACTGCATAATTTCACCTACTAGATGCATTAAGACCGCTATCCTAATCCCTAGGTTCAATCGACCGATCTGGAATAGATTCTAAATCGATGAAGATCCTAAATCATGGCTAGTTCCAAAGTCTAACCCCCTGTCGTAGATTCATTAGACTTTTATAATCATTCGTTCAAGTTGCGTACAAGAACAAAAGAATTAATAACAACCAATCAATATGAAAATGACCAAATACCATAATCATTTATCCAAGTTGCGTACAGGAATAAAATCATTAAGAACGTCCAAGAATTAAACACAAGACTTCATTACATATTGGCAAAACTCTAACCCGTAGTTACGAAACTACCCGTTAAACATAAAACAAAACAAAAACATATCTTCGCTTCTCTACTTCAATTCCAAACCGTCTAGCGCCAACCTCCCTCTCCCTGTCTAAACTTCTCTTGGCCGAATCTAAGCTCTCCCCCTTTCCTTTTCGTGTTGATTTTTCTCTAATCGTTTCCTTTTTCTCGGTTTCCTTTCTTCTTATGCAACAAATGTTTCCTTTTCTTCTCTTCAGCTGTGAGGCCTTTGGTTTTGTTTTTCTTGCTTTAGCTGATTTCAATTTTGTTGATCCAATCGATTTCCATTTTGTTGCTCCAGCGGCTTGGTTTCCATTTTGTTTGCAGCGGTGGGAAATTTACATTTTGTATTCCAGCGTCTTGCTGCCATTTTGTGTAAGCCATGTTCCCTTTTCATGTTATAACCGTGCTATTCCAATTGTTGTTCTAGAAACCAGAAATTTCCATTTTGTTCCAGCCGTGTTTCCATTTATGTGCAGCGGTTGTTTCCATTTTTGTGAGCGGCGACCATCGTTTCCATTTTTGTGTGCCAACCATGTGTTTCTCTTTCTTGTGACCGAAGGGGACTTGGGTGTTCAGTGTGTACAGCTGAGCTTGAAGTGGTTTTTCTAAAATTTCCCGAAATTTCCTCTTGTTTGTAATCCGATATCTCATTTCCTGCAAAACACGAGAAAATGCTAGAAGAAGACTAATTCGTACTTCATGTCTCGTTTAAATCCAAAATTATAATAAAACTAACTATAGAAATAGATGAAAATATAGAAAAACTTAGATGTTATCAAACTCCCCCAGACTTGAACCTTTGCTCGTTCTTGAGAAAAAATAAAATTAAGCACAAATAGATTTAGATAACAATTGGATAGCACAAGCATTTCGAAAAATCAGCCATCATACACAACAACGCGTCACACAAACATGAACCTAGGTGTGCCTAGTTCAGACCTTTTTCCACCGAAAGCCAACAGCCGTGCAATCGTACACATACCCTAAGTTCGTTTCACTAACCCCTAGACGACATCCAAGCGATCTCCATACCTATTCTCTTATGCTCACGTGAGATACCATTCTTAAGAAAATCAATTTTTTCTTCGTTTCTCTCTTTTTTTTTCTTATTTTTCGGTTTCCACACATTTGTTCTTTGAAAATTTACGCTCGGTTTCTAGCACATCTGAGTTGAAGAGGACAACTTTTTACTTAGACCAAGTTTGCCAATTAGCACACTCATAAGGTCTTGTAACCTTAGCGGAGTGAAGAGGTTGCGTCATTCAAGAATTTTTTTCCTTTTGATTAAATTATTGTGATTACGCATCAACTCTACCCTTAGGACGTAGAAAAACAGCATCGAACAACCACTTAGACCCAAACTATCAAGGTCGATACACGCATGTCAATGTAAGGTTGAAATAGTTAGAAACTTATTCTATTGAGAGTGGACTGTAAGCGCGTGGAGTTATAACAATATAAGCAAATCAAAGAATGAACGGTATACACGGAGATATAAGTACTTGGGGCTGAAAACTAAGGGGAACAATACAACTATAGGCCATTGATTAATGCATAACTACTAGACTAATCGATATCTAAAGGTATTTTTTAGAAAACCTAGGCTTTTGTTCTCGATTCGACAAAATTGCACAAAGATAACTAAAGTTAAAAATTTGCGTACTAGATATCCGTCCGTCTAATTCTAACGAAAATAACGTAAATGCTAAAATAAAATGAAGACCTCGACATTTAATCCTAATCACAATCATAACACTCAAAGAGTCCCCCCCCCCCCAAAACTTGAACAAAACACAGTCTCGGTGTTCAAAATCTATGAGAGGAACTCGCATGCCAAAACTCGGGGGAAAATAAAGAGGGTAGGAATGTGTGCACTTGGTATGTTCTTGCTGTCCCGAGTTGATGAAACTGGATATATGCATCTCTCCTTTGTTGTGGATGATGTCAAAGTGGAAAACCTGTAACAAAAAGTCACACAATTCGAAATAGAGAGTACGATACATCGAGGCTGCTAGTAGAGTGCATGCATGTGAAAAGAAGAAGAGTTAAGTTCTGTTTAAGGTCACTAGCCTGACCAAGATGCGCTTGTTTCTATGAATGGACGTTTCTATGAATCATGAAATTGGATTATCTCGATCAATGAGGAACCCAAAATCAATTATCAGAAGGGACACTATTGACACCTAAATCCACTTTCTAGAAAATCAACGTACTTGTCTCTCGATGCAGCAAATCGAACATCTAGATGCATTAAGATCAGTGGGGAACTCAACCTTAATAGGGAATTCGACCTCAATTCTCATAGATCCTAAAAGAGATTAACCGACCGTCCAAGGTTCTCATTAAACTAACTCATTCTAGGGTTATTTCCAAGACTCAAATCTGACCTTCCAGCCTAGATAAGCCTCTAAATTCATTGAAACAATTCATTAGCAAGGATGAAAGCATTAAGAACAACCATCAAACCAATTGAGAGAACAAATCCGAAATCAATCATTAAAATCCAAACAAATCCAATACAATAATGTAATGAAGTGCTAACAAAGATCATGGTCTTAAATACTATCACGAATTTAGGGAATTCAAGCTCTATCGTAGGAACTGACTAGCGTAGACTTGTCCAGTATGTAGCATACTTACTATCAAATCTTCTGACTGCATAATCTCACCTACTAGATGCATTAAGACCGCTATCCTAATCTCTAAGTTCAATCGATCGACCTTACGTAGATTCTAAATCGATTAAGACCTTAAATCATGGCTAGTTCCAAAGTCTAATCCCCTGGCGTAGATTCATTAGACTTTTATAATCATTCGTTCAAGTTGGGTACAAGAACAAAAGCGTTAAGAACAACCAATCAATCTAAAAACGATTAAATACCATAATCATTTATTCATGTTACGTACAAGAATAAAATCATTAAGAACCTCTAAGAATTAAACACAAGACTTCATTTTATATTGGCAACACTCTAACCCGTAGCTACGAAACTACTCGCTAAACATAAAACAAAACAAAAACATATCTTCCATTGTCTTCTTCAGCTCCAAATCGTCCAGCTCCACCCTCCCTCTCCCTGCCTAAACTCCTCTTGGCCAGATCTAAGCTCTCCCGCTTTCCGTTTCGTGCTGATTTCGTCTTCTCTAATTGTTTCTTTTTTCTCGGTTTCCATTTTCTTTTGTTTCTTTCTTCTTCTGCAGCGACTGTTTCATTTTCTTCTCTTCAGCTGTGCAGCCATTAGTTTCATTTTTCTTGCTCCAGCTAATTTCCATTTTTTTTTGCTCTAATCAATTTTCATTTTGTGGGTCCAACCTCTCTTCCTTTTCCTCTTTTTGGTGCGCTTCCATTTTCTGTCCAACGGCTGTAATTTCCAATTATTGTTCCAGTGGATTTGATTTCCATTTTGTTTGCAGCGGTTGGTAGTTTACATTTTGTATTCCAGCGTCTTGCTTCCATTTTGTGTAAGCCATGTCCCTTTTCCATGTTATAACCGTGCTCTTCCAATTGTTGCTCCAGCAAGCAAAACTTTCTATTTTGTTCAAGTCGTGTTTCTATTTATGTGCAACGGTTATTTCCATTTTGGTGAGCGGCGGACATTGTTTCCATTTTTGTGTGCCAACCGTGTGTTTCTATTTCTTGTGACTGAAGGGGGCTTGGGTGTTGAGTGTGCACAGCTGAGCTTCTCGTGTTTGTAATCCGATATCTCATTTCGTGCAAAACACGAAAAAACGCTAAAAGAAGACTAAATCATACTTAATGGCTCGGTTAAATCCAAAATTTTAATAAAACTAACTATAAAAATAGATGAAAATATAGAACAATTTAGACGTTATCAGTTTACATAATTTTTTTATTATTGTGGATGATAACTCTTGTGCAACATGGAATAATTTCTTTCATTTGAAATGTAAAACACAACAAAAAATTATAGAGTTTGTTTCACTCGTTGTAATACAATATATTGGTAAATTACGTCAATGATAAGTGATAATGCAACTGAATTTTGCAGATTCCGTGGCATTCAATATTTCTTTTCAGGTTCATACACTCTAAAAAAATTAGTTATAGAGAGGAAGCCCCAACACAAACTTAATCCAGAAAGAACTTTTCTATTTCAATATCCAATATACCACTACAATATTGGTCTAACTGTCTAAAAATTACAGTTTATGTGATAAACAAAATACCTTTTGTTCTTCTAAAACATATATCTACTTATGATGTGTGAAATCATAAACCACCTCCATATTCTCATTTTAAAATTTTAGTTTTTTGTATTATATGTCCACACAAGACAATGAGAGACAAGTTTTCACCAAGAACAAATGAAATTGTCTTTCTTGGTTTACGAAATAGTTACAAAGGGTATAAAATTTTGAATTTTGAAACTAACAAAATCTATATTTCCATATAGGTAGAATTTTGTGAGGAAAGATTCTTTATCACTCTAATATTTTAGAATATTCAGTTCTAAAATCAGTTACTTTTTGTTAGCCTCAATCCATTTTGGATTTATCCATTCCACATGTCTCAAATGATTATAGTGCACCAAATTATGTTGTGTTAGATAGTTCTCTTTCGGATACTAAGTATGCACTTACCTCACCATTGTTATTCTTTACAAGATAAATCCAAAGCTTCTTCTCATACTCGTCCTTTATTATTTTTTATATCTTATTTTCTCATGATAAAGATTATGTTTTACATATTATTATGGATACAGAGCGTGTGACCTTCTAACAACCCACTAAATCATATAATTGGAAACAAATAACTGATGAGGAGTTGAAAGCCTTGAAAAAACAAATGGAACATGCTCAATAGTCTTACTTCAGATAAGCAAGTTATGGGATGAAAATGGGTTTATAAGATAAAAAAGAAAACCAAATGAGAACATCGACATGTATAAGATAAGGCTATTTGCTAAAGGTTTTACATAACAAAAAAGAGTTTATTTTATAGACATATTCTCACATGTTGATATGCCTTTGATAGTGAAACTTTTCTTAGTCATAGTACTTACACAAAACTAGACAGTGACATAAATGAATGTATCAAATGTCTTTCTACATAGAGATTTAGATGAAGCATTTCGAAAAATTACCAGAAAATATAATGTGCAAACTAAATAAATCTTTGTATGGTTTAAGACAAACGTCACGACAATGGTATCAAAAGTTCAATGAAGTTCTGTTTTAAGCTAAATTTAAACAATCACAAACTGATAATACACTTTTGTAAGGAAATAAAATAACATATTTATTGCTTTATTAATATATGTTGATGATATAATTGTGGCAATAAATAAAAAGATAGTCATTCAAAAACTTATGATACTTAATCAATTTGAAGTGTAAAAGATTTAGTTTTATTAAGATACTTTCTTGGATTGGAAACAATTAGATGTTCAAAAGACATTTCAATATGTAAAACAAAATTTTTTTAAAGCTCCTTGAAGACACTCATTTACTTGGATGTGAAACAATTTCAGTAACAATGAGTTTAACTCAACATATTGAAATGATGACAATTTTTTTCAAGATTCTACACAATTTGGAGCTATTATTGAGAAATTGTTATATTTATCAGTCATTTGACATAACATTACCTTTTCTACACACATTTTTAGTGGGTTTATGTCTAAACCAACTCAGGATACATGAATCTAGCTCATAAAGTTGTTTCTTATTTGAAAAAAATACAAGACATGGAATATATTTTTTTTAGCAAATTATGATATACATCTCAAAGATTTTATGGATGCTGATATTATTCAAGAGGCCTGTAATAATCAACATAACATAAAGACGAATGAGCTTACTTGATTTTTTGTGAGTTTTTTTCATTGTTTCTCATTTCATGGAAAGCTAAAAAACAAAATGTTATGTCAAGAACTGATATAAAAGCTATATATATTTCAAGTTCGTACACAATATAAAGCCTTTATTGGGAGATTATTATATTTAATAGTAATTTGACCTGACATTACATTTGTTGTACACATGTTCAGTGAGTTTATGTCTACCAACTCAAGATACATAAATGCAACTCATAAAGTGGTTCGTTATTTTAAAAAATACAAGTAATTGATTTTTTTTATTCAGAAAATTATGATATACATCGCAAAGTGTTTGCTGATGCAGATAAAATTTTTCTTGATTTTCTCTTATTTTCTGAAAGCTAAAAATAAAATGTTGTGTCAAGAATGGAACAGAAGGTGAATATTTTTCAAGATAATGCATAATTTAGAGCTCTTATTGCGAGAATGTTATATTTGACAGTAACTTGAACTTACCTTTGCTATACACATGCTCGGCGAGTTTATGTCTAAACCAACTCAAGTTACGTGAACACAGCTTATAAAGTGGTTCATTATTGGAAGAACAATACAAGATATGGATTTTTTTATCGAGCAAATTATGATATACATCTCAAAGGGTTTGCTGATGCAAATTGCATAACATGCTAAAAAACAAGAATATATGTTACATGTTTATGTATTTTTTCCCCTTATTTCATAGAAAACTAAGAAACAAAATGTTGTATCAAGAAGTGGAATATAAACTAAGTACAACATTAACACATCATGTGAATTGATATGATTAGATCATTTGTTAGAAGATTTTCAGGTTCTTATCATTCGACATGCAAATATGTATTGTGATCTACTTGGCATCAAATCAACATGTTGATGTATTTACAAAAACATTGCAACTTATCTTAGTTTTATTATCTCCTAATAAGATATTCCTTTCAAGTCTTTATCTTCCAACAACATAAACATAAAGCTTGAGGTGGACGAATTATAGACACTAAACAATTCATTGGAAGAAAAATCAGGATTTCAAGATTCGAGAACTCAAAAATAAGGTTCAAAACTTCAAGGTTTTTCAAACATTTTATGTGTTTTCTATTAGTAAAATCGATCTTTGATTCTTGTTTTTAGTTTGTTAGATTAATGAAGAATTTTATTTGTATATATACTGGAAGGAATTCCGGGGGTAATGAAGATATCTTTTGTATTTGATAATTTTTGCATCAATAAAGATTTAAATTTTCTCCTCCTATCCTCTTCTATCTTTGGTTTTGTTTTCTAGATACTCTGTTTCTAAATTAAGAACATAGAATTTGTTCAATCTTTTCTCATTAATTTCTGTCTGAAATCGAGTGTTTTCATCATCCAAATTTGAGTTTGTAATAGTTTAGGTGGAAGTATATATATAAAAATGGTGTTTTATTGAAATTCCAAAATCACTATTTTGTTTTCTCTACCGAAAAGTAAAATCCAATCTGTATGTATATACATGATTGGGGGTCTAATGCAGGGTCCCACGAATAGCCATGGAAAGTGTCCACCATGCTACAGTGTTTTTGTTTGATTATGATATAACTCTTTTGGGTAGTAAAATTTTAAAAAATCAATCATGATCCTCATAGTTTAATAAATAATGTAATTAAAGTATTATGACAACTTGAATGGGTCCGTGAGGTTGTGTGCGTATGTATGTGCTAATTTATTAACTTAAATTTTAAAAACAAAATTTATGTTAATTTATATATTAACCTCATATTAATCTAAGTTTTGTAAATTAAGAGAAAAAAAAGACAACGGTATAAATCTCATAAAAACCTTATATATCAAATCCAGAAACTGAACGAATTGAAAATTATGAAATAAAAATACATTTATATTAGAAAACATGCAACAAACGAACCTAAACCGAATCAGATATTTTGTTTCAGTTCATTTTGTAACATTTTTGTTAAAGCACAAATCATAATGAATCAAAAATCAAATATAACCAAACCTAAACCTAGGCAATCCTTGTATTTATTAAACATTAGAATATTTTTTTAATTAGGTCGTTAATAGTTGTTAATTAGTTGTAAATCTTAGAATTAGATTAACAATTAGTTAGTTAGTTGTTAATTAGTTAGTTAGATAATTTTGTGTATAAATATGGAACAATGTATAATTTTTTGGTTAACTCAAATAAAATACAATTCTTCTTTACTGAAATGGTATCAAGGCTGGACAAAACACTCTAAATTTTCATTTTTTCTTTTCTTCCCTTATCTTCTTCTCTTCCCAATTCCCTTCCCGGCGATTCTTGGTTCTACGATTCCCCTTTCTACGCCGGCATCAACTTTCCCGTCGGTTTCTCTAACCCTGGTTTCCATCGGCATGTTTGTTGTGCCCAGTCGACTTCTTTCTTTCCGTCGGGAGGTAAACTTCATCTTCTATCTCTTTTTCCCGTTGAGTTTGGGTCTTCAGTTCCCGATCGTTCTTCTTTCCATCGGGTTGTTCCTTGTCGTCGATATCTTCTCTTCTTCTGGTTTCACTCGATTTCGAACCTCTCGTTATCTTTTCTGGTTCGATTTTGACCATCGTGTTTGGGTCTTCTTTTCACGTTTCCCGTCGGTTCTTTGATTCCAATTGGTTTCGATTTTGATCTTTGGCTTAAGCTCATTTGCCCTAATCCCTTTTCACATTTCGATTTCAGAAAGTCTGATTTGAATTTTTTAATTTCGATTTCCGATTTCGATTTTGCCCTAACCCTAACCTTTTTTTTTTCAATTTCACCCCTTTTCTTAGAGTACCCAATTTTCATTTCTTTTTTTTTCCTTCTTGGGGTTCTTCCGCTGTTTTTGCCGATAATGGCTTCTTCTATCACCAATACTGTCCCAAACACAGACCCCTATACAAACTCTCTGTATCTTCATACCAACGATACAAACTGCACCATCCTCGTCTCAAACAAGCTGAATGGAGAGATGAATTTCAACACTTGGCGTCGCTCTATGACAATGGCATTAAACGGACGCAACAAACTTGGGTTTGTCACAAGTAAAATACCAGAACCTCCTACTGATGATAGCAACTATGATACTTAGCATAGATGCAATGACATCATATTCTCCTGGATTATAAATTCAGTAAGAAAGGAGATAGAAGATAGTATAGTACACATGAGCATAGCATTTGCAATTTGCATAATCTCCACGATCGATTCTGTCAAAGCAATATGCCACGAATATTTGGGATAAAACCAGAATTACAAAATCGTAATCAGGGATCCATGGACCTAAACTCTTATTACACCCGTCTTATTACCCTTTGGCAAGACCTAAAGAGCTTAGAAGAACAACCTTCATGTTCTTGTTCCCATTGCTCATGCAAGATCAATGATAAATTGAATACCCGTGAGGAACAACGATTTCTGTTGAAGTTTCTCATTGGTTTAAACGAATCTTTTGGTCTTGTTCGTAGACAAATACTTTTAATGGAACCTTTACCTACAGTTTCAAAAGCCTTTAATCTTGTCAAACAAGATAAACAGCAAAGAGGAATTCTTCCTCCTCCTGATGCTGTTATTTTTCAGTCATCTTCTACATCTTCCAGTGCCTATCCCACAACCACTAATCCAACCTCTAGACCCAGAAACCCTTCTTTTCATAATTCCTAAAATAAACCTAAACATGCATGTTCTCATTGTGGTCTTCAAGGTCATCTGGTAATAAAATGTTATCGACTTCATGGATATCCAAATGGATATAAAACCACCAATCCTAAACCGAGACCTACCTTCATATCCAATTATAATCCTCGGATTAATATGTTACAACAAAATCCATATCTTCCTCACCTTGTTCCTTCCTTCAACCAACAAGAGTCATCTGCTACTCCTGCTTTACCTTCATTGTTGTCTAAAGAACAACTCCATCAAGTGGTTTCTCACCTACAGACAATCAATGGATCCGGCAATCCTAGACAAAGCATAACTCCGAACATAGGTAAAACTTTGCTCCTATCTTCTTTTGCCTTATCCTTAAATATACATCAATATTCCCAAAAATTCTTGGATCATAGATTCTGGTGCAAGTAGCCATGTTTGCAATGAGATTCACTTTTCTCAAATATTACACCAACTTCTAATATTTCTGTCATTCTCCCTAATGGCAACAAAATTTTCTGTTTCTCACATTGGGAGTGTCATTCTTTCTCCTATTCTTATACTTCATTACGTTCTTTACATCCCTTCTTTTCATTTAATCTACTTAGTGTGAGTCTCCTTATTAAAAACACTAACTTCATGTTCTTTTCGACAAATCTTCTTGTATCATACAAGATCCTATTCGGGACTTGATGATTGGGAAGGGTGAAGCCTCTTAAAATCTCTACTTCTTGGATCCTTCTAACATGCCTCTTATTGTCGTCGTTACTTCTACATCTTTTTGGCATAACAGATTGGGGCACTCTTCGTTTTCCAAAATAAAATTCCTATCATTTCAATCTTTTCTAAAAACTTCTTCTAATGATAGTTCTATACCGTGTAATATTTATCCTCAAGCAAAACAAAAACATCTTCCTTTTATTTCTTTAAACAATAAATCTGAATCCACCTTTGATCTTATCCATATTGATATTTGGGGACCTTTCTCATTAGAATCTTTGGCTAGGTACGAATATTTTTTCACTATTGTTGATGATTACAGTAGGTGTACTTGGGTATACTTTTTGAAGCAAAAATCTGATGTCAATTCTGTTTTTCCTTCTTTTTAGCTTATGTTGAAAATCAATATAACAAAAATGTCAAAATCATTCGATCGGATAATGCACATGAGTTACAATTTAAAGAACTTTTATCTAAAAAAGGGATCCTTCACCAATTTTCTTGTGCTTATACGCCATAACAAAATGATGTGGTTGAAAGAAAACATCAACACCTCTTAAATGTTGCTCGTGCTCTTTTATTCCAATCAAATGTTCCTATTGCTTACTGGCCTGAATGTGTTGCTACTGCTGCTTATTTGATTAATAGAACACCATCTTTTTTTCTTGATAATAAAACGCCATATGAACTATTAAATGGAAAACAACCTACCTATGAACATTTGAGAGTATTTGGTTGTTTGTTTTATGTTTTAACTCTTACTAAAGATAGAAACAAATTCAGTCCACGGGCTAATCATGCTGTCTTCATAGGGTATCCTCAAGGATACAAAGGATATAAAGTCCTTGATTTAACCACTAATCGAATTATGTTTTCAAGAAATATAATCTTTCATGAAAACATCTTTCCTTTTCACAAACATTCTTCTAATAACATTTCTGATTTTTTTATCATTTTGTCCTTCCTCTATCAATCAGTGATATTCCTTATGACGATAATACTTTTCTGCAAAATCATGACTCCAACACTTCTATTCCTTCTTATGTGACAGCTCTTCCAAATAACTCTTCAGGTTCTTCATTTGTTTCTAATGATACTCTCATCAGACCTAGAAGACCCCTTAATCCACCAAAATACTTATATGATTATCATCTTTATTATCTATCTCATGATAATCAACCTCCTATACATAAAACACCTTATCCCATATCTGCTTTTGTTTCTTACTCAGAACATTCTGATGCATATAAACATTTATTTTAAATATTGGTGCAGTTTCTGAACCTAAAACATATAACAAGCTGCCTTATCTACTTTTTGGAAAAATGCTATGAAATTGGAACTAGATGCACTTCAAAACAATAAAACATCGATTGTTTGCTCACTGCCTTCTAATAAGAAATTTGTAGGTTGTAAATGGTTATTTAAGGTTAAATACAATGCTGATGGCAATATAGATAGATATAAAGCAACATTAGTGGCTAAAGGATTCACACAAAACCAAGGTATTGATTATGTTGATACTTTTAGTCATGTTGCTAAGATGATTAGTGTTAGAATCCTTCTATGTTTAGCTTCATCAAATAATTGGATAATTAATCAAATGAACGTTCAAATGCTTTTTTAAATGGTGATTTAAAAGAAAAAATATACATGCAACTAGCTCCTGGATATATGCTGTCTGAGGAGGAGATTTTTCTTGATAATGCTGTTTGTAAACTACATAAGTCATTATATGGTTTAAAACAGTCCTCTCATCAATGGTATTTAAAATGTCATATGTTTTGTTGAATTCTGGTTTTACACAATCTGTTTCAGATAATTCTCTCTTTTTGAAATCATCTTCTGATTATTTTCTTGGTCTTTTAGTATATGTTGATGACATATTAATTGTTGGAAATAATAAATCTGCTAAAGAATCTGTTAAACAACTTCTTCATTCTCACTTTGTTGTCAAAGATTTAGGAGATTGCAGGTACTTTCTTGGTTTAGAGATTGCTCGATCCTCCAAAGGGATCTCCTTGAGTCAGCGTAAGCATACTTTAAAAATGCTTGAAGAATTTAGTATGTTAGCTTCCAAACCGATATTTATACCTATGGATGTGAATGTGAAACTGTCTCTTACAAACAATGCACCTTTAGTTGACCCAACATATTACCGTAAATTGATTGGAAAGTTGATATATTTAACCATTACTCGTCCTGACACATGTTTTGCGGTTAACAAATTAAGCCAGTTCATGTCCTCTCCAACTGAATTACATCTTATTGCAGCGAAAAGAATATTACGGTATTTAAAAAACAATCCTGTACAGGGACTGTTTTATTCTTCTGTTAAGAGCAGCAAATTATCTGCATTTTGTGATGCAGATTGGGCTTCATGCCCAGACTCTAGACGATCAGTTACAGGTTATTGTGTATTTTTGGGTGATTCTTTGTTATCGTGGAAATCTAAGAAACAGGTTACAGTTTCAGGAAGTAGTGTCGAAGCAGAATATCGTGCAATGGCGAATGCTACATGTGAATTGGTATGGATCTCATCCCTACTTTGTGAATTGTCTTTTCCTATTACACGACCTGCGTTGTTGTTTTGTGAGAATACAGCTGCTATACACATTGCAAACAACCCCGTTTACCATGAGCGCACAAAACATATCAAGATTGACTGTCACCTAGTTCGTGAAAAGATTCAATCGGGTTTCATCAAGACTTTGCATCTTCAAACATAAGATCAACTCGCTGACGTTTTGACGAAGCCTTTATCTTCCGCAATGTTTTATAAACTCACTTCCAAGATGGAGTAAATAACATTTACTCCTCATCTTGAGGGGGAGTATTAAAGATTAGAATATTTTTTTAATTAGGTTGTTAGTAGTTGTTAAATAGTTGTAAATCTTAGAATTAGATTAATAATTAGTTAGTTAGTTGTTAATTAGTTAGTTAGATAATTTTATGTATAAATATAGAACAATGTATAATTTTTTGGTTAAGTGAAATAAAATACATTTTTCCTTTATGGAAAGTATATAACAAGGGTTCATGAATCGGAATTAAGAATAAAATAAAAAAAATGAGAGCCAAAGAGATTCATCTTTATTGGTTTCTTCTTGTTTAATCATCCAATATAATAAGGATCTGGATTATAATTTTCTAGTTTGATCGTATTTTAGAGAAATATAAAGTAAGAATATAAACAACAATGTTTAGTATTTATAAACAATAACCAACAACATAAAAATATCACAAGGAATATTTGCTTATCAATTTGCAAACTAGAAATTAATATAGCAACTCACGTTGCATCACATTCCCATCGTAGAGATATTTTGCTACAGAAACATGAAAAAAATACAAATTTTGCAAAATGTTCGCAATGCCATCACAAACTGCGACTACTTGCAAACGAAATTTCGTCATCGCGCATCTGTGGAAATTTGCAAATTTGATTTCGTCGCTAACATCCGTATTTAATGATGATTTGGCATTATGCGAGAGAAAAGTTACCTTTCGATGCAACATTAAGGCGGATTTAATTTTCGCAAAACATATTGAAGCGATAAAAATGTGTCATGTGTCTTTCATGCGACCGATGTCATTTTTGCAACCGCTTGCAATCACGAAGATGATGCCTAATATTTCCACATGGTGTCATCCTAATGGTTATAACATTGGCGGTCGGTTTAACCGTCACAAGTCCTTCGTAACCAGTTTCATTTGACACATTACAAGGGGAGCAAGAAGAAGAGGTCACATCAAATTTCCATCAAATGAGCTTCTCAACTGGTAAGACGATTTAGAAAGCGAAGTCAAATTAGAAAAGTGAACTTGGGATAATTTGGGAAATCATTCCATGCGAGACCACACGAACACAAATAATATCATACATGGAGGCAGAATTAGCTTTGTAATTCCCATGAATATAACTCCATCGGTAAATATATCCCTCAACTTATCCCTTGGCAACGGAATGCACCAAAGATGTGAAATCAACCAAAAACTTGTTCTTCAAGAGAATTTGGATTTCATTTTTCTTGTTGTTTTACATTAAGAAAACCTAGATATATAATAAGGGCTGAAAGGATAAGATTTGGGAACAAAAGAATAATCCACGTCACTAAACCGTTTCAATGGACAGAATATTGAAACGGTTTTGGAGGTGTAGAGGATTTTCTGTTGCAGCAACGATTTTGATTCTCTTGTGTAATCCTCTGTGTGTTCTCTGTGACGAAGACGATGACGTGGCTGAAGTTGTAAGAGTCTCTAGCTGAGTGGGAGATTTTTCCTTTGGCCTTGGTATTGAACCGTGAGCAAAACCTTCTACCTGTAGTAGAGGGTCCAATCCTTCTGGCTTTCCTATTGTATTAACAGCCTCCCTCAAACTGGTGTTAGGGGGAAATCCTAACCCCAGTTTGATGCGCAGATGAATGAACAGTTCATGAGGAAGAGACTTTGTAAAGATGTCATTAACTTGATCATGAGCAGAAATATGTTTCGTGATAATATGTCCAAGAGCAACCTTTTCCCGTATGAAGTGATAATCAAGCTTAATGTGTTTTGAGCGAGAGTGAAACAGGGGATTAGTTGAGAGATGTACCGCAGAGAGATTGTCGCAGTGAAGAACAGCAGGTTGTGATTGGACAATGCCGATGTCCCGTAATATGAAAGAGATCCAAGTGAGTTCTACTGCAAGTGAAGCCATAGACCTATATTCTGCTTCCGTAGAGGATCGAGATACAGTGGGTTGTCTTTTAGCAGACCAAGAGATCAAGTTGCTGCTAAGAAATGTACAAAGACCAGCGGTAGAACGGCAAGTGTCCTTGCAACCAGCCCAATCAATGTCACTAAAGGTGTGAAGATGAAGAAGACTGTTGCTATGAAGATATAAACCAAGTTGAAGTGTTCCTTTGAGGTACCACAGGATGTGTTTGAGAATTTTGAAGTCTGAAATTGTAGGTGCATGCATCCGTCGACAAACAAAATTAACTGCATAGTTCAAATCTGGTCTTGTAAGTGTGAGATACTGCAGGGCCCCAACTAAACTGCGGAAGAAGAAAGGATCTGGATACGAGCATCATCAGAGATAGACAAATACTGCTTCTGAGGTAGAGGAGTTGTGAATGGTTTGCAATCTTCCATACCAGAACTTATGAGTAGATCATGAGCATACTTAGCTTGACAAAGAAACAGTCCAGCGGGGTGAAAGTGAGCTTAATGCCAAGGAAGTAATGAAGTGGACCCAAGTATTTCATGGAGAACCTAGAGCCAAGATTAACAATGAGGGTTTCCAATAGTGTAGAAGAGCTTCCCGTGATCAAAATATCATCAACATATAGCAGTAGTAACAAAGTCTCACCATCATGTCGGTAATACAAATAAGGAAGGATCAGCAAGACTGCAAACAAATCCAAATTCCAGAAGAAATGAGCTGAACTTATTAAACCAAGCTCGAGGAGCTTGTTTTAAACCATATAGCGCCTTCTTCAGTAAACAAACATGATCTGGATGTTCTTTGTCTGTGAAACCAGGAACCAAGAGGTTGACTCATGTATACCTGTTCCTGGAGATCACCGTGGAGAAAAGCATTACTAACATCCAATTGTCGAATGTTCCACTGCTTGACTACTGCAACTGATAGAACAATGCGTATGGTAGTTGTTTTTACCATAGGGCTATAGGTTTCAACATAATCTACCCATTCTTCTTGGTGAAATCCCTTTGCCACTAGCCGGGCTTTGAGTTTGTCTAAGGATCCATCTGCATTAAGCTTTGTACGAAACACCTATTTGCAACCCAATACATTCATATCAGGTGTATAAGGAACAAGTGACAAAAAGTGTTGTTCTGCCTGAGTGCCTTCATCTCAGCCTCCATTGCAGCAAACCAGCCCGGATGCTTAACTGCTGCAGCAACATATTTGGGTTCACATGGTATATGGGTTGTGTGAAAAAAGGAGTATTTAGTGTTTGGTTTAGAAATTCCAGACTTAGAATGTGTTATCATAGGATGTGTAGGAGGTATAGTAGTGGAAGGAACATGTGTGGTACTTTGGATATGGGTTTTAGGTATTCCCACATGTTCAATGGCAGAAACAGAGATTCTTGGTGATGAGGCAGGGTTTCTTGGTTCATTTTCAGGTTGTAGATTCTGTGATGAAATAGGAGTTGGAAACAAAATATGAGGAGGAGTTGGGTATGAGGGTTGAATAACATTAGAAAGGGAAGAGGGTGTACCATGTGAACGTTGCCAAGCTTGCATTAATGGAGTCTGATATGACGGCACAAGAGACTTGTAGCAGCCATGAAATGGAAAGATCTCTTCATAAAAAATTGCATGGCGAGTGATGAAAACCTTGCCTGTTGGAGGATGTAAACATCGGTACCCTTTGTACTTATCATTGTAGCCAAGAAAAACACATTTGAGAGATCTAGGTGCTAAATTGTGTTCTGCATAAGGTCGAAGATACGGATAACAGGTGCAACCAAACACCCTTAAGGCTGAGTAGTCAGGAGTCTGTCCAGTCAAACGAGAAAAAAAGGGCTTTGTTGCTCCATAACACTTGATGGAAGCCGATTTATCAAGAAGTTTGCAGTTACAAAGGCTTCAACCCAAAAACATAAAGGTACCTGAGCAGCAAACATCATGGCTAAACCAAGCTCAACTATATGTCGATGGCGCCTTTCTGCAATCCCATTCTGTTGTGGGGTATGGGGACATGAAATGTATTGTTGAATACCATGTTGTGCCAAGTGACTTAGAAATCCAGAGCTTATAAATTCACCTCCACCATCACATTGAAAAGATTTAATCTTTTTACTGTATTGATTTTCAACTAGCTGCTGGAATATGATGAAGACTGATAGAAAATCTGATTTCTGCTTTAGAGGATAAATCCAACAGAACCGAGAATAATTGTCCACAAAAATAACATAGAACTTAAAACCTTGATTTGATAAAATAGGAGCAGGGCCCCATAGATCACAATGTACTCGATCTAGAGGATCAGTAGCTCGATAACTTGAAACAGAGAAAGGCAACTGTGAACTTTTTCCTAACTGGCAGGATTCACAAACATTGTGACTGCGTTTATTTATACTGATAGAGTTTGTCTTCTGCAAGAGTTGGAGAATCTAATTGTGTGGATGTCCTAGACTTTGGTGCCAAATTAATTCTGAAGTAGCCCTTTGTCTTGTAGAGTAGAAGGTCTGAAATGACTGGTTCTCCAACTGATATATACCATTAAGCTTTGTTCCCTTGGCTAGAACTTTCTGAGTTGTTGAGTCCTTAACATACACACCAGAGGAGTCAAAAATAACAAAGCACGGGTACTCTGTAGTGAGCTGAGACACCGAGAGTAAAGACTTTTGTAGTGAGGGTACCACAAGAACATTGTTAAGGAAAATAGTACCTGACTGTGTAGCAAGAGTAGTAGAGCCAACATGAGTAATAGGCAAGAAGGATCCATCACCAACCATCACTTAATCATGTCCTGTATAAGGTTGCACAGAAGTTAAGTTTTGAGGGTTGTTTGTCATGTGTGCAGATGCTCCTGAATCTGGAAACCATTAAGCACCAGAAGAATCTACAATCTGTAGAGCTTGCAAAGGTTTGGGTATGTCTGAAACTTGGAATGAGTTAACAAAACAGTGCCAAAATTTCAGAGCATTGTGACCCATTTTACCACAAATTTGACAGATCTATCTAGGTTTGTCTGCATAGAGGAAGCCATATCTGTAGGATAATGTTGAGAGTTGGGCTGAGAATGATAAACTTGTTGGTGGAATCCTCTGTCACGAGATGAGAATCCTCCACGGCCCCTAAAGTAGCCAAAACGTCCTCTTCTGTCATAACCAGTTCCTCGACCAAAACCAGACTGATTAGGAAAGGAAGTGACATGATTCTGTGCAGCAAAGGCCATGTGAGGATTGACATCTGGAGTTCTGTAAAATCTGTTACTATGAGCCAAACTTGTAAGTTGAGAAACCACATCATCATAAGTGAGAAATGGTGGTTTATGCATAGAAGTTTGAATCACGGTTGTAAACGCTTCAAACTCTTTTCCCAAACCTTGCAAGAGTTGAAAAATTTTCATGGGTTCTGATACTGGTTTACCAATAGAACTCAGTTGGTCACAAAGAGACTTAAATTCTTTCAGATATTCCTGAATGCTTCTACCATCTTTGCTCAACATTTGAAGAGATGCAAGGAGATCAAACTCTCTAGATATGGATTTTCTCATTAAAATTCCGAGCAAGAGCAAGCCACACATCTAAAGCAGATTCCAGACTAAGCACAATACCAAAAACATCCTCAGAAAGAGTACCACAAAGCCAGGATTTTACCAGTTGATCGGTTTGAGACCATGATTCAAAATGAGGATTCGACTGTTCCGTTTCAGTGTCTCCAGTCTTCGTGACAACAGTAGCACGAGGAGCAAGCGTCAACCCATCGACGAAACCCAGAAGTTTCTGGCTCTTGAGAAATGATTCAATTTGTGTCTTCCATAATAGGTAGTTTGAATCGGTAAGTTTTAGGGTAACAAAATTGGAAATGTTGATGTGAATCGGGAAAGGAAAATGAAGTAGATTGTCTCCCATGGCTCTGATACCATGAAAACAACCAAAAACTTGTTCTTCAAGAGAATTTGGATTTCATTTTTCTTGTTGTTTTACATTAGGAAAACCTAGATATATATATATATATATATAAGGGCTGAAAGGATAAGATTTGGGAACAAAAGAATAATCCACATCACTAAACCGTTTCAATGGACAGAATATTGAAACGGTTTTGGAGGTGCAGAGGATTTTCTGTTGCAGCAACGACTTTGATTCTCTTGTGTGATCCTCTATGTGTTCTTTGTGAAGAAGACGATGACGTGGCTGAAGTTGTGAGATTCTCTAGCTGAGTGGGAGAGTTTTCCTTTGGCCTTGGTATTGAACCGTGAGCGAAACCTTCTACCTGTAGTAGAGGGTCCAATCCTTCTGGCTTTTCTGTTGTATTAACAAGATGCACCCTAGTGTCCAATTGAGAGGTACGAAAATGAGAGAGATACCAATGGTCATTCCATCTGACATTGAAAACTCAGCATGATGTTATGGAAGGACTAAGGTACATGTACGTAATGAATACTTGGATCAAATTGCGATTCACTAATCTATCGTAGTTCTCAAGAGTTAAACAAACCAATTTCAAGAGTGATCCGATCTTCTTTTGTACATAGGCAATCTTCTTAATTAGTGTAGTATTGTATTGTACTTATGTCCCATACATGATTTTTCATGTCTCAAAAAGAAATCACAACTTATAGTATATGCTTTGGGCAAACCGGTTGAGCTATTTGATATCCAACAACCGAGATATTTAGAAGATCTGATTTCCTTGATCACTCGATCAAGGCTTTCATCTCTTTCATTGCATCTTAAAAACAACTTCGTTTGTTTGCGTAATACATCTCTGCACCCTAACGTGTGTTGCTGGTGTTAGAGATTAACTAGGTCAAAAATCTGAACTAAATATTTTTACATCAACAAACTCCATATGAGGAACAGAGAATTGCTCTTAGAGAGTATCGACAACAAAAATCCTAGATATTAGGACTAGAGAATGTCCTCCTATGGTAGATTTACAATTAAGACTAGACAATCTACCATAGGAGGAAATTGTAAATCTACCATAGGAGTGTTGTTTAGTTTAGAGGACTTCTACAGCAATAGGCTGCGACATTTAAGTCCTCATCTTCATCTTCTACTCCATTGTTTTAGTGCAAACAGAAATGTAAAAAGTGATGTCTGTAACCTCTTGTATCAGTGTTTTCTTGAATGTAAAAAAGCTCTCAAAGATGAATAAAATTGAACATGAATTTTGTCTGAATAATGCTCTCTCTTACTTCTTTCATTCATCAAACAATTACATAAATATATGGTTTAAAACCATTACAAAACATACCCATTAATGCTAACCAGACAATGTTTTTATCTTTCCTAATCTGGGTACAAAACACAAAATCAGAGACAGGGTTTGGGGTTTTTTGATTCTTGGCCATTTCAGGAAATTGACCGTTACCAACAACCACCCTCTTCAGTACTTCTTCAGCTTCTCACTCCAAGTAGCAGTAGCCTTTTTGTCAGCTCCTTGATCTCTTGTGCTTCTGACATTGCGACTCTACACTTTTCCCCTGTCTCCTCTGGTTCAACTTCTTGTTCCTCTGTTTCTTCAAGCTTTGCATTGTCTTCTTCAGTGTGCCGAGGGTGCTCAGCTCCTTCAATCTCCCTCCTGAGTATCTTCGGCACAACACCTAACTTCCTTCTTAGTTCCTTGAATCTTTTAGTGCCCAATGACTTAGTTAAAATATCTGCAATTTGTTCTTCTCCTGGAATATGTTTCAGCTGTATAACTCCATCTGTTACAGCCTCTCGTACAACATGGAACTTAATCTGAATATGATTTGTCCTCTTGTGATCAACTAGGTTCCTTCCAATTGCAATGGTTGAGGTGCTGTCACTGTAAATCACAACACTAGCATTCATATCATATCCCAATTCCTCCAACAATCTCTTTAGCCAAACTGTGTGATTTGTGGCTGCACATAGTGCTATGTACTCAGCATCTGCCGTTGATTGGGCAATGATGCTTTGTTTCTGAGTTGCCCAAGTAAACATAGAACTCCCAATTGTAAAACAATAACCAGTTGTACTCCTTGAATCAGTTGCACTTCCAGCAAGATCAGCATCTGTGTAACTTATTAACACAGCTTCCTCCATTTGTTCGAACATTAGACCATAGTCTTTTGTTTCAGAAACATACCTGAGTACCCGTTTGGCCTCTTGTAAACTTCTTTCAGTAGGTTTTGCATTGCTCCTTGATAGGTATGAAACTGAGTATGATAGATCAGGCCTTGTTGCTGCCAAATACAACAGCCCTCCTACCATGCTTATGTATTTTGTGGGATTGCTGAGCTCTTCACCATCTTCTGCATTCTTCCCATAAAGTGTTAGTGGAGTACTTACACCTTTTGAGTTTTGCATTCCAAATCTGTTCAACAACTCCTGGGCATACTTGGTTTGGCTCAAAAATACTCCCTCCTGCACATAACTTATTTCAAATCCAAGAAAGTATTTCAGCCT
>CM071864.1:37221151-37264027 GCA_036759665.1 Gynandropsis gynandra | reverse complement strand
ACCATAGTCCACTCCATAAGTTTGAGTGAACCCACGAGCCACTAATCTGGCCTTAAGCTTCAATACTTTTCCATTTTCATCAGTCTTCACTTTATAGATCCATTTCACACTGATTACCTTCTGGTTTTCAGGTAGATCAGTGAGTTCCCAAGTGCCATTCTTGTTTATCATCTCTATCTCATTATCCATGGCATCTCTCCATCCTTTTTCTACCACAGCTTCTTCAAAAGAATTTGGTTCTTCCATTGTTAAATAACATCCTTCGTATGCTTGATATGTTTCTTCATTTCTTGGTTCTGTTTCCTCATAAATATCACTCAATCTTCTCATTCTATGAACCAATCTTGAGGAACTTCCACTGGTCCCTTTGTTTTCTCTGCTACCTGATTGTGACTGACTAAGCCTAAAAGGAATAGGTGAGAACTGAGGCCCTCCCCCACTCCCTCTAGAGCTTGATCCAGGCTGTGGTGTTCCAGGTACAGAATGAACCTGCTGGGTGTCTTCCTGCTGTGGAGGCCCTCTGGGAATATAACTGGGAATCACAAACTGCTCCTTGGTTTCAGCTTGTGTATCCCAATTCCAGCCTTTGTTTTCTTCAAATATTACATCTCTCGCTACATCTACCTTACCTGAACTAAGCTTGTACACCCTGTAACCCTTGCTCAAGCTGTTGTACCCCACAAAGATAGCCTTTTCAGATCTTGCATCCAACTTCTTCATGTGCTGTGGTTGTATCAGCACATGACAGAGGCACCCAAACACTCTAAGGTGACTCACAGAGGGTTTGTGACCACTCCAAACTTCTAGAGGTGTTTTATCCTTCAAGGCTCTTGTTGGCATTCTGTTTTGTAGGTAAGCTGAAGTGAATACACCTTCAGCCCAGAATTTGTTTGGCAACCCCTTGTCTTTCAACATGCTTCTTGTCATGTCTAGTAGGGTCATGTTTCTCCTTTTAGCCACTCCATTCTGCTGTGGAGAATAAGCAACACTAAGTTGTTGTTGCGCACCATGTTCCTCCAGAAATTCATTGAATTCTTTGGTATTAAACTCCCCTCCCCTATCAGACCTCAACTTCCTTATCTTCTTGCCAGTCTGATTTTCCACGAGGGAGCTAAACTTCTTATAGATGCCAAACACATCTGATTTTAACCTCACGAAATAGACCCACAACATGTGAGAAAAATCATCTGTTAATGTGAGGATATACAGGCTCCCATCTAATGATGGAGTCTGCATTGGACCACACAAATCAGTGTGGATAAGATCCAATATCTGCTTGGATTTTACTTCAGTTTCTTTGGGAAAGTCTTCTCGAGTTTGTTTCCCTTGAACACAAGCCTCACACACTTCTTTAATTACCTTGAATTTGGGCAAACCTTTGACCATCTCTCTGGTCTGCATCTTCTGCAAATTGTGTAATCCAGCATGCCCAAATCGTCTATGCCATAAATCAGAAACATCAGTCTGATTTGCCATGTTTGCTCCCTCTGCAGCTAAGGACCATTTTAAGGGATAAGCCCTCTTTATCATAGGTATTTCAACTACCTTGCCACCATCTTTATCCCTTATGATACATCTATCCTCTGTAAACTCCACATGATACCCATTTCTCACCATTTGAGGTACACTTTACAGGTTCTTATCCAAGCCAGGGACCAAGAAGACCTCTTTGATTGTCCTCTTACCCTTCTTAGTTACAACTTGAATATCACCCTTTCCTTCAGTCACCAATATAGCTCCATTACCAACCCTTATAGGAACTTTGAAAGTTCTGTCTAAGGAGGTAAAACATCCTTCTTCTCGGGTCATGTGGTTTGTAGCTCCACTGTCAATGAGCCACACATCATCATCATCGAAGTTTTGGTTAGCCACATGAGCTGCAGTGAACAAAGAATTGTCCTCATCTTGCTCCTCTCTATTCATCTGGGCTTGATTTGATCCAGGTCTCTTAAACTTGCAATCCCTGGAAAAATGACCAGGTTTTCCACATGTATAGCATTCTTTTTTAGTTTTGAAAGTCTTGGGACTTTCAGACTTATCTCCTTGCCCTTTGTTTCTGAAATAGCACTGAGACTCCACATGATTATCCTTTTTACATATCTCACAAAACTTCTTAAACTTGAACTTAGAATCTGATTTTCCATAGCTCTTTTTACTGGAGTTTCCTTTGTGCATCTGTTTCTGTGACTTTACTTTTGCTGGGAATGCTCCTTCCAAAGTACCGCCATTCCTGTCATCAAGCCTTGACTCTTGAGATTGCAACGCAATCACAAGCTCTCCAACTGTCAAGGTAGCCAAATCTTTCGTCTGTTCAATGACCCCCACATAGGGGTCAAACCTTTCTTGCAATGAGCATAAGATCTTTGAAACCAGGGCATCTTCTTTCACTTCATCTCCATAAGCTCTCATTTCATTCCCCAGCTCCATGACCTTATTTTCAAAATCCTTAATACTTTCTTTGTCTCCTTGCTTCAGGTTGTAGTAGTTTGCTCTCAATCTTTGCAGCTTTATCATAGCTGCTTTTGGATCTCCTTGATACCTTTCCTTCAGCGTATCCCAGGCTTTCTTTGAGGTGTCACAGATGGACAAATGAGCACTGAAAATGTCCTCTGAGACTGCATCAAACACAGGTAATGGGGTTTGATTCTGCATCCTTTCTGTCTCAACTTGTTCCTGGTTTTTGTGCTTTGTTCTTGTGTTGTGTCTGGTGCTTCTTGTGCTTCCTCTCGGTGCTAAGGACCGACAAGGCTCTGATACCACTGTTGTTTAGTTTAGAGGACTTCTACAGCAATAGGCTGCGACATTTAAGTCCTCATCTTCATCTTCTTCTCCATTATTTTAGTGCAAACAGAAATGTAAAAAGTGATGTCTGTAACCTCTTGTATCAGTGTTTTCTTGAATGTAAAAAAGCTCTCAAAGATGAATAAAATTGAACACGAATTTTGTCTGAATAATGCTCTCTCTTACTTCTTTCATTCATCAAACAATTACATAAATATATGGTTTAAAACCGTTACAAAACATACCTATTAATGCTATGCAGACAATGTTTTTATCTTTCCTAATCTGGGTACAAAACACAAAATCAGAGACAGGGTTTGGGGTTTTTTTATTCTTGGCTATTTCAGGAAATTGATCGTTACCAACAACCACCCTCTTCAGTACTTCTTCAGCTTCTCACTCCACGTAGCAGTAGCCTTTCTGTCACCTCCTTGATCTCTTGTGCTTCTGACATTGCGACTCTGCACTTTTCCCCTGTCTCCTCTCGTTCAACTTCTTGTTCCTCTGTTTCTTCAAGCTCTGCATTGTCTTCTTCAGTGTGCCGAGGGTGCTCAGCTCCTTCAAGGAGGACAATGTTTTGTATTCTTATAAACTTTTGTAAATAACGCAGTGTCTTATACAAAAGAATGTCCTCCTATGGTAAATTTACAATTTCCTCAAACTCGACACTCTCTCACAAAAATATGCAAGAAGAAGGTGAACCTAATTGGAGAACTAGAGGAGTAAGAGTTTACCCATGAAGTCAGGAGACCAATGTTAAAGGGAAGCCACCAATTGTGAATTGTGGTGTCAATTCTCACTAAAGCTCGTCCGTAAATTTGCATTTCAGTTTGTTATTTTTATGAAAAAATTAAATTTTCTTCTGCTTTTATGAGAAGATAGCTTCAACGATGAGGTTAAACAAATATAAATGTTAGTTAAGTTTAGCGAAAACATCTGTGTATGTTCAAATGAAGATAATAATATGTTGCCTCACAGTATCTAAACAATAAATAAACCATTAGAAAACATGTTTTATATATTGTTCAACAACACATTAATATATGCTTCATCAGAACCGGGCAATATAATTACAAAACTATATAACATATACATATACTATTGCTCTACATAATTAGTTACCTTCTGCATAATATGAACCCTTAAATTGTAGTATGGAGTTTATAAGCTTGGGTACAGAATAGTCCAGTGTCTTTGTAAATAACAAATTGTTGTGATTAGGATTCAGTAGATGTAGAATTTTATAAAGTGAAGGATTTTAGTTATTATTTTATATATATTTTTGTAACATAAAATAATAACCAAATCCTTAAAATTAAGATCGTCATACAAAATGGTTAGCATTGGAGATGACAACGAGTCGTGTTTTCCGGATATTTACATTGATGGGTATGTTTAAGAATAGATTATCTCGATAAGGAATATATATATATATATATATATCGCAGTTCACAAATATGTTCTTTTATATTGTAAACTCGAAAAAAATACTTTCACATAAATAAGATTTTACAGTCTATTTCGTGAATAAATATGTACGAAATAATAAAAGTCTTGATAGTAATATGCTGATAATATAAATAAATATTCACTTACAGTAAGAATCACGAGACCAACCTATTTTCTTGTTACCAAAGGGGTATGTATGTTAATGATAATATGTCCCAAAAACAAACAAACTTTTTGTCGGTTTGTTATGTCCATGAAATGTTTTAGCTATGTTAAAGATAACTATATATATGTATATATTTACACACACACATAAATGTATGACAAAAAGAAATTATATGACTAGCATATAAAGCAGATGCAATTAGGATTTATACTTCTTAAAGGAAAAAAACGAAAAATTTAAATAATCTAAATTTAATTTACAATCTAGAAAATATAAACAGAGAGAAACGAATATACTGTATAAATGTGTATGTATAATACATATATATTGCGCAAGTTTCTTAAACCACGTGAAAACAATTTCCGAGGCATGTCTGAATATGTGTATATATATATATATATAATGAACAAAACGCAAAATAAAACATGATTTGAAAAAACAATTGGGTAAATTAAAAACAACACGACCAACAAATTGATATATTTAGATGAACTAGTGTTAAATTCAAAGGAGTCATGAACGTGGTTACATATTTGTATGCTTGTGTATACGTATTTATATGTATACTTGTCAATATATTTGCTTATACTCATAGTCCGAAAAGTTATTAAAAAAAACAAAAGAGAAAGAAAATGCTTAATTATGTACATAACTTACCCGATTATTGAGACTTTGGAAGTGTAAAATTTTGTAAAGGAAAAGTTTGGTGTGAGGAATGAAGCCTGGTCCGAGATCGTTTTCGATATGAAGAACAAAGCAAAAACCAACATATGTGAATACACACACACAAACAAACACCTATATGTATGTGTGTGTAGAGCATGTTGATATGTGGAAGAAAACAAAGGATCTTGGATCAAGCTTCATTCCAAACACCCTTTTCCTTTTTTCTTCATCTTCATATCTCTCTCTCTCATGATTTGGTAATCAACGAAATATAAAAAGGTCATGGAACCACTCAATGACTGGAATCTTCATCACATCACCAACCCACATACTAATAAACAAATTTAAAAAAGCAGTAAGAAAAATCACTGATTCCACATTTACTCACGGACTCTCATCTTTGATTCTGCGTACAAGCTTTATTGATACCTTTCCCCCAAAAAAACCCTTGTTTCCTCTCTCTCTCTCTCTATCTTCTCTGACACGCATTTCCAAATGAAAAAATACACCGGAAAGAAAATCAAATTATCGGAGAGAGAGAGGGAGAGAGAGATGGTGTGTATGTGTGAGTGGGTGGGAGAGAAATGGGGGAAAAGACCAAGTAAAACAAAGGGAAAAAGAATAATATATAAGCAAAGAAAATAGTTGATGGACAGGTCATTTAATGAAGGACAGGTCATTTAATGTATTTTAAAATAATATGATTTTAAAAATTTTATTTCTGTTTAAGAAAAACATTAACTCTTTTTTCGGGAGATTTTTTTATAATTCTCTAATACAAATAGAGTGACTTTTGTTTATAGATAAGGCGGATGAAAAAATAAATCATTCTTTATTACATAAAATTAATAGTGAGAAAATGATATAGTAAAGATGGCGAAAGTTAGTAACACTGAAAGATCAAAAGATATTTATATATTATACTCTTTTTATAATATAATTTTTTGAATCTTTATTGATTATATATTAAAATAATATTTTGTTAAAAAAATTTATAACCATTAAAGATAACCAATAATCAATATGGAAAAGAGTTTATACTATTATTAATTGTAGGAAGTTGTTGGGTTCAAAATATTATTAGAAAAAGTCAGTGGAGAAAACTTGAAGTAGGAAAAAACGAATGTTACACATATCATCTCCTTTGATAAAAATGATTTGTTTCTAAAGTTTTATTTTGTTTCTCCAATCTCGACGATTGATGCGAGAAAAAAAATGAAGATCGAGTGTAATAATTAATAAATATTTTTATTGTCATTTGATAAGTATTACTCATTATATATTCAACAAATTATAATAATATTAAATATATTGATATATTTTTTTAAAAGAAAATATTTATCATAATATATATTATTATTAGGATGAAATAATTTTAGTATTTTATATGAGAGCACATCATACTCGCAGGATAGAGAAGAAAACATTATGATAAAGAAAAATGTGGAGATTGACAAAACAAAACTTGTTAATTTGGAAACTGATGAGGCAAATGAAGATTTGAAGAAAAACATGCATAACAGAATATATCAACAACAAATTTCTGTGAAGATGATCTCAACAACACCAACAACTTTTTCTCTCAAGAATTCATTTGCAGTTTTAGAGAATTTGCCTATTGATTAGAAGTTTCTAGATTCATTGAAAGTATATATAAATCTATGTAATGAATCTTGAGGTTTTTAATGAAGAATTTCGTTTTTTAGAGCAAATGCTCTAACTCTCGTTTTAGAGCTAAATGCTATGTTTCTCTTTTTGTTCTCATGGTATCATAGCTCATATGATCCTTTTTTAATGGTGAATCCACCAAAAAATTTTCCATTTCCAATTCATATTAACATTTCAAATTTCATAACACTCAAACTTACAGACACGCATTATTTTTTCTGGAAAACCCAGATGGAATCACCTCTTCAAAGCCAAAAGCTCATGAGATTTATCAATTGTGAAGTTCAACAGCATGTAGAGATGATTACAAAAGGTCAAGATGGACAATAAACAAAGATTTCGAATCTAGTGTATGAATCATGGTTGCAGACAGATGAGTTGACCAAATCATAGATCATTTGAACTCTTTCAAAAGACGTGTTTGGCTATGTTGTGGGACTGGACCCAACTTCTGAGGTATGGACTGCCCTTGCGAATCATTTCAATAAAAAATCTGTAGCTCAAGAATTTGATCTACTACCTTCTTTGCAAATGCTAACGAAAGATGGCAGAATAATGTTTACGAGAATTTAAGCTAATTTGTGATTAGTTCAGCTCTATTGGTAAACCCATTATAGATCTGACAAAGATTTTTCGATTCCTGCAAGGTCTTGGTAAGGAGTATGAGGCATTTACCAGCTGACAAGCTTATCGGTTAATAATATTCATGGATCATCTGCAATTACTCATCATTTAGCTTTTTCAGCACAGAACAATACAGTTGGTCATACTGACTCATACTCGAACTAAGGAAGAAGAGGTGGTTATTCTGAAAGAGGAGGATGATATCATTCGTCTCGAGGCCGAGGAAGTTTCAGTTCTAGAGGTTGAGGTTTCACTCTTCAGGTTTACTCTTCCAAATCTCAAAATCAATCTAATAGTTCTTAGCCAAATAGATCTCAGCAGACTAATAGGCCATTATGTCAAATCTGTGGGAAGTATAGTCATAAAGCTCTTAGATGTCGGCATCGATTTGATAACTCCTTTCAACGTGAGGAGATTCCTCAAGCTCCAAAAACTCTCCTGCTCACTAATCATGGAGGCACATAATGGTTTCCTGACTCAGGTGCTTCTACTCATATGACTGATTCTACTGCCAAACTGCAAGTTTCTTTACCATATATTGGACATGACAGTGTTATGGTTGGAGATGGTTCATTCTTACCTATCTCACACGTTGGCTCAATACATCTAACTACAACAGAAGGTAAAATCTCTTTTAAGGATGAACTTGTTGTTCCAACGATTGCTAAATCTCTACTATCTGTCTCAAAGTTTATATCAGATTATCCCTGTTACTTTTTTTTAACTCAAGTGGGGTTTATATAAATGACAATCTCACAAAGAAGGTTTTAGCTCAAGGAACTAGAAGAGAAAGAATCTATGTTTCACACAATGTTGATCTCAAGGTTTTTTACTCAATACGATAGATGACAGCAAGTTTCACCATATGGCATTAGAGGCTTGAATATGCTCATACTCAGATTCTGCAGTTACTTAGTAGTTAGCAATGCCATACACATGAATAAGATGAGTTTCACTCTGTGTGAGTCTTGTCAATTAGGAAAAACCTCTAAGATCCCATTATTGTTATCTAGTTTTCAAGCAAATGAACCCTTAGAAAGAATACATTGTGATCTTTAGAATCCTGCTCCCATATCCTCTGTACAAGGATTCAAGTTTTATTGTTAGTAGAGATATTCTAGAGATACTGGAGATATTCTGTTTTAATTGAGTAGATATCCATATCTTTGTATAATCCCTTGGTTAGCTCTACCATTGTATTATATATATATACTAAAGTAATAACATGAAGAGACAAAGATTCATTCTACCATTTGCATGGTATCAGAGAGTTACTAAATTTTTTTCCGATCCTTTGTTTTTCTTCTTCTGCAACCCTCATCGGCTGCATTCGTTTATTTTCATTTTCTTTCTGCAACCATCGCCGCCTGCATCCTCCTCCGTCCGTCACCATGGCTGTTGCTACTGCCTCATCCGAGAAACCTTTTGGCATCACCAATATCATATCCCGAATCCCAATCACACTCGACGTTGAAGAGATGAACTATGATTCGTGGCGTGATGTTTATGAGACTCATTGTCTCAGTTTTGGCGTTCTGAGCCATATCGACGGCTCTGCCCCCCAAGATATACGGCACCATATCCAAACCACTTCTCCAACACGTTCTCAAAACGAAATCCACTGCCCACGCGATTTGGCTTCGCCTCGAACGACACTTCCATGATAACAAGGAAGCACACACCATTCAACTTGACAACAAGCTTCAGACTATTACAATCGGAGACCAAACTGTCCAGACATACTGTCAACGCATCAAACGTATCTCCGATCAGGTGTCCTACCTTGATGTCCCTTTCTCTGAACGGGCTTTGGTGATGAATGCTCTCAACGGCCTCAACACGAAGTTTGATAACATTGTTAATCTTATCCAACACCTAAAGTCATTCCCATCGTTCGACGATACTCGATCCATGTTATCCCTTGAAGAGCAATGCCTTTAACGTAATCGTCGTCCGGATCCCACTCATGCTGATCATTCCTCTGCTACTACGGTTACACTCACGAGAAATGTCGCTCATGCCGAACAACCACAATCGTATCAGCAACAACCACAACCATACCAGCAATATCGGGAATGCTCTCGAGGAAGTGGTAATCGTTGTAACCGTGGACATCAACGCCACCACAACTACAACAGTTCGAACCCATAATGAAACACGCCATACATGCCTCAGCCAGGTTCACTATCGTTTCTGGGATACCAGCCACAATGGAACACACCATACATGCCTTAGCCACCACCACAGTCATGGCCTTCACCATACCAGCATTGGCAATCACCACACCTAGGTATGATGTCTCCGATATACCATCCTGATTTTCCGATAAATCACTATGCAGTTCCTACAGCTCCTCAAGGCTTCCCCACTCTGTCGGGGAATTCTCAACCGCGTCCTCCTCACATACCCGCAGTCATGCTGACACAAACCACACCGGCTCTACGTACATAGTATGACATTCCCATGACCATTGAAACTCCAAATGATCTGGTCCAGGCGTTTAATGCTCTGCATATCACAAACCCCACGGACTCGTCGTGGTATATGGATACTTGAGCCACGACATATTTAACGTCACAACCAAATACCATCGGTACCACTTTTAATACGAGCATCAATCCTATTGTTTGCGTTGGTAATGGATCCTTCATCCCTGTCACACAAATCGGCCATAGTCACCTCAAAACACCAAACTGTAACTTCTCATTGTCCGAAGTCTTAGTATCTCCATCTATTATTAAAAATCTCATCTCTGTACGTAAATTTACTTGTGATAATGATTGTTCCGTTGAATTTGACGCTACTGGTTTTTGTGTCAAGGATCATCAGACGCGAACGGTGTTGCTCCAATATGATAGCTCGGGTCCCCTATATCATGTCCTCTTCACATTATCATGCGCTCAACCCTCCACACCTCTGACAACCCTTCTCACCTCGGGTACCACTTGGCATCAACGTCTTGGGCAACCCGGAGATTCCACTTTCCGCCTCCTTTTGTCCTTGGGTTTATTTCATCTTAATAAAGACAATGTCAAACATCTTTGTAATGCTTGTCAACTTGGAAAACACGTCCGTTTGTTGTTTAATAAATCGTCTTCTTTTGCTCAATCTTCCTTTGATATCTTTCACTCCGACATATGGACATCTCCAATACCAACCATTAGACGAGTCAAATATTATGTTCTATTCCTCGATCAATTTTCTCACTTTGTTTGGGTTTATCCCCCTCAACGAAAAAGTGATGTCTCTACCAAGTTCCTCCATTTTCACTCATTCATCCGCACCCAATATGACAAAACCATCAAAGTTATCTAATGTGATAATGAGGGAGAATACAACGATCACCTTTTTCAAGCCTTCTTAGATTCCCATGGCATTTCACTTCATTTTCTTGTCGTCAAACATCCCAACAAAATGGAAAAGCCAAGCGCATGATACAAACTATCAATAATCTCATTCATACCCTACTTTTTCAAGCCTCCATGCCCTCTGAATTTTGGGTTGAAGCTCTACATGTTGTTGCCCATCTTTTAAACATCCTTCCCTTGACATCGATCGAAAATTCCGTATCGTATACCAAACTCACTAAAAAGCCTATCTCCCTTGATCACCTTCATGTTTTCGGATGTCTATGTTATCCAAATCTCTTCGCAACTTCCTCACACAAACTCGCTTCACGATCTACCCCTTGTGTCTTCCTTGGATACCCGAGCAATCACAAGGTTAACGTTGTCTCGATCTCAAAACTTGACGAATAATCATTTCACGACATGTTGTTTTTTATGAGATTACATACCCCTTTTGCCTCACCTAAACCGGCCACACCAAACACTTATGAGTTCCTTGAACATGACATGGATACCCACCAATCACCCTTACGTCATCTCCTTCATGCACCATTACCCAATGCACCTGTGTCTCTCGTACCACCAGTAACCGCGTCCAGTGTACCACAAGTACCTATGACTAACGTACCACAAGCAATCCCTCCTCGTACTCACTCTATGGTCACGAGGAGTCAACATGGCATCACCAAAACAAAACCGATCCTTAACCTTAATACCATCACGATATCACCCACCCAGTCTTCTCATATTAAGGCTCTTGAGTATCCAAATTGGAAAAATGCAATGAAAGATTAATTTAATGTTTTGATTAAAAGTGGTACGTGAGACTTGGTTCCTCGTTTGTCGGATGCTAATGTTGTTCGGTCCATATGGTTGTCTCGTCATAAGTTTCATATAGATGGATCTTTGGCTCGATATAAAGCTCGCCTTGTGGCAAACGGAAAATCACAACAACAAGGAATCTTTTGTGATGGGACTTTCAGCCCTTTGGTTAAACCGACCACCATACAGATTGTTCTCAACATTGCAGTCTCGCGGAAGTGGCCCATTCATCAGCTCGATGTGAAAAACGTGTTTTGTCATGGCAACCTTAAAGAAACCATTTACATGTTCCTGCCCCTTGGATTTCATGATTCAGCTCATCCAGATTATGTGTGTTGCCTAAAGAGATCCTTATATGGCTTGAAGCAGGCTCCTCGAGCTTGGAACCAACGCTTCACCTGATCTGTGTTCCATCTCGGTTTGATCCAAAGCCGCAGTGATGCATCTCTTTTCGTCCTTCACCATGAAAAAGAACACGGCATGCTTCTCCTCTATGACGATGAAATTATGCTCACCGCATCCTCTACAAGGCTCCTACATCAGATTATTTCGTCCATCACCGCTGAATTTGCTATGACTGGCCTTGGTCCGCTTCACCATTTTCTGGTTGTGACAGCAACACCAAACGGTGATGGTTTGTTCCTCCTTCAATCAATGTACGCTGAAGCGATTCTTCATCGAGCATGTATGGCTTCCTGTAACCCATGTCTCACACCGGTGGACACGATGCCCAAACTCTCTGCAGGTTCTGGCGAGCCCGTGTCCGATCCAACTCTGTTTGCAACATCGTGGGGGCACTGCAGTATCTCACCTTTACTCGTCCCAATATACAGTATGCGGTGGGAAAACTTTGTCTTTTTCTCCATGATCCATGGGAACCACACCTACTTTCCAAGAAGCGTGTGCTTCGGTATATCAAAAGGGCAATTCACCATGGACTACAGCTTTGACCGTCCACCACCACAGGCTTGACAGCTTCTTCTTATGCTGATTGGGCTGGCTGCACTGATTTGCGATGCTCAACTTCAGGGCACTGTGTTTATGTCGGTGATAATCTTGTGTCGTGGTCTTCCAAGCAACAATCTACTGTTCCCACTCTAGCGTCGAAGCAGAGTATCGAGACGTTGCCAATGCCGCCGTAGAAACTTGTTTTTGCTACGTAATCTGCTTCTTGAACTTCATTGTCCACTCTCTCGGGTAGCATTGGTATATTATGACAACGTGTCCGCAGTCTACTCGAAATCGACATTCATTTTGTTCGAGAAAAGGTTGCTCTTGGGTCAATCTCTGTACTTCATGTTCCCTCCTCTCGCCAGTTCGTTGACATCTTCACCAAAGGCCTACCGATCGCTCTTTTCTACGAGTTTCGGTCCAGTCTGTGCATTTGTTCGCCTCACGCTTCGACTGCGGGGGAGTGATAGTAGAGATATTCTAGAGTTACTGGAGATATTCTGTTTTAATTGAGTAGATATGCATATCTTTGTATAATCCCTTAATTGGCTCTACCATTGTACTATATATACTGAAGTAATAACATGAAGAGACAGAGATTCATTCTACCGTTTACATTTATGTCATTTTTATTGACAATTTCTATTGGTATTGTTGGTTCCATCTACTATAAAGGAAATAAGATTTTGTCTCAGTTTATGTCATATTTCAGAAGATTGTTAAGAATGAGTTCAATAAGAGAATATAAATTTTTCAAAGTGATGGAGGTTAAGAGTTTTGCAGTAAAGAATTTTTGACTTGTTAAGGAAATTCTTGAGTTAAACACTTAAAATCTTGTGTATCAACTCCTAAACATAACGGTATTGCTGAATGAAAGCACATATATAGTTGAGTTAGGGTTGTCTATGTTGTTTCAAGCTAGAGTGTCGTT
Organism: Gynandropsis gynandra; assembly: GCA_036759665.1. Lineage (NCBI taxonomy): Eukaryota > Viridiplantae > Streptophyta > Magnoliopsida > Brassicales > Cleomaceae > Gynandropsis > Gynandropsis gynandra. The sequence continues at coordinate 37,250,622 of CM071864.1, read as the reverse complement.
GAAATACTGGGTTGAAGTGTTTTTACTATAACTTTTCTGAGTAATTTGCTCCCATCCAAAGTTCTAGACAAGGTTAGTCCTTGTACTCGTCTGTTTCATAGAATTCTAAAGTATTCTGCGTTACGAGTATTTGGTTGTTCTTGTTATCCATATCTCAGACCATTTGGACAACACAAGTTTTAACCACGTTCACTGAAGTGTATGTTTCATAGCTAAAATGAGAAATACAAGGGCTATAGGTGTTTGTTTTCACCAAATGGAAGAGTATATATTTCTCGTCATGTGTTGTTTGATGAAGAACAATTTCCCTTTCAGGATTCCTATCAATCTCTTGTCCCATCTTACACTTCTCCATTGGTAGAAATCTCGGATCCCTATTCTTTATACTCCATACGCTACAACACAGACCAGCCAAACACCCCTTCATCGTACACTCCTCCTATTTCTCAGCCTACTACCTCAACTACTCAAAACCAAAATGTTTATCCTATCATTACCAAACACTAATCTAAAATCACAAAGCCAAACACTAAATATGCCTAATTGTCTTTCACCAGAATACCATCAAAACCTAAAACCACTACCACTCAGAACCAGGTTCGTTTGCAACAATGGAACCTTATTGTCTTCCACCATAATACCTCAACTACTCAAAACCAGGTTGGTTTGCAACAATTGAACGTTAGATGGAAGCCATGAGAATGACTAGGACTTGGGAATTAGTTCCTTCCAGACCAGATATGAATGTTTGCGGATGCAAGTGGATTTTCGAAACTAAACTAAATGCAGATGGTACTCTTTAATACACTCAGAGCAAGGCTTTTAGCAAAAGAATTTCATCAAGAAGAAGGGATTGATTTTATGAAATCATATAGTCCAGTAGTTAAAACGGCTACAATTCATATTGTTCTAGCTCTTGCCACAGTAAAATGATTGTCCATTAAATAGTTGGATGTGAAGAATGCCTTTATACATGGTGATTTACAAGAAATTTTTATACAACAACCTCCTGGGTTTAAAGATGTTCATAGGCTTGATCATGTTTGTTTGTTGAGGAAGGCTCTGTATGGTCTTAAACAAGCACCAAGAGGTAGGTTTCACGAGTTCAGTTTTTTTTTTTGCCGGAGTTTGGATTCTTTTGCACTATATCAGATCCCTCGGTATTTTTCTACAGTCATGGTGAAGATATATTGATTTTGTTTCTCTATGTTAACGACATTATTCTCACTGAGAATTTGACACAATTTATTCTACAATTAGTTCATTCTTTGGTAACAAAGTTTTCTATGAAAGACCTAAGGTCTCTGCATTATTTCCTTGGAGTTCAAGTGCAAACATATGCTACTGGAATATTCTTGCATCAGTGTAAATATATTGATGATTCGTTAGTCAAAACAAGGATGAAAATGTGTAAGCCTCAATCAACACCTCTTCCTTTGCAGCAAAAAAAAGATTGATACTGGGAAATTTAGTGATCCAAGTCACTTCAGATGCGTTGCAGGAGCATTACAATAGTTAACAATCACAAGACCTGACATCAATTTTGCTGCTAATGTTATCTACTAAAGAATGCATGATCTGACTAATCCAGATTATGTTTTGCTGAAAAGGATTCTAAGTTATGTTAAATGAATCATCAATATGGTCATTCCCCTATATTCTCAAAGCACTTTTCAACTTCATGCCTTCTCGAATAGTGATTGGGTAGGATGCTCTTCCACACGAAGATCCACTTCAGGTTATTGCACCTTTCTCGGCAGTAACATCATTTCATGGTCCACTAAGAAGCAAACAATTATTTCTCGTTCCTCCACTCCACCGAGACAGAATACAGAGCACTTGCCGAAACAACAACAGAATTGACATGGATCTCATTTATACTTCGAGACATTGGTATATCTCACGTTCAACCACCCATTCTTCATTGTGAAAATCTATTTGTTGTTTACCTATCTACTAATCTCGTTTTCCATGAAGATAAAAGCATATAGAGCTTGATTATCATTTTGTTCGTGAGAAGGTTGCTTTGTGATCAGTTCTAACAAAGCATATTAGTGCTCAGCATCAGGTTGCAGATATTTTCACCAATTCTTTGCCTCGCTATCAATTTTCTGTTTTACGTACCAAACTTGGTGTTGGATTGCCATCGACTACTAGTTTGGGGGAGGCTATGAGAGCATCATCATGCTCGCAACACCGGTAAGAAGAAGTTATCTAAGGAATGATGTGGAGGATAACAAATCAAAACTTGTTGATATGGAAACTGACGAGGCATATGAAGATTTGAAGGAAAACTTGCATAACAGAATGTAGTAGCAACAAATTCGTGCGATGATGGTTTCAACAGCACCAACAACTTTCTCTCTCGAGAATTCATTTGCAGATTTAGAGAATTTGCCTATTGATTAGAAGTTTCTAGATCCATTGAGAGGTTATATAAATCTATGTAATGAGTCTTGAGGTTTTTAATGAAGAATTTCCTTTCTTAAAACAAAAGCTTTAACTTTCATTTTTTTTAGCTAAATGCTTTGTTTCTCTCTTTGTTCTCATTTCAAGACCAAAATTACAATTATTAATATTGCAAAATTTTATAAATTTCCGCGAGTTCAATTATAAAATAAGCATCATATATCACAAATTTTGAGTTTTAAAATTTGATAGAATGTTATACCCTATCATCTTAATCATTTATAAATTCAATAATTTCATTTACAAAAACTATTACTTTGTACTTAAATGTTCTTAGAGATATGATAACACGTAATCCGTTGTAGTTTTTATATCATTCTTAGGTCTAGTTTTGAGTAGATTATTTAGATTTCATTCATTTATCGAGTTTATTCGAAGACTTTATCTACATTTCGTGTTTTGTGTAGGAAACGAAGACATGAGGAGAAACACGAGAGATTATGGCAATTTAACCCCAAAACGTAGTTGAATGACAAGGTTCAACTTGTGCAAGGCCATGGACTCAAGTGAACATTCAAACACCGAGAGAAAGGAGCGGAAACAACATCTTAGGATATGCACGCTCGGGCATTGGAAGTGTGCCTGCTCGGGTAATTGATGCCAAGACAACCCCGTAGCTTTGCACGACTCGGGTGCTCAAGGAACATGTTCAGGCATGTGTGCCCGCTCGGGTGGAATTGGAGGGCCCGCTCGGGCTAATTGTTACCAAACTTCTCCGTAGCTTTACACGACTCGGGCTGAAGAGGAACACACTCGGGCATAGGTGCCCGCTCGGGCTAAAATGGGTGTACACGGTCGAGCACAAGGACTGCACGAGCGGGTAGAAGCTGTGCCCGCTCGGGCCCTTGTTTATCTCAACTAACTCCTAAGATTTAGAACGGCCAAACTAAGAGAGATCTGATCTAGAAAAAGGAGTTTTCGAACCAGAAAGAAAGGGGGACGATTTAGAGACATAGAAGACACACTTGGAGGGATCGAGAAGGACGGAACAAGGGATCCAAAGCATGGAGGATCTATTGAAGACATCGGTTGATGAATAGGGAGCATTCTTATTCTCTGTCTATGTTGAATTTAGATTTCTTTTGTGTTTCGTTTCCTGAGTTCATGTCCAAGTAGATCTATTGCCATAGGTTAGAGAGTATTGCCAACATGTAATGAAGTCTTGTGCTTAATGAATGGTGGATCTTAATGCTTTCATACTTGTACGCCACTCGATATGAATGAATTTGGTATTTGATCATGTTTTCAGATTGATTGGTTGATCTTAATGCTTCAATACTTGTACGCCACTTGATTGATGATGTTAGAAGTCTAATAAATCTACGCCAGGGCATTAGACTTTGGAACTTAGCCATGATTTAGGGTTTAATCGGTTTAGAATCTACGCAGGTCAATCGATTGGATCTAGGGATTAGGATAGCGGTCGTAATGCGTCTATGTATGTAAGATGCGCAATGGATATATTGGTATATGCATGCTAGATAGTGGACAAGTCTACGCCAGTCGGTTCCTATAGGAGAGCTTGAATTCTCTGAACTCGTGATAGTATCTAAGACCAATGATCTTGTTAGAACTTCGTTACATCGTTGTGCAACTCTCGATACCTATGGTGGTTAGTCTTTGAGTCATTCCTATCATTAGTTTAGTTTAGTTTGCATTTGCATTCCATCCACTATTGATTTTACACGTCTTATTCATTAGTCTAATAGCTTTAGAGTTGCATCAATTCCTTGTGTTCGACCCTAGTTGCTACACGATCCGTATCCTTGCGGAAGCGTTAGTCTAGGTAATTTATTACTTGAGTCTACGCACATCAAGATAACATACTAATTATGTACAAATTTAAACGATACGTGTTTTATGTAGAATACATTTTTATCACGTCCATATTAAGTGATTGAATAGATAATTCATAACATTATCATATTTCATTCTTAGGAATTTGATCTAAAAATATTTGTCCTTTTTAGGGGACAAACTATTTTATATTTACACTCTTCTATTAATTTTTTTAATATTTTTGTGTACACTATATTTTAAATAAAAATATTAATGACAATTATTTTCTTTTGTTTCATTACATATGATATATTTAAGTAAGATATTATTATGTTAATTTATTTCAAATACATGATATTTTTTGTATTATTAATATATCAATTACTTTTTAGAAAAACGTTCTCGTTGACGTTTGTTTGTTTTGGATATATTTATCATTTATTTTGGAACCAAGTGATGCGATTCAAATTTAAACAAATATTAACCTAAACTACCCGCAATTGCACGACACATGTGTAGTACTCTAGGTGTCGATCCCATAGGGACTACGCAACACAACCTAAACTCAAACTACGAATGAAACTTGCAATCGAACGAAATATGGGTTTTGAGAATGAAATACTAAAAACAAATAAACTAACGAGTTCTTAATAGTGAGACAAACGTTCTAGGAATTCCGTTTCACCACAAGACTACCGAAACCAACAGTCAACCTATCTAATCATGCAATCCCAATTAAGTTATCTAAGACACACGATCCTAATATAATATATACCCTCTCTCAAGGCATATACACGTGATCTAGTCAAGTTATCCCCTACTTTCGTGACTGACACCTCAAGCTAAACTCATAAGTTCTGTGATTCATCTGTTTTACCCTCAACCGTTGCTACCCTACTTTCGTGACCTAACCTCGATTGTTCTAAACCTGATTATCAAGAATTAGGATTCTCCTTTCGGTCCTTCTCCTAAGTTCCTAAAACATGCATCTATTTGGCCTTCGTAAACACAAGTCAATCAAACACTCAGAGAAAGAATACAAAAACAAAAATGGGAAATTGCATTCAAAGATAAATCAAAGCGGTTCTGGGATATCCAAGGGCTAATCCCTTTCTTAGAACAAAACGACTACTCTCTTATGCATTCAAAAGCAAACAACATAATCAAAGTAGAAAGTCTAAAGAACATAAAAATCAAACGAAACCGAAGTCCCGAATTGATCTCCAATGCCCCTTGAATGTCTTCTCCGCAAGAACTCACGAACAACTCTCCTCTTTACTCTCTTTCTGTAACTCTCTCTCTCTTTACTCTCTTTCTACAACTCTCTCTCTCTCTCTAAAGGCTTTTTTTCCTCCCCAAACTTAAGTGAACAAAACCTAGATCTCCTCCTTTTCTTTCCTCTTTTCTTTCTTTCCTTTTCTCCTCTTTGTTGCAGCTTGTTGTTTTTGTGAGTTTTTCATTCTTATTTGCATTGATTTCTATTCTTGAGTAAGTGGCCACATTTCCATTCTATTTTCTAGCTATATAACTCTCATTCCTCTTCTCTTACAATATTTCCTTTTTGTGTAGGCAACTAATCACTTTCCTTTCCTCTTTCTCGCAAGTTTCCTTTTCTTGTTTCTGCAGCTCACAGACGCGACCCGTGCGGGCTGGAGTGTGTGCCCCGTGCGAGCTCCCTTGATGGTGCTGGATCCGCTCAGGCTGATGCACAGCCCGAGCTGTGCTATGTTCTCTAGAACTAGGCCTCGCGCGGGCTGAGGTGTGCCCCGCGCGGGCTCAGGAGTGCCTTGAAGACCCGTGCGTGCTGAGGAGTGTCCCGACCCGTCTTGAGTTTACTAGAGGTTGTAGCCGGCGCGGGCTAGGTGAATGCCCCGCGTGGGCTATGTTAGTCCTTGACGATACTCGTCTCGTTTGCTCGGTTATGATCCTCGATGTTAGTACTTTGTCTCGTGTACGTCCTTTAACTCCAAAATGAACCAAATACGCATTCTTGTAAGAATACAAAAATTACATAATCTTTAATGGAATTTTATTAGGTGAAAAAAATAGTTGTTCTCAAAGCGAGATAATGTATCACTATCATTATTTTGCAATTAAGTTATTATTTGAAATTCAAATTCAAATTTATTTTAGTATGAATCTTTAACAATAATTAATTTTTTCATTATATTTTTTCAAATATATATTTTCTCCATGTCATATTGAAAAACATAGAACGTTGGTTGGTTTTTTTCTTTGTTCATTTTCTCATTATACAATGAATTAATGAATTGGTTTGAATTGCTTTTAATCAAGTTCTTTGAATAGACCTCATATTTCTCTCTAATCATTCTCTTCTTTCCCTTAGCAGAATCTGATATTAAGGCTGCTTTATTTGGATACCAAGACAGAGCAGGCAAAAGGATCAACTGATAGGAGGTGATATTCGTGGGTTGAGCAGGTGAAAGATCGATTGATAGGAGACCTTTCTGAACGATTCTCTTAAATCGTCGATTCAAATGGATCCCGAGCAATAGCCCATCGACAACTAAGCTATATCAGTGAACCGATAATCCAGCAGTGTTGAGATTGATGGTTTTCTCGATGATTTGGATGGTTTAAAGGAACTAGACTCGAGAAAGAGGTATAAATCTTCTCCTTGTCTGTATTTCTCTTAGATATGTTAATCCTATAAACATGGCATTAAAATTAGGTTTATGGAATTGAGGGCCATATTGGAGCCTGGAAGGTCTCCAAAAATGGAAAAACCTATCGTTCTTATGGATGTAGTTTGCGTAGTGAATCGGTTCCTTGACGAAGCACAAAAGTTAAAGGACTTGAATTAAAGCCTTATAGACAAAAAAATCAAGAATTGAAGGTAAACCCAGTGTGTCATTGCTTGGAAAAGGCGTTAGATGCTCCTTTCATCTCATTTTACCATGTAATAATATGATATTTGTATATAGGAGGAGAATAATGAGCTTCAAGATACGAAGTAGAATCTCAAAACGGAGAAGGAGAAACTCAAGCATCAACTTAAAGCGAAGAAGGCCCAATCACAACCCTTTTGTTTTCAAAACCTTTAAACAGTTCCTCAAGTTCAAGCTCTGGAAACCAAGCTTGTCTAGTTCTCGGGTTATCTGGATTTTGCAATGTGCCATTTCATACCTCTTGCAGCAGTCGATACTTCGCACGACCATGTTCTTCGCCCCTTGGTCCCTTAATTTGGCAACCTTAAAAACTATCATGGTAGAAAAAGTTCTTGCACTCATATTGCGGTCAGGTGCTTGATGTGAGTAAGATCTTCGTTGATGCTTTTGCTGCTCAAAATGTGCTTCTTTGTCCGCATTAAGCAAACTCATGTATGTTCGTTTTTGGTCTTACTGAATCAAAACGGATTTGGATCCTAGAAAATAGTTGTTAACCTCTTTATTGTGTCGCAGATTGGATTGTGATAAGATTTTTTCGTGGAAGCCTGATATTTTCGGATTGAAAGAGTTCTTATGCCATTGAATGAGGTCATAATGAAAGCTAATGCCATGACAGAAGGCAAGCAGTCTAATTTCTTCAATCACTGGAAGGTCGCTAATGATAGTATCACGGCATTGGCATGGATTGCTTTCACAGGAAAAGAATGCGGTAAGCATAGCAATCATTTTTATAATCTGATATGACGTAAAATCATGGGATTGAGAATTTTTCCCCTTTTTCTTGTTTTTTCTCTACAATCTATGAGCTTGCCAATTACTCATGTGGAAGAAAGTTGCTAGATGAACAAGGTTTTAATTTTGGGATTTTGTTGTAGTTTTGTTTCCTAATAAACGATTGCTAACTACAAGGAGGTTCTGGTTGGAAATAAAAGAATACGACTATTGTAGTCTCTAGACTACGTTGCTTGATATGATTTCAACTACTTAAATTGTTCATTTTTTCATTGGTTTTGTACAATCGTATTTTTGTGGAATTTGTACTATAGTCTTAGCATCATTTTCTTTTCATGCATTCCAGGTCTTTGGAAAGTTACAGATGATATTAAGATGAAGAATCGTTCTGACAGATCTGGTATTGTTGGTGTTGCTGAGAAGGGAGGTTATGCCAGCTAAATTTGGAAATTCAAATGGATCACAAATGGATATTCTAGATCAACATTGAAATATTTCATGCTACTTCTGCTACATATACTATCATTACATTGGTTGCTTTCATATGATTTTTCCTTAAGTGGGCAGTCGAGAATCAAATCGGTAAGAAGGACTTGGTCATCGATGAGTGTGATGCCAAACAATATGTATATGTATTTGGTTGCAAAGATTTTGTCCTTCAGATACAAGGTAATTTTGCTCACTTTAAAATGCAAACTCCAAAAGATTCTGTGTTTGAAGTATTTACAGCTTGTGTCCAGTAATCTTTGTGTAGCCCTGTTTTTTTCCCATGATGTTTAGGAAAAAGTGAACAACATTACTATAATCAAGATGGGGTTATTTTTACAGTGAGCAGCTTGCTGGGATAAAGGTTTCTGCTAGATCACTCGGATGCTGATGTCATATTTCTAAAGTTGGTGTATAGGATGTTGTTGTTGCGTTTGAGATTGTGAATTGCAAAATTGTCGAAATTTATAGCTATCTAAAAGACATAAGATTTGTTTTCCCATCTTCCCTACTTTCATAACATATAATTTTCTAAGTTCGACATGTCTTGAATGTCAATGTTAAGGCCCTTATACTTGCTCTATCTTCTCTCAACCCTTAAACCTCTGGCAAATCCAAGGATCGACTCCCACAATTTCAGTGGCCAAAACAACGGTTATCTATCATATTTAAGCAAAGCCGCGTCAGGGCAACTATAACAATGACAAAATCTACGCCATCTTAATCCTAATTCGACATGTAAATGTGAATAAGAATAAACGTGATATCTTACAAAATGGAAAGGCCTACTATTTTTTAAATAAACATATTGATCACTTCTAAGGCCACAAAAGTCCTCTCTTTTCTACTTATGAAATGACCAGCATGGAATGACCATAGATTGAACGACTGATGATCTTTTTTGGAAAATTGACAATATTCGTTAGATCAAACGGTCTGAAATTTATTTCCTCTTTAATGTTTAATGATTTAGATATATTCCTGCCATAAAAGGTTAGGATTGTATCTATATGATCGACCACACTCATAGTTGTTCGTTCTAATTGACCACTGAGAACATATTTCTATGAACAAATGACTACAATTTGTTTTGGTTGTCGATGGTTGTGATGTGTTTTATCAAATGCTTGAGATGAACTTCTAAGATCGATAATGAAGATCGTTTATAACATATGATCATCTTACATTTGATAAAAGAGAATGCCTTATGAATATTATTTTGGTTAATGTGTTAGTATATTATCCTTAGGATTAAAGAATATTTTTTTGTGGTCAATTATTGATCATTGGAATTGCTCAAAATTTTTTCTCGTTTTCTTTGTCCAATCAAAACGTGTGATTCCATTTTTTTCCAATAAGTTCATTTTCACTTTATTCAACTGTATTTTCTTAGAGATCTCTTCTCATCGGTGCTCCCTTCAACCCCCTCAACTGGTAGATAGGCCATCATATATGTGGTTACTCAAATATTGTGGGTGGTATTTTTTCCTTTGTAGATGCCTGCAGATGTCGACTATCATGTGTTGTGAACAAAATACCTTATCATCATCCAGATTGAAGGTTCTTTCTGACATTGGTTATTGGTGTTGTAACAAAATCGGTGATTTACCATCGCCCCACTAGTACACTTGCAACTGAAGTAAGGCGAAAAAAAGAGACGAGATGCGAGAAAACAAAGAAAATACAAGAGGGACAACCATAGTCAAACAAGAAAGGAGATGACGAGATGTCAATCTAATTTATATATAAACATTGTTTTTATATATCGAATTTATATTTATTATAAAAATCTATTCATGCATTACGCGAGACATATATAGTATAAATAAGAAAAGTGAATATATGCAACTTTGCAACAATCCCTAGTCTTTCTTATTATTACGATAAGTGTAAATTCATGTAATATATATGCAATAGTTCATATATTTATTTTATTTTAATCTAGTGGTTCATATATTTATTTTATTTTTAATGTAATGATTCAGTTCCATGTATGTTTATGATCTAATAAAATATTATTAAGATATTAAAAATTCAAGTTATATTAATCTCTAAATTACACATGATAATAGAAATTCAGGATGCATATACACATGACAAACAATTATTTTCGGTGATATCAAAGATATTGAAAATGTAAAATCGTCATAAAAATAAATATAATAAATTCAATAAAATAAATAAATAAATTATAATTCTTTCAAATGCAAGATCCATTAAAACGACGAATCACACTAAATTATGAAATTGTTAAACAAATTAACAGAATAATTTAGAGATTAACATAATTTGAAATTCATGATTAATCATTTTTTATTGAAAATTGGATGATGTTGTAATCCAAAATTGAACATGTTAAAAAATAAAAAGAAAAGTAAAGAAAAATAAGGGATGAAAAATATATTTCTGTTATTTCAGTGATTTCATTTTTTATAAATGTGTAAAAAATACATATAAAATAATATCTATTGATAGACTTTACAATTTGGATAAATAATTCATAATTTTCTAGAATTGATTTGAGAAAATAGAAGAATAAATATGAAAACAAATTGAATAAAATTAGAAAATCAAAAGATATCGAGATATAATATTATTTTAACAATATCAATAAAAACATTATTTTTACCGTGTCCATAAAAATTCCAATAAGTATTTATTAATATTTATTTAAGTATCATACAATTTTCCATTTAGTTATTATAGCATTTTAAACATCAAAATTAAGAAAAATATAGTGTAGTAAGAAAAATTCTAATAAGATATTTAATTCTGTCGAGAAGACCATACATAATTAATTTATGTTTAAAATTTTAAAACAAAAATAGTTTTAACTATATACTTTGAAGAATGAGAATCTCACCTCTACAAAACAAGAACGTTGCGATCATGCAAAACCCTTATTCCTTTGCAATGAATTTATACATCGGTTTATGGTGTCATTTTTTCTTTATGTCATTTGCATTTTTGCTTTATAAAATGCAAAACCCATCTTATAGATCTATAGTAATTTAATATGTTTACATTTCGAAAATAATTGCAATGATAAAGAGAAAACTAAAAGTAGATATAAGTTCAATCGAAATAAATTATGATAATTCAAATATATTCACAAATTAAATTGAATTTTTTGCCATGTAAGAATTGAATTGATTTTCAAATGAATATAATTTAAATTTAAAATAAATTATGCGAATTTAATTTTTTTCAAAATTAATTATGTCGATTCAAATTAATTATAAAATATTTTAAAATGAAAAAAAAATATTTAAGTTTTTATTATTTATGATTCCAGATTTTTTTTTATATAGTGGAAAAGCTGGTGGGTTTTGGAGGGATGATGTTGTCTTCTTCTACCAGTATTCTCTCTTTCTTTCTGTCATTTCTTTTTCGTTATTTATATATTGAAATACTTATTATATTCTTTGAATAGTCTTTCACTGGTAAAATAAAAGAGAAAAGAAATTTAAATGCATAAAAGCAAAGCTTAACTCCGAGTACACAATAACATAAAGTGTTGTATTTTCTCATGTTCATGTTTTCTCAATGGTATGAGAATATACATTCTCATTCCATATATTTATATCTAGTATTATTATTTATTACTTATAAATGAAATATTAATTAATATCCTGAATAGTTTATTTTTTATAAAATGATATATATATATATGTATATATAGACACCCAAAATATTTTGCGAAAAATTATTACATAACCTTAACCATAAAAGTTAAATAAAACATCAATAAAGGATCAATATGTATGAAAACAATAATTTTTATATGTATTTGAAACTTTTTTTTATGTTGTCACCATCTATATAAGTACAATATATATGGTGTTACATACATATTCAAATTGACTATCAGATTTTCTGACCACATTAAATTCTGAAGGAAAATGTCGATATTTTATTGATAAAATAACAAAATTAAAATAATTCGGAATTTCAAACGAACAAGCATGATATGGAAACGGAAACCGTCATGGTCACCAACTCAATGCTGCAGCCAAATCCAAAATTAAAATAATTCGGAATTTCAATTCATTCAAAGTCCGACAGTATTTGATTTTCAATATATATATATATATATATATATTATTCATTCAAGTGACATAAATTCTCCATATTCTCATATATTTTACAACTTAATTATGAAGTAATATTTGTTCTAATATTAATTGAAACACCAAAAGTTTTAGAAGTTCACAACTTTGACAGAATTAATAGTTATTTATTATGAAATAATTATTATCTGAATGTCTTTTGAGATTCTAAACTCTTCGTATTTTGTCCATCATTAATCCTATGTGATTATGACAATTCTGTCTATTTATCTACATTGTTTTGTCTCTTCATCTATCCTTGTAAGCCTATAAATAGAGGCAACTTCATTTGTAAATGTACACTTGAGAATCATTCTTCAATAAGAATTATCTCCTCCTCTCTCCTGCCCTCTTCTCTTAATATTGTTCTATTTCTTTTATAATACGTTATCAGCACGAAGCTCCGTTTTTCTTTCAATCTTTCGAGATTTTGGAATATGAATCAATTGAAGATCCAAGATAAAGATTTATGTCTCGCAGACAGTGCTACTACACATACCATTCTAAAAGAAAAGAAATATTTTTCAAACTTAAGAAATGATAAAGCATATGTCAATACCATATCAGGATGTGCAAAAATTGTTGAGGGCTCCGGAAGAGCAATTTTTGCGATGCCAAATGGCACAAAGTTTATCATTTACAATGCCTTGTACTCTCCAAAGTCTTCAAAAAATTTGTTAAGTTTCAAGGATATTCGTATTAATGGATATCACATTGAAACTATGAATGAAAAAGGCATTGAGTATCTTTGTATTACCTCAACTATAATGGGTAAAAGGTGTGTGTTAGAAAAGTTACATGCTTTATCATCTGGTTTATATTACACATCTATTGAGATGATTGAAGCATATAATACAGTAAACCCGAAGTTTACTGATGTTGTAAATCATTTCAAAGTTTGGCACGACCGGTTAGGCCATCCCGGTTCAACGATGATGCGAAAAATTATTGAAAATTCATGTGGTCATTCATTGAAAAACCAGAAGATTTTTCAAACCAATGAATTTTCTTGTGTTGATTGCTCAAAGGGAAAACTAATAACAAGACCCTCTTCAGCAAAAATAAGAAATGAATCATTATCATTTCTAGAAAGAATTCACGGTGATATATGTGGCCCGATTCATCCACCGTGTGGATCATTTCGATATTTCATGGTATTAATTGATGCTTCAACAAGATGGTCACACGTGTGCTTATTATCATCTCGTAATTTGGCTTTTGCGAGATTACTTGCACAAATAATACGATTACGGGCACATTTTCCTGATCATCCGATTAAAACAATTCGTCTTGATAATGCCGGTGAATTCATGTCTCAGTCTTTTGTGACTTATTGTATGTCGATTGGTATACGAGTAGAACATCCTGTAGCATATGTTCATACTCAAAATGGTCTAGCAGAATCATTTATAAAACGAATTCAATGGATTGCAAGACCAATACTTATGAAATCCAATCTTCCCATTTGGGCTTGGGGTCATGCTGTTTTACATGCAGCACAACTTATACGCATTCGGCCAACTAGTTATCATGATAATTCCCCTTTGCAATTGGTTTATGGTCAGGAACCAAATATTTCTCATTTGAGGATTTTCGGATGTGCGGTATATGTCCCAATTAATCCACCACAACGAACAAAAATGGGACCTCAAAGGAGAATGGGAATATATGTTGGGTATGAATCTCCGTCAATAATAAAATATATTGAACCAATGACTGGAGATATTTTCACTGCAAGATTTGCAGATTGTCATTTTGATGAATCATTATTCCCAACATTAGGGGAAAGTAACAAACATTTGGAGAAAGAGATATCATGGAATGTATCATCACTGACAAATTTAGATCCTCGAACAAAAGAAAGTGATTTAGAAGTTCAAAGGATAATCCATTTACAAGGTATTGCGAATCAATTGCCAGACGCATTCGCTGACCCAAAAAAAAAGTCACAAAATCTCATATTCCAGCTGTGAATGCTCCAATTAAAATACATGTCCCAGAAGGACAACCTATAATTGCTAGTGAGTCTAAGGTGCGCATGAAGCGTGGTAGACCACTTGGTTCCAAAGATAAACTTCCTCGAAAAAGAAAAGGAGCAACTAATCTTGATGGTCAAAATGATGACGTATCTCCAGAAGAGATCATTGATATGGTTAATGATGAAAGTAATCAGGTACCTGAAACCAATGAAAATGAAGAGATCTCAATTAACTACATCAATACAGGAAGAAGATGGAACCGAAAAGAAATAATTGTCGACAATATTTTTGTTGAAAATATAGCGCGCGATATAATAAATGAAAACGAGGATCATGAACCTACCTCTATAGAGGAATGTAGAAATAGAAATGATTGGCCAATGTGGAAAGAGGCAATCAAGTCTGAATTAGACTCTATTAAAAGGAGAGGAGTTTTTGGACCAATTGTCCAAACACCAGAAGGAATCAAACCAATTGGAAATAAATGGGTATTTCTACGAAAGAAAAATGAACAAAATGAGATCATTAGATATAAAGCAAGACTTGTTGCTCAAGGTTTTACCCAAATTCCTGGTGTTGATTATGAACAAACATATTCGCCTGTGGTGGATGCAATAACGCTTCGATACTTGATAAGTCTGGCAATGACCGAAAGACTTGAAATGCGCCTCATGGATGTGGTCACGGCTTATTTGTATGGCTCGTTAGACCATGATATATATATGAAAATCCCTGATGGATTTAAAATGCCAGAAGCATGTAATAATTCTCGAGAAATATACTCTGTTAAATTAAACAAAGCGTTGTATGGGCTAAAACAATCTGGACGGATGTGGTATAATCGTCTTAGTGAATATTTGATAAAAGAAGGATATAAAAATGATCCTATATGCCCATGTGTATTCATAAAAGGATCAAAATCAAAGTTTGTTATAATTGCGGTTTATGTTGATGATTTAAATGTGATTGGAACTCCTGAAGAGTTATCACAAGCTATGCAATGCTTAAAGAAAGAGTTTGAGATGAAAGACCTTGGAAAAACAAAATTTTGTTTAGGTCTTCAAATTGAGCATCTGGAAGATGGAATATTTTTGCATCAATCATCCTATATAGAAAAAGTACTTAAAAGGTTTTACATGGATAAAGCGCACCCTTTAAGTACTCCTATGGTAGTAAGGTCATTAGACATTAATAAAGATGTCTTTAGACCACGTGAGGAAAATGAAGAATTACTTGGTCCTGAAGTACCATATCTTAGTGCTATTGGAGCACTAATGTATCTTGCTAATAATACACGTCCTGATATATCTTTTGCAATAAGTTTATTGGCAAGATATAGTTCCTCGCCAACTCGAAGACACTGGAATGGTATAAAACATATCTTTAGATATCTTCGAGGGACCACAGATATGGGCTTATATTATAATAACTTATCAAAACCAAATTTAGTTGGTTATGCAGATGCTGGATATTTGTCAGATCCTCATAAAGCCCGATCTCAATCTGGGTATGTATTTACTTGTGGGGGAACCGCAATTTCATGGCGTTCTATAAAACAAACATTGGTAGCCACTTCAACAAATCATGCAGAGTTATTAGCTATTCATGAGGCAAGTCGTGAATGCGTTTGGTTGAGATCATTATCTCAATATATTAGGGAGTCATGTGGTCTCCCAATTGATAAAAATATCCCTACAATATTGTTTGAGGATAATACTGCATGCATAGCTCAATTAAAGGATGGTTACATTAAGGGTGACAAAACAAAACATATTTCACCTAAATTTTTCTTTACCCATGATCTTCAACAAAATGGTGAGATAGATGTTCAACAAATAAAGTCTAGTGAGAATCCAGCTGATTTATTCACTAAGGCATTACCTTCGAGATCATTTGAGAAGATGGTTTCTTTAATTGGAATGCGTCGTTTGAAAGATATAAAATAATGATCTTATCAGGGGGAGAAAAGATATGTGTTGCACTCTTTTTCCCTTTTACTAAGTTTTTCCTATTAGGTTTTCTTAATAAAGGTTTTTAACGAGGCAACATATCTATTCCATATCATTAAGGATATGTATTCTTTACTAGGGTTTTTCTCTACGGGTTTTACCTAGTAAATTTTTAATAAAGCATATTCCAATTACTCAATAGACATTCAAGGGGGAGTATTATAAAATAATAATATTATGTGAATGTCTTTTGAGTTTTCCAACTCTTCATATTCTCTATTTACTCTCCCACTTTATTTCTATTTAATTCTATGAATTATGACTACCTTATCTCTTAATCTATTTGTTTGTCTCTTCATCTATCCTTGTAAGCCTATAAATAGAGGCAACTTCATTTGTAAATGTACACTTGAGAAATCTTCTTGAATAAAGAATTATCTTGCTCTACCTCTTGCTCTCTCATCTTACATATTGTTCAAGTTTATTTTGCAACAAATCTAGGATTTTTATAGATATTTTTTATCTATGGTGTGGATTCTTGTTTTAGTGTCATGGGCGTAAATGTTGGATCTTTGAGTCGTTTGCGTATTGGACTGTTTCTTCTGGACTTTTAACAAATGGGCCACTTATGTCGGGGTTTAAGGTCGTGGACTTTTTGTTTTGGATTAACATTTTATGCGAGGTGGGCTAGTCATTTTAGGTTTATCGTAGTGGTGTACATAAGGGTATTTTTGTAATTTCTTATTCCGTAATTAGGTTTAATTCTTAACCTATTGTATTTATAGCCGCTTAGGGCTATTGTAATTCATTATTCAGAAATACAATTTTCAGATTTGAATTACCTTTCACATGGTATCAGAGCTCCTTGTGTCTCACGACTAAACCTAGCCGCCGGCAACCCTTTTTCTCGGCCAAGCTCTGCCGCCGCACCTTCACAGGTCCGGCCACCGCAATCTCCGGCCCTCCACCACCCTCCGACGGCCCACCCTCACCTCAGCAGCCTCTCCGTTGCTTCACCAGCACGAATCTATCCCTCCACTGATCTGCGCTCCATCGCTCAAGAACCCTAGGCCGCGATCTGCTCAACGGCACCACCGCCGCCATTGCACCGCCGTCCGGCTCCTCTCCTCACCTCCGTTGTCTCACCACCACGGATCTACCATCCCAAGTCTCGGATCCCCTCCACGATTCAAGCCGGAACAGAATTTCCTTGATTCAAGGTTGCGTCCCAACCGCTTTCCTTGAATCTAGGCCGCGTCCCAACCGCCGCAATTGCACCGCCGTCCGGTACCTCCCCTTACCTCCGTTGTCTCATCCCCACGGATCTACCATCCAAGCTTGGCTACCCTCCACGATCTGCCCCTACCTTGGACGAAACTGAATTTCCTTGATTCAAGGTCGCGTCTCAACCGCTTTCCTTGAATCTAGGCCGCGTCCCAACCGCCGCAATTGCACCGCCGTCCGGTACCTCCCCTTACCTCCGTTGTCTCATCCCCACGGATCTACCATCCAAGCTTGGCTACCCTCCACGATCTGCCCCTACCTTGGACGAAACTGAATTTCCTTGATTCAAGGTCGCGTCTCAACCGCTTTCCTTGAATCTAGGACGCGTCCCAACCGATTCCGTACCGTGTGCCTTGCGTCTTCCTCTCATGGAAAACCTCCCGGAGCAATTGCATACCGTCAACATGTTTGATCCGCAGCAACCACAGAAGCTTCTCTTCGCTTGCAACATGTCAAGCGTCACGAAGCTCACCCCGACGAACTACCTTACGTGGAGCGTTCAAATCCGCTCCCTCCTTGAAGGGTACAATCTTGAATGCTTCATCACCGAAGATTCTATTGTACCACCGGCCATGATTCAAGTTGATGGGATCCAGCAACCAAATCCCGCCTTTAGTCCGTGGAAACACCAAGATCGCTTGATTTTCAGCTCCATGCTTGGAGCGCTATCCCTACCGCTTCAACCGGTCATTGCCCGAGCAACTTCCGTTCGTGATGCGTGGAAAACCCTAGCAACCATCTATGGCAAGGCTTCTCGTGACACATCAAACAACTACGAGATCAGATCAAACGATGTGTCAAAGGATCTCAATCAATAGAAGAGTACCTACGGTTTATCACCACCAAAACCGATGAACTCTCTCTTCTCGGGAAACCGATGGATCACGAGGACGTCCTTGAAGCCGTTCTTGATGGACTCCCGGAAGAATACAAGCCTATTGCTGACGTGATCAATGCCAAAGATGCTGCCATCTCAATTGAGGAGCTGCACGAAAAACTTCTCAACCATGAGGCAAAATTGGCCGTTGATCTCCCACCACCCGCCGCTGCCCTACCGGTCACGGCTCATGTTGCTGCTGCCCGTTCTCGCCCACGTAACCCCAACTCTCAATGGGGTCGCCAAAACAACAACCGCAATTCCTCGGGTGGTTACCGAGGTCGCTGCCAATTGTGTGGAATTCAAGGACACAGCGCCAAATTCTGCTCTCGCTTCCGCTACACAACCGCGAACAACTCATTCGATCTCACCTCACAACCGTGGACACCTCCTCAACGTCCATGGCCACCAGCAGCGAATGTTGCTACGTATCCTACGTACGACACCTCCAATTGGCTACTGGACAGTGGGGCCTCGCATCACATCACATCCGACTTGCAGAACCTCTCACTTCACACCCCGTATCACGGCCGCGAAGAGGTTACCATAGCTGATGGCTCCGGACAACCCATCACTCATACGGGTTCCTTTTCGTTATCTTTACCAACTCGTTCCTTATTGATGGATGATGTGCTTTGTGTTTCCTCCATGCACAAAAATTTGGTTTCGGTTCAGCGTTTATGCAAGTCTAACAATGTCTCCGTTGAATTCTTTCCTCATATGTTTCAGGTGAAGGATCTAAACACGGGGGCGTCGGTTCTTCAAGGCAACATTAAGGATGGCGTGTATGTGTGGCCGTTCCCTACTGCGAATACCAAACCCACTGCCGCATTCTCACATCTCAATCCCACCGTATCCACTTGGCATTCCCGTCTAGGACATCCGTCACTACCCATCCTCAAACATGCCTTGTCCAAGGTCAACATTCCGTTAGTTAAAGAGTCTTCTATTTCTCCATGCAATTCGTGTCTAAGTAATAAGAGTCATAAACTTCCGTTTAATGACTCATCCATTGTGTCTTCACGACCCCTTGAGTTTATTTTCTCCGATTTATGGACATCTCCTATTGTTTCAATGGATGGTTTCAAATATTACGTTGTTTTCGTTGATCATTACACGCGCTATTCTTGGCTTTATCCACTCAAACAAAAGTCGCAAGTTCGAGCAACCTTTATTGCCTTCAAATCCCTTGTAGAAAACAAGTTTAGTGCGAACATAGTCAACCTTTACACCGACAACGGTGGAGAATACATAGCTCTCCGTTCCTTTCTCTCGGACAATGGCATATCTCACTACACCACCCCACCTCACACTCCCGAGCATAATGGGATATCCGAGCGTCGACATCGTCACATTGTCGAAACCGGATTATCCCTTCTTATGCACGCCTCCCTACCTCTACCATATTGGTCTTACGCCTTTACGGCTGCGGTTTATTTGATCAACCGCATGCCCACCCCACTCCTTTCATATGCCTCGCCCTATGAAGCTCTCTTCCACACCTCACCGAACCTTCACAAACTTAAAATCTTTGGTTGTTTGTGTTATCCTTGGCTGCGTCCTTATGCCTCTCACAAACTTGATCCTAGATCTACTCCTTGTGTCTTCCTTGGCTACTCCAACACCCAAAGCGCGTATCTTTGTCTTGATATATCCAAACTTCGTGTGTTTGTCTCGCGGCATGTAGTCTTCCATGAGTCAGTGTTCCCCTTTGCCAACCTCTCGAAATATGTCACACATCCTACCTTACCAGTCTCCTCTCCGATGTCCCATGCTCCCTCATTCCTACCCGTCGAGCCCCTCAGTGTTGCACATACTCCGTCTCCATCACCGCAGCCCCCACAATTAGATCCTTCCCTGATCATTGTTGAGAGCACCACGGACACGAGTGATGCTGCGGCCTCTCCTTCTCCCGTGTTGTCTCCGGATGTGCTTCCCTCTCCGGTCTTGCCCTCGGACGTAGCCTTGCCCTCGGACGCGGCCCGTGTTGCTACTGCGGAACCGGGAACTCGAAATGTGCATCCGATGGTAACTCGCAGCAAGGTCAATCTTATTCGATCTAATCCTCCATCTGCGAATGTTTGTACAGGATCTTTTGATGACATTGAACCGGCTACAGTGACACAAGCCTTACGTCACACCAATTGGAGACAAGCGATGAGTGACGAATTCAATGCTCTTCTATGCAACGGGACGTGGGATCTGGTCTCTCCTAATATAGCGAGCAATGTGGTTGGTTGCAAATGGGTTTTTCGCATCAAACGAAAACCCGATGGATCTATTGACCGCTATAAAGCTCGCTTGGTTGCCAAGGGTTTTCATCAACGTCCGGGTGTGGACTTTCACGAGACTTTCAGTCCGGTTGTCAAACCCGCCACCATTCGCATCGTCCTTAGTCTTGCGGTCTCCAATGGATGGTTTATCAATCAACTCGACGTCAACAATGCATTCCTTCAAGGCACACTCACTGAAGATGTGTACATGGAACAACCACCGGGGTTTGTTGACAAGGACCATCCTCATCACGTGTGCAAACTTCGGAAAGCCATCTATGGTCTCAAACAAGCTCCTCGTGCGTGGTACTCGGAATTACGGACATTCTTGCTACAAATTGGATTCAAGAACTCTCTTGCGGATGCCTCCCTCTTTGTTCTCAACACGGCAACACATAAACTCTATGTGCTAGTTTATGTTGATGATATGATCATAACGGGCTCGTCTTCCTCTCACATTCAGCACTTCATCAAGGAGTTGGCGTCTCGGTTTTCCCTCAAAGACCTCGGTGCCCTACAATTCTTTCTTGGAATTGAAGCTACGAGGACATCCCGAGGTCTCCACTTGTCACAGCGGAAATACATTACGGATCTCCTCAATCGCACCAACATGAATGAGGCAAAGCCCGTCTCCACACCCTTGCCATCCACCTCTCGGCTCACCATTACCTCGGGGTCTCCTTTGTCCGATCCAACCGAGTATCGTCAAGTTATTGGCAGTCTACAATACCTTGCTCTCACGCGCCCGGATGTTAGCTACGCCGTCAACAAGCTGTCTCAATTCATGCATCAACCGACGGATGAGCATTGGCAATGTGCCAAACGTGTGCTTCGCTATCTTGCTGGATCTCGAGGCCAAGGTATCTTTCTTGCCGCTCACAATACTTTGTCTCTTCATGCCTTTAGTGATGCGGATTGGGCTGGTGACAAATCGGACTTCAAATCTACGGGGGCGTATATTGTTTATCTTGGCAAACATCCCATCTCCTGGTCGTCCAAGAAACAAAATGGCCACGCTCGCTCTTCCACCGAGGCCGAATATCGATCCGTAGCAAATACCTCGGCTGAACTTTGTTGGATTGGTAATCTTCTCACCGAACTTGGAGTCACTCTTCCCTTGGCGCCTACCATTTATTGTGACAACATTGGAGCTACCTACCTAAGTGCCAATCCGGTCTTTCATTCACGCATGAAGCATCTTGCACTTGACTACTTCTTCGTTCGTGGTCAAATAGAAGCTGGTACACTTCGAGTTTCTCATGTGCACTCCAAGGACCAGCTTGCCGATCTCCTCACCAAGCCACTTCCGAGGTTGTCTTTTCAAGACTTGTGTTCCAAGATTGGAATCACTACGGGTGATTCATCTTGCGGGGGCGTATAAAGAGTATTAGAACATTATTGTACATAAGGGTATTTTTGTAATTTCTTATTCCGTAATTAGGTTTAATTCTTAACCTATTGTATTTATAGCCGCTTAGGGCTATTGTAATTCATTATTCAGAAATACAATTTTCAGATTTGAATTACCTTTCACAGTAAATGTACACTTGAGAATCATTCTTCAATAAGAATTATCTCCTCCTCTCTCCTGCCCTCTTCTCTTAATATTGTTCTATTTCTTTTATAATATTATTGGAGCAAATTTTGAAATGTCTTACCATTACGAAAATTAAAAAAACATTACCCTTAATGAGTTATATTATTTTAGAACAATGATTTTCCCAAAAATATATTGTAAAATGTACTTTTTTATAATGTTACAATTTTTGGATTTTCAACCAAATACACATCGAATAGAGTCATATAAAAATAACTCTCACTGATCAAGATTCAAACCTGTAATGTATCTCTCAATTCTCTCAATATAGAACGATTTTCAATACAATATATATATATACATATACAAGTATTATATATCTATATATATGTATATTTGTATGACTGATATCATTAATACTGCTTAAAGATTTCCCGGACTAGTTAGATTATGGAAATGTTTAATTTAATTACACAGCTAAAGGAGTATCGTATTAACTTCTAAAAAGTTTAAAGCTATCTTGTAATAAAAAAATTTTAAAAGGCATTTATATTTGTTAAATTCTAAAAATATAAAATAAAAGTTTAGAGCAATAACAAATAATATGTCTCCATTATTGGGCATAGGAGTATCACCGCCCCGATCATACCACTAATACTAACCCGCACTAAGCTCCTCCAATGATATAATTTATTTGTTTTAGCATCAAAGTCACGAAAAACCTAATTATATGTTTGATATGAATAATTCTAACTTTTTTTTGCTATAAAACAAAATTATCAAACAACTTAATTTAATCGAAGAACTCAAAATGTATTTTACATCTCATATTTGAATTTTTATTTTTTGAAGATATTCAAATAAATGGAAAACCGAACATGTGTCTTTTACATCTCACTTTAATCGGACCCAGATGAAGAACTTATTTTAATTTCAAATTTTATGTTGTGATATCTACTTTATTAGGGCTAATAAAATTGACAATGTTTGTAACTTCTTTTTCTTATATTTGGATACACGTATATATATATATATATATATATATAGGGACTCGTGTATATGCTTATGACTATATATATGTGTGTGTGTGTGTTGTGAATCTGTTCGATTTTGTTATTGACTTAAGTAATAAAAGTATAGTAAAAGGTCCATAGAGAATGTTAATTCGCGTGTTATGAAAACAATGTGTTAATGTGAATTCCCATGCTTTATTATTAACTAAGCATTTCACCTCCATTGAGTGGTCAAACTATTTTCGTACCTTTTTTAAACAAAAAAAAAAAAAAAATTGGTAGTATACAAAATATTCACCCGAGCTTGACATCCTTAAGATTTATCTTGCGTTTCCTTCAGATCTCGGAGCTCCTTTCCCGTCCCTCTATGTTCAAGAGCTTCACCAGTGAGGCGTAGATCCTCCTTCATCTTGGAGGGTGAAAGACATTTTGAATTAGGTCAGTTGATTTGAATTTCACGGTGGAAGAACTTAAAAAAAAGGCGTAATACAAAGCTTGGAAATTAGATCTCTACTAACTTTATTTGAAGTTGCTTTTCCAGGCTATACAATATTTTGTTTTCATGTGCTCTCTTCGCGTCTGACTGTATTTTAGTTTAATACGCAATTTACACTAAAAAAAGACCAGACCAATAAAATTTCATCAAATTTCCTTATTTTTTAATCAACATGTAGCTCTGATAATCCAAGTGCGTTGTATTTTTTTTTTCTAACAACTAAAATAAAATGAGAAATGAGGTTTATAATAAAAATATTATGATGGTTTTTAAAGAACCAAAGTAAATGATTTCTACTGAGAACGGGAGATCAAGTGCATTGTTTATCTACAATCCATCGGAAAAGTATATATATATATATATATATATTCATATAATATATATCTATATATGTATATATATAAAATATCTATATACGTGTGTGATTTAAATCTAATGATTAATGGAGTTAGACCATCTAAACCCAAAACTTATCATGTGATGTGCCCATTTGGAAATGTCGGTCCAAATTATTGCATCTCTCTCTCATTTTCAATGTGTTTATAAGTGAGGAAAAAATTGAAACAAAATAAAAATATGATAAGAAAATTATATAAATTTAAATAGATGTTTTATTGTTAGATGGATATAAACATATTGAAATCCCCTGACAATTCGATAGCAGTTTTCTCTTCTAAAAATATGTCTCAAACCTAAATTACAACCCGACTAGAAAATTCTCAACTCAATTAAGACGCCACAACATTTGTGATATAGTGTTGATAAATTGGTAAACACTCAAAATCTATTCAAAAATTCGACAGATAAATCTCAAGAAATAACAAAGAAAATACACTCTTAATTCATTATAACTTTGTTTTAAATGTCATAGAGTGAATCATCTATTTATAAATACTAAATAATTATGGAAAAAAGATGAAATAAAATAACTTAAAAAAATCATAAAATCGCTAAGTCGAATGGTCAAATTGATAGGTCGAACATCGATTAAGTCTTAACCTTTAAATTCCTAAAACAAAAAAATGTTAGTCCAAAAAAACGCTCGGGTCGAGCGTTTTCTTGCTCTAGCAGAGCACTGTCAGATCCTTCTTTTTCTAGCCCCTCTTGGACTCATCTCCTGTAGAAACCTCTTGTAGTCTTTCTTAAGTTCCTTGATATCCTCGTGGTGTAGTTATCCATCATTGTATCCAATTGTGCAAACACGCCTCAAAACTCATTTTTCTTACCCTAGTTGTTTGTCCTCGTGCCACATTTGGTGGATCCAAGATCTCATCCTTAACTATCTATTCCTTCGATTGCATTGAAATGAGCTAAGTAAATAACTTTAAAAATCAATATACAATGGACTTACCTCGTAATTTGCTTTTGTAGGTGTTAGAGTTGATGTGTTGCAAACTCTAAAAGGTCCATCTCCTTGCATCAAAAGCTATGATTTGGTGCCTCTATATGATATTTTATGTGGTGCACCTGCACCCACACCTTATCTCCTAGCTAGAACATTTTCCACACCACATCTAGTCCCTTGTCTTTTATCTAGTGTTTTTTTTTTCCAGAATTCATGTCGAAAATGTTGCATTGATATATGAGCAAAACTAGATACAAGTTGAACTAATTTGTTAGGAAACAACTTCTCTTTGTGCATAAGCACATTTATTGGTTGAGATAAGAAGGTTATAGTCTCTCACACTCAAATAAAGAAATGTTATTTAATGGGTGTGCTCATATTCCTAACAACTTTCATCTGAGTTATGAAACCTATGGTCAACCCCTAATCCCACACCATCGACTGGTTCTATCACATGTTTCCCATCAATTTGTACCAATATTAATCATTGGTTTGGATAATCTTTGGAGTAGTATCTCGTCCGTGACATTCATGAAATAAAATATCACAGTTACACTTAGGTATTTTCTTAATAAATTGCTCGGTGTCTAGATATGTCTTTGTAAGAGTTCTCTATGCTTGACTCCCTTGCACCAATCATGTGGACATTGATTCATCTATATATGATAATGAGAGAGTACAAATCGGTGTTTCATATGCATTTTATCCAACGTCACCATTGGTTTCTCTCTATATCATTGAAAGGAACGTGTGAACTGAATCCACCATGCAAGCGCATACTCAATGAAACTCGCGAAAGCTAGCTTTACTTTTGTTAGTTCAAAATACTAATGGAAATTAAAGTATGTTTCCACATTGCATTGTCTCACCAAAGTTAGGATCTCTAGCTTGACATTATCGACTACTCGAGTCCTGAATCAATGGACCTGACATGGTGGTCAAAGTTTCACGTATTTTTTTTTTTTGCATTCATATCCATATGTTATTGATTTCTAAAGACACGTGGTAGTCTCGTCGATTATTTTTTTACGAACACCATGATCAATGTTGTCCTCCTGATCAAGTCTTCGACGGATGATTGTGATCTCATCCCTAAACACCTTACGAAATTCCAGTATCATGAGTTGTATTTATATAAGCTACATAGTTGTTCTTTCTTCACCTTGTGATGGTTTAATGTAATTGTTTTCTGAACTACACACTGAAAAGATAGCTACAAAATAGAAATATTAGTAAAAAGAGAAACATATAAATGAAAAAGAGATGACAAAGCTTGCGATAGAAAGTGTTCGTTTGATTTTGATCGTTTCGTTGATTTCAGGTTTTAAGGTGACAAGGCCTAACCGAGTTTTACAATGCAAATTCTTGGATTCAACTGCGCATATTGGAAGCTACAAATCACTCCGAGCAAATTCAGGCCATGGAACCAAAGGAAACACCGATCATAGGCCTCGACTGAAGTTTCAGCCTGACCCGGGCTAAATGTTTACCCGCTCGTGCTGTGTGAGAAACACGAACCCGGGCACGCTCTAATCTTAGCCTGCACGGGTTGAAGTTCCGCAGAAGTTCCAGAAAAATTCACACGATTCGGGCTGGAAGAGAACCTGATCGGGTAGGTCAATCACACCGTCTCCGCTCGGGCGGATACCTTAACCCACTTGGGTTGATTGATACTCGATCGGGTAGAGAACCTAGCCCGCGCGAACCACCTTTTTCTCAACAACTTCTTTTAAGTGTTTGAACGGTAAAAAGAGAAGAAGGAGATGAATTCCAGCAACAGAGGGCGACGGCTAGGGCAAGGAAAGGACTGAAATTCATCAAGAAAAACTTAGGAGAAGCTGGAGAAGGAGAAAAACATCAATCCGGACTTCGGTAAGAAGATAGGGAAGATCGAGGAATCACATTTCTTATTCTTTATCGTGTCTAGGGTTAATTTCTCTTGTTTCACACTAGAAACCATGAATGAGTAGATTTCCAGCTATGGGTTAGGGATATCGGATTTGTAATGGATGTTTGAATTATGCGTTAATGCTTAGATTTATCGAAACTTTCTTGATATTCGGTTTTACAATCAACATCGTAAACGTTTTATACTAGTGTTGCCCGCTCAGTAATCTAGGAATTTTTGTTTAGCTGGAAGGTTAAATTATGAATCCGGAACTGTTGATTGTAAATTAAGTTTGATTAGTGAGAAATCTGACCGGTCGGTTAATCGACTTAGAAATTAGGATTGTGCGTTTAACGCTACAGTAATCACGAGTTAATCACTGCTGTAATGTAGGATTGCATGTAATTATGGTTAGGAGGTTTAGGTTCGGCAGAATCATAAAAGGAACGTGTAAAAAAATAAAATCATGAATGGATCACCAGTTGACCCTTGGAAATAAAGAAAAGTCTCCATACTATTCATTTGAAAAAATTCCATTCTAAAATAAATTTGTTATATATTTTGTTTTATGTATGAATAGATGTACAATTGGATCAACAAGTTTCCTCGTCATACATTAAAAATAAAATTTTCTTCATTTTGTTCTCTACATACCTATTGTCAAAAATAATTAGTATATGAGTTTTTGAATATTAGGAACATTAAACACTCGAAATTCCAGATATTAGTTGAAATTGTATAAATAAGTTTTCCCTTTAAATTGCTCTTCTAGTGAAAGCGTGCGTAACACCGACAACCATCCAAATTCGAGTCTGAAGCATGAGAATGGAATGATTTACGCTTCTCGAATGTAATAATCAAATGCTGACTATATTTTTATAATTAAATTAATTGTCGTTCAAATTTATAATTGAAAATTATGTTACATGCATAAAAATAAAATTCTTGAGCTAACAAAAAAAATATCAAATTGTATCCTCCTCACATTTTTCATTTCCTCCATATATTCATCGTCTCTTTATTTATTTCTTCTTTACAACAATAGCTCCATCTTTGCACACCCTCAAGATTTATATTGTCCATGATTCTTGTAAATGGTGATCACAAATATTAATGGTCAAATACATTTATAAAAACAAAAAAATATTTCAAATAAATCATGATTTGAGTCATATAATGAAAGAAAATATATAAAAATCATGTCACTAGAAATAATAATTAAATATAAAATGCATGATAAATTTTGTTAAGAGCTATTGCACGTCTTTGCTAGGTTCGTTGCAAGACCTGTTGCTTATTATCTATATTCATGTTTTTCGCTATAACTTGTTATCCACGACAACCAACAAATATGATGAAAATGAAAAATGCACTTAATAAGAATGATACGCGTATATCCTCTGTACCACGCATCCATGCACTTTTAACTGAATAAAAAATATAAAGAACAACAACAAGATTATAAGGTACATGCATAACTCTACCTGATCTCAACCACTACAAAAAAATAGCAGCTTTCCAACGGACATATCCGTTGGAAAGCGCCCAAATTCCGTTGGAAACAGCCGTTTCCAACGGACGCCAACGGATTCCGGTCCGTTGGAAATGTTCGTTGCAAATACCGATCCGTTGCAATTCGCGACGGCGTGTCAACGGATAATATTCGTTACAAATTTACAACGGACGGGCAACGGATTAAGCCGTTGGAAAAACAGTAACGGACGCCCGTTGGCAAACGTTGTGACGGATCACCGTTGCAAACTTTCAACGGAAGGCCGTTGGAAAGCGACGGCTGTCCGTTGCAAAATTAGGCAGGAAAAAATCATTTTTGCAACGGACATCCGTTGCCATGTGGCGGAAAACTGCAACGGACGGCCGTTGCAAACTGGCGGGAAAGGTTTGGCGGGAAACGTTTTCCAACGGAAGCCCGTTAGCCCGACCAATGGATGTCCGTTGCAAACTGGTGGGAAACGATTTGGTGGGAAACACGGTGCAACGATGACCGTTAGCATTTGCAACGGATGCCCGTTGGAAAATTTGAAAAATAAATAAAAAAATAAAAATATTTTTAAAACTAAAAGATTTTTAATAAAAATATTAACATTATATTAAAAATATTTTTAAAAATAAATAAAAAGTTTTTAACTAAAATATTAAATTGTTCACAAAAAACTAAAACTAAAACTACGTTACTCTACCCTATTACATATCGTTTAAATCGGCGGGGTCGATATCATCTCCGTGATCGCCATCACGTCTAGAAGGCGTTGCATCTGAATCGGGAACCGGTTGTTGTTGCAACGTTGATCCCCTCCTTTGCCCCGACATCAACTCGATGACGCTCTC
>CM071864.1:37210018-37220719 GCA_036759665.1 Gynandropsis gynandra | reverse complement strand
AAGTATGGCGATGCGGACCATCTCCGGGAACCTTCTCACCGTAGCGATTTTTTTTTGCCTTCTCGCCTTTGGCCTTGAATGCCGGGGACTCCAAGTGTTCAATCATTTTGTTGAACACCGCTTCGGTTGCCCATCGCGGTTTTCTGCTGTTGGCGTAGTAGTTACGCTCTACACCATTCATCATTAGGCGCAATCGAACCTGCATGTCACGCATCCACGCTATGTAGATGCGCAACGTATGGGTTCGACGCCATCTGTATGAATACTGCAAATAAATTTAAAAAATTATTAGTTTTCAAATATATTAATAAATATAAAATTAAATTTTATTTACACACTTACAATAAAAGTGCGTCACCATCGCTGGCGCACAACTTCTGGCGTCACTTGCTAGAAGTAGAAGAGCTCGTCCTGTAACGACGCTTGGATGATGGTATTGTTGGTGTGTTTTAACACATCATCCTCATCAAACCTGCATATCAAAAATAAAAAGTTAGATAATAGTTACGAAATTTAAACAAAATTCAATACAATTATAAACAATTTACCAAAACGTTCCAGGAGAACGTTCGGGATCGATGATCGGAAGGGTTGGATGCCCATCGAAATCATCGATCAATGCATCGATGTCTACCATATCATCCTCGTCGATAAATATCGGCGGTGCCAATACTGGAGACGGAGGACGATATGGTGGTGGTGGCGGCGGAGGAGGCGCTCCCGCGGAACCGGCCAACATGCCTCCCGATCCTATCATCATCAATTATCGGGGTTGTCGATACTGGAGACGGAGGACGATATGGTGGTGGTGGCGGCGGGGGAGGCGCTCCCGCGGAACCGGCCAACATGCCTCCCGATCCTATAAATCGTCTAGGCCTCATTTTTTCTAAGTTTTTCTAATGTTTTTGAAAATCTGGATTTGGTTTTGTGTTGAAATAAGAACAGTTCCGTCGCAATATATATCTGATTTTCCAACGTCCATCCGTTAGAATTTCCAACGGACGGCCGTTGGAAAATACGTAATCGCAACGGAATGATTAAATTGACGCGACGTTTTGCATTCCCAACGGGCGTCCGTTGGAAATGCAAACGGACGGCCGTTGGAAATGCGTATTCCCGAGGCGACGGATGGCTAAATGGCGGCTCGTCTGCCATTCCAACGGTCATCCGTCACAATTTGCAACGGACGACCGTTGGAAACCTGAAAAACGGTTGGGAAAAGCTGCAATTTCTGCACTCATCATTACATTTTCCAACGGCTTTTTCGTATTCCACGTCCTACGGTTGGGTCAAACCACTGACATTTAAAAAGCATAACCTTCAACCCAACGAGACCGGAATATTCCAGTTGTTTGATTTGGTGCAAAATACCGTAGAAGTTATCACCCTCTATATCACTATTAACGCAAACGCCATAGTTGTATGTGCTTCTATGTTTTCCGTGTTTGTACGTGTGGAAACTGTAGCCGCGAGTAAATAAGATTGACCAACACATGACAATTCGTGCGGGGCCATTAGCCAAATCTTTTATCCACGTAGGAAGTCTTTCATCTGAACATTTCACCTGTATGTATAAAAAAACAAATTAATACTTTTATATGCAATTAATTTACATAAATGTGTATACGAGTACTTACGTAGTCTCTAAACCACGATCCATAATGTTGAACTTTCATGTCTGTGAGTTCATTTGCATTTAGATGAGGATATGTACCAAGCACTTCTTCGTCAAATATCCTGAATAATGAAATACGTTACATTTTAATATATATATAGAACGGTAATAACTCTTGATAATTTAGTAGTATATATGTGTGGACATGATTATACTCCTCTGGTGTTAACTAATATTCATCGGATTTACCTCCGTACGTCCAATCGGTGTAAACAGCTTAGGAATTGTGCCAAACTGTGGATTATATTGATACAGATAATTTGTGTGATCATCCGCCGCACGTCGCTCTTTCGTCTGAATATGCGACTCGAAATAAAATGTGCTGAAATATGTGATTTCTTCCAGCAAGTATTGTTTAACAAATCCTTCGACTGCTGCTTTGTTTTTTGCTTTTTTCTTTAAATGAAAGAAAAACCTTTCGAAAGGATACATCCATCTGAATTGAACTGGCCCACCGAGTATTGCCTCATCTGGTAAATGTATTGGCAAATGCTCCATGAGATCGAAGAATGAAGGCGGAAAAACTTTTTCCAATGCACATAATACTTCAGAGATATTGTTTTTCATTACTTTCAAGTCACCACCTTTTAAATTACTCGAACATATATCTCTGAAAAATATGTTGATTCTGCATAACACATCATGAACATTACGTGGTAAGAACTCAGCAAATGCGATTGGAATGAGCCACTGCATGAAAACGTGACAATCGTGACTTTTCAATCCGATTAGCCTCGAACCGACAATTTTCTCGAAAATATTTTTGTTATTGATGGTTTGATGCACTCTTTGGTAAGATCTAAATAGTTTATGTTCCAACGGACATCCGTTGCAAATTGCAACGGATCGCCGTTGCAAGTTCACGTGAAATTATTTAAACTGGTGCCCTCGAAATTCACAAAATTAACGGTTATCCGTTGCGATTTCTAACGGGCATCCGTTAACAATTGCAATGGACGACCGTTGGAACGATTTCTAACGGAGCTTCCAACGGACACTGTCGACGGATGCTATCCGTTGCCATCCGTTACAATTTGCGACGGACTGCCAACGGACTTTCTAACGGAGGGTATCCGTTACAAATCCGTTGCAAATTGTAACGGAATTGTAATGGATTTTTGCCCGTTGCAATATCCCGTCATCCGTTGCAATCCGTTGGTTTTGCTTTCCAACGGACGGATCCGTTGCCCTGTCCGTTGGAAAGCTCGTGTTTTTTTTTGTTGTAAACTAAGTACCCTAGATCGAGGATTAATACCACATTTTATCATAACTCGCAATATCTTCAGATTCTAATTTGGTCATACGCTCGTAAAGTCCAAAGGATCTCAATATGTTGAAGCTCTCATGGGGTCACATCGTGGTCCATCACTCGAAAAGCAGAGCAAAATCCTAATATGGTACAACACTAGTAGATCTAGTAACCTAACTCATCGTAGCACTATATCCATAAATGTCCAACATAATTACAAGATGGTATGACACTTGCATATCCACTAATTTAACTTACCATGAGGTTTTAACGTTCAAAAAGTCCAATAGGAGCCCCAACATTGTACAACGTGGATAGATATTTTGACTTAACTAACCATGGTGATCTATCTCTCATAAGGTCTCCAGATTCCAATCATAGTTGATAGACACCCCTCTCTATCCAAGGGCCATAATACTAATATATTCAACTTGATACCCTTCATGAAACAACTCTCACCAATACACTTGTATACAACTTTCTTTTAAATTTTGAGTGGAAAATCTTTTTGCTGAGAAAATCAATAGAAATTTCGCTTCACCCAAGTGTCTAATCAAAGTGTTGGTGTACGTCTAGAACTTGGCTATAAGTCATCTCTCTGACCTCAGAAACTCGGTTGAGAACCTAATCGCTAGGCCGATTTTAACTGATTTAGTCTCATCGAAACAACTCATTCACATATCACTATAGTCCTTGTACAACAATTATAGAGCAGGATCTAACCTTTATTTCTATACATTAATTTCTTTGTTATATAATCTCAATTATTTATCATTTCTCAATGGAATCAACAACGAATACAAACAATGAATACGAACTGATGGGGACGGTCACCACCTTACCTTCCCGAGGTGACTTAGATGACTACATGCAATACCACAAATGACAACATCAAACAAAATTAGAATCATATAAATTATTTTTTGTCGTTTACATATGTATCAACACAATTTCAGAAAAATCTATTTGCAACACGGCCTTGTATTTGTAACGCCCTTGTAGTGGATCTGCATTGGAAAAGTACATCCACAGCATTTAATGTTATAGTTCAACGCGTCAATACAATAGCATTAAAATCTATATTTTCAAAGGGGTAATACAAGAGTGTTGGAAATTCGAATGCATGGTGTCAGCGTGGCGTTGGTTGGCCTGACATCGCATGACGATTGTGTAGTCATTGTGAAAAAATGTGTTGTGCATTCTAAGTAGGTTTCAATGTAAATGTGTTGGTATTGTTCATAAACTCTAATTGTTTATTCGTTTTTGCAATATTTTGAGAACTTTAAGAATTTTAAGAAAAGAAGATGAAAACTTAAGAAACAATGTACTACATTTCTGAAAAACTAAGTATTGAACATATGGTGTTTTTCCATACTAACACAAAACGTATTACAAGAATATTTATAGATAATGAGGATTGCATTCTTGAGCCTATCTTGATCTTGAGTCTATCTTGATCCACATTCCAAGAACTTGAATCTTTATGGCCGTTAGAACCGTTAGTGAATCTTTATGGCCGTTAGAACCGTTAGAAGTACATTGCAGAAGACTTGAATCAGATGCTCTGTTTGATTAAGTCTTTTGTCTGAGACATGTAGAAGTCTCTCCTTCAACCGCATGATTCCATTTGCTGAAATGCACCGTTTCAGAATGTGGAAGACTTAAGTGCACTTGGAGGATCCTTCTTGC
Organism: Gynandropsis gynandra; assembly: GCA_036759665.1. NCBI lineage: Eukaryota > Viridiplantae > Streptophyta > Magnoliopsida > Brassicales > Cleomaceae > Gynandropsis > Gynandropsis gynandra. The sequence continues at coordinate 37,216,106 of CM071864.1, read as the reverse complement.
TAATATCCTCCCGCAAACTGATGTCTAGTGGAGAACCAACATTCAGTTTGGATCTCAAGAACAAAAATTGATCCTTAGGTAGAGATTTAGTTAGAATATCAGCTATTTGCATTTCACTAGGAATATGCTTAACCAAAATTGATCCTAAAGCAACCTTTTCTCTAACAAAATTGTAATCTAATTCAATGTGTTTTGACATTCCATGAAACATAAGATTTGCAGTAAGATGAATTGCAGAAATGTTATCACAATGCAGAAGACTTGGATTAAATAATGAGATACCAAGATCCCTTAAAAGAAAGGATTCAGCAGCTGCCATTATTCCACCATTCTTTGGATCTGAAAACAAAGTAAAGACCTTCAGATTGAATAGTTTTCAGATACAATAACCAGTTGTAGATCTTCTTGTTGATCTACAACCAGCCCAATCACTATCACTGAAAGCCAACAAATCCAAAGAACTGTTAGAATGAATATGCAATCCAAGATTCAGTGTTCCTTTAACATATCTTAATATTCTTTTAAGTAAAACAAAATCTTAAATGGTGAGATCATGCATCTTTTTACAAACAAAGTTAATTGCAAAATTGATATCAGGCCTTGTTATTGTTAAATATTGAAGTCCACCAGCTGAACTTCTAAAGTAAGTGGGATCAGAAAACTTATCTGATGAAACAGCAATATGATCAAGTTTTAATGGCAGAGGAGTTGTAACTGGTTTACAATCTGTCATAGCAGCTTTGTGAAGAAGATCCATGGCATACTTTTGTTGATGAAGAAACAAACCATTTTTATGAAATACAGTCTGTACACCAAGAAAATAATCCAGAGAACCTAGGTCTTTCATAGCAAATTTGCATTTTAATAATTCAATAAGGTTGGTGAGCAAAGATTTGGAACTCCCAGTAAATATCATATCATCAACATACGATAGAAGATAAATTTTATCATTGCCATTTATAAAAACAAAAAGAGAGGGATCTGCTAAGCTACAATGAAAACCAAATTCCAAGAGAAAAGAGCTAAACTTATCAAACCATGCTCTAGGGGATTGTTTTAAACCATAAAGAGATTTGTTAAGTTTGCAGACAGAAGGATGTAGATTTGTTAAGTTTGCAGACATAAGAAGGATGTAAAGGATCTTCAAAACCAGGTGGTTGTCTCATGTAAACATTTTCATGTAAGTCACCATGTAAAAAGGCATTTTTGACATCCAATTGAGTGATAAACCAATGATTTACAGTAGCAATGGCAAGAACAGTTCTAATGGTTGCAGTTTTAACAACAGGACTAAAGGTTTCAATGTAATCAATCCCTTCTTCTTGATGAAAACCTTTAGCCACTAATCTAGCCTTTAAAGTGTTTAATGAACCATCTGAATGCAGTTTTGTTCGAAAAACCCACTTACAACCAAGAATGTTCATGTCATTAGAAGAAGGTATTAAGGTCCAAGTGTTATTTACCTGAAGAGCCTCCATTTCAGTAAGCATGGCTTGTCTCCAACCATCATGTTTAAGAGCATAAGCAATTGATTTTGGTTCTTGAGGTATATTTGGTAGTAAGAAGAACATAACGTGGATTGGGTTTGATTATACCAGATTTAGGTCTAGTTATCATAGGATGTGTATTTGTTGTAGATGTTGAGTTAGATAATGAATCTGTATTAACAGGTGCAGATTGTTCTGATCTAACATTTTGAGTGGATCCAGTTATAGTATTAGAATCAGTAGGATCAAATAAAAATAATGGAGTTTGATACCTGGACAATGAAGATTTTTCAATCTGTTTTGGAATTAGTATTTCCTTGTCTGGATGAGAATATTTTCTCATCTGAAGACCTTTCTGCCATGCCTGCAGCAAAGTAGTGTTAGCTAGTGGCAAGAGTTTAAAATAGTCATTTTGAAATGGATAGGATTGCTCATCAAAAATAGCATGTCTTGTGATGTAAACTCTTCCAGTTGGAGGATACAAACACCTATATCCTTTATGTTTTTCACTGTAACCAAGGAAGACACACTTTAGTGATTTAGGATCAAATTTGTGTTGAGCAAAGGGTCGTAGGTAAGGATAACAACTGCAACCAAATATTCTAAGAGAAGAGTAATCAATGTCTCTTTTAAATAAGACAGTATATGGAATGTTCTGATTCAAGGATGCAGAAGGAAGAAGATTACTGATATAAACAGCAGTGGCAAAGGCATCAACCCAAAATTGCAATGGAGTATTTGCTTGAAAGATCATAGACAATCCTAGTTAGATGAATAAAATGGGAGACGATTGCTCTTAGCGATCTGACAAAATTCACAAACTGATAAAGTTGAATTGTTAACAGAAATTGATTTTGTGTTCTTAAGATGATTCAGAACTTGCTGATTTGCATGCCCTAAGCGTTGATGCCAGATGTTTAGATTGGTTGAACATTGTCTGTTTGAATAAAAGGCTTTGAAATCTAGATTCTGAAGCATGTAAATCCCTTCATGCTTGCTTCCCTTGGTTAGAACTTTCTGTGTTAGAGAATCCTTCACATAAACTCCATTAGCATCAAAAATAAAATAACAAGGATAATCTTGTGTAAGTTTGGAAACTGAAAGCAAAGATTTGGTTATAGATGGTACAACTAAAACATCATTTATTGGTAAAGTACCTTCTGATGTGGATAAGGAAGTTGATCCAATATGAGATATTGGCAAGAATGATCCATCTCCTATCATAATGTTTTCTGATCCATTGTAAGGCATAGATTGTTGTAAATTCTGTGCATTATTGGTAATATGTGCTGAGGCTCCAGAATCAGGATACCAATCTGTTGAGGATGCTTGCTGCAAGTTTAAGGCAGTCAAAGCTTGTGGTATATCATTGCTTTGGTAGGCATTATTGAAACGATTCCAGCAACGCAGAGCATCATGCCCTGTCTTTCTACATATCTGACAAACAATTCTTGAAGTAGAATTGTTCTGAGTATCAATAGAACCATTTCTGTTTTGTGCTCTAATAACATTATTAGAAGAGGATAAGACTTACTGAGAAAAACCTCTACCTCTTGTTGTAAATCCTCTATTGTTACCTCTGTAATTAGAGCGATTATTGTTTCTGTAATTACCTCTTCCATATCCAGAAAATTGTGCATTAAGGGCAGACTGTGTATCAACAGAATATGCCTGATGATGTGAAACATTTGTATAGGTTGTAGAATTATGATTCAAGATTAGACTATTGAGCTGTGAAACAACATCTTCATAGGTTGAAAAAGGAGGTTTGTGCATCGACGTTTTTATAATGGTTGTAAAGGCTTCATATTCCCTTCCTAGACCATGTAATAATCTGAAAATTTTCATAGGTTCTGGCACAGGCTTTCCTATTGAATTCAACTTGTCACAAATTGCTTTAAACTGTGCAAGATATTCTTGCATTGTCTTCCCATCTTTGGTGAGCATTTGAAGTGATGCAAATAGGTCAAATTCCCTTGCCACTGATCTTTGATTATCGTGATTTACAAGAGATTCCCATACCTTAATTGTTGAATCCATTCCAATGATATGACTGAATACTTCTTCTGAGAGAGTGCCTACAATCCAAGATTTAATTAATTGGTCCATTTGTAACCAAGAATCATACACTGGATTTGATGTTTGACTTGAAATTTCATCCTTTTGCTCAATGATGAACTCAGGTGGTTGCTGAATTGATCCATCAATGAATCCTAATAGCTTCTGACTTCGAAGCAATGACTCAATTTGAGTCTTCCAAAACAAAAAATTTGTGTCATTTAGTTTTATGGTCACAAAATTTGAGATATTAATATGAACTGGAAATGGAAAAGAATTTGAAGTATCCATGATCAAGTATTATCCCTGATCTAGTGCTCTGATATCATGAGAACTTTAAGAATTTTAAGAAAAGAAGATGAAAACTTAAGAAACAATGTACTGCATTTCTGAAAAACTAAGTATTGAACAAATGATGTTTTTCCATACTAACACAAAACGTATTACAAGAATATTTATAGATAATGAGGATTGCATTCTTGAGCCTATCTTGATCTTCAGTCTATCTTGATCCACATTCCAAGAACTTGAATCTTTATGGCCGTTAGAACCGTTTGTGAATCTTTATGGCCGTTAAAACCGTTAGAAGTACATTGAAGAAGACTTGAATCAGATGCTCTGTTTGATGAAGTCTTTTGTCTAAGACATGTAGAAGTCTCTCCTTCAACCGCAGGATTCCATTTGCTGAAATGCACTGTTTCAGAATGTGGAAGACTTAAGTGCACTTGGAGGGTCCTTCTTGCTAATATCAGAATGTGGAAGATTTAAGTGCACTTGGAGGGTCCTTCTTGCTTTCAGAATGTGGAAGACTTAAGTGCACTTGGAGGATCCTTCTTGCTAATATATTTGTTCCCGAGATATTTTCTCATCGGTGATTCCTCTCATTGTTTCATTACCAATTCTTCAAATTATTGAAATTTTCTTAGCATTCAAAAATCAAAAATGTATATTTCGATTTCAATTTAGTTACATGAGTTTGTGCATAATATTCATTTATATGTCGATTTAGATGGAAATATGGAATGTTTTAGTTTTTTTAAAACTACTGTACAAGTATTTAGATATGAATTTTATAGTTTCCAAGATTTAGGCGTGGCTAGCTTCAGTTGGTGGATGTTTAGCTTTGATTGAATGGCTGGTATCCAGTTTAGGGTTTAGGTCAATTAACAATGTTGTTAGCTCGGTTAGATGGTTTGGTTAAATGGTTGTATCCAATTCATTTAGTTTGGGTCAATTTAGTTAGGTTAATATGTAGGTTATATTAAGGTTGAGATTGGGTTGGTATTGGAGTTGGTTTAGGATTAGTATTTGATATCTAATTATTTTTTCGCGCTTTGCAAAATTATATATCGATCATATGGTTGTGGTAACCTGTTCTCTTCATAGACTATGCATCTTGTCGGGAGTCCTAAACTGTGAATGTTTCATAGCCACACACTTCATCCATGGTCTATTATCTCCCACCATTCCTCCAGATGTCAGTGGGGATGATCATTTTCGGATCCCGCTAGTACCAAATGTCGATGAGAAGTTAAAATCAAAGTATTGTCTATAGCGTACGTCCATAAGTTATTCAAATCTAGAGAAAGTGCCAAACCCAAATGGTAAAATCAAAGTATTGGTTAGTTTAAAAATATAAATAATTATAATATTTATATATTTTTTATTAAATATATTCTTTTTCTATATTTTTTTATATGTTTGACATATATATTATATATGGGTCTAATATTATTCGATGCCTCAATACAAACAATTTCAGCTCATACATACGCAGGACATCTATTATGCTACAGCCACTGCTTTAGTGTTAAGTTATAGTTTCAAGTTTATTTATGAATATTAAATTTGCTATTTCCTATATTTTTCTCTAATTTATTTAATGGTATTTAGAACCTAATACCATATTTTACTTTTTAATAAGTGGAAAGATCTAGTGATAAAACATCTTAAATCCTTTATCACTAACCATTAAAAAAAGTAGCTCATAGATCCCTATTTTGACAAATGTTCTTTGGATTTCATCGCTCCAAATATCAAGGAGGGGATTATCAAAAATGCCTTTGTAGGGCTAAAATGCTTCAAAAATACCCTTGGCTGAAAAAAAAAAGTTTCAACGTCAAATCTACCCTTAAAATATTGATAATCCCATATTACCCTTGACGACAATTTTTCTCTCTCCTCTAGAGCACCTCTAATTCTCGCGCGAAAATTACTGTTCCCCCACACCACAACAGATTCGGCGAGAGTAGCTTGCGATCGGCATTAGATTCGCTGCCAATAGGTTGAAATCCTTTGTTGTCAACAAAGAAGCTTGCAATTAAGCACGTTCCGCAGAAAAACCAGGTATGCATAGTGAGTTTTTCGTGTTTCTCTTGTATTTATTGCAATATCAAAGGTGACAGAATGGGTCACAGAGTCGTACGGTCGCACTGGGTCACAGAGTCTCATCGAGGGGTCAAAGGGATCAAAGGTCGTCGCAGGGGTCCAAGGGTAAAGGGGTCGCAAAGCGTCACAGGGGTCCAAGGGTCGGATAGGAAAGG
>CM071864.1:37186607-37199195 GCA_036759665.1 Gynandropsis gynandra | reverse complement strand
TTGGCTTTTACTCTCCCAGAATGCGGGTTTGGCTTTTACTCTCCCAGAATGCGGTTTTTCTCACGTTCGAAAATTAAGGGTAAATTTGTCTTTTCTCCAGTTTTTTTTCCGATTAAATAATTATTTTAGGGAAGGGTATTTTTGAAACGTTTTAACCCTACGAGAGTATATCTGATATTCCGCCTATCAAGGAGGTCTTTTTCGCCTATCGATCTAGAATAGAATTTTCATCACTTTAAATATCAGTGTGAAAAACCAAAAAGAATTCAGAAGACCCATGTACCACCGGATTCGGTGCCTCTCCCGCATATATCTGGTACAAAATTGATCGCAATAGTATTTTATGACTTGGTAAATAAAAGTTCGAAATTTTTGTAAGCATTTTTGTATTACAGTCGTGTTGAACTCCAAGTGTTTTGGACCTCATGCGGAAGACCAATTAATAATGTGACGAATCATGGATCCACAAATATGTTATTAAGTAGTCAAAAAGGTTGAAATATAGGTAAATTGTCTGCACTATATTTAATTTATTATAATTTATATATATATATATATAATTAGAACTAATTGTTTCAATAATGAAAGGGTTAACACAATCACATGAGGATTGTTGAGTTAGAAAGAAGGATTGGGACCTCTTGAAATTACTCAATCCAAACTTGACGAGCTATAAATGGATGTAAGTATTTCAATATTATTTTTTATCTTTCTCTTTTTGTTTTGTTGATCATCCAGCTAAGTCAATGGAAACGTATATTCGGTTTAGGCTTGTTAAAACGTATATGATGGCTATGTACAACGTCATAGGTAGTCAAGATTCATTACATATGGAACGAGGAGCAAGAAAAAAGCAGATATTGAATCACAAAAATAAAATATCGTGGCACTCAAAGAAAAATTTGTCAAACTCGATTCAATAATAAAGCTTTTGCATCCGTCAACGTTACAATCCAACTCATTCACTCGTGTACCCGTATTATATCAGTATCATCATCATCATCATCGTAGATGGATATTGCGGGATTAGAATAATTTTTTAACTAACCGTCTGTTTATTTAGTATTTTCTATTTTTTGTATTGAGATTTTGTTGAAAACTAATGGGCACTAGTAAAACATTCTATCGTTTAACACTATCCCTGCTACTCCTTGCAATGGCAATTTTCAAGGTTTTCAACCCATACATCTATGACAACTTTTCGATGGAAATAAAACTAAGTCTCCTTTTAAAATGCAAGATTGTGTTACTCTTGCTAAATATAGGGATGATTTTTTTATGCAATTTTCAACCCCAGCCTTGTTAACATCGTTGATGCATTGACGCTGACTTGACAATGATATTGGACAAACAATTTTGCACAGATATTATATTGTTTTTCTTAAAAAAAATTCAATTTAGCATTTAGAAATGGTGCCCTAGACAACGCCAAGTTTGCATTGGATTTGCATTGGAAATAAGTTTTTCCAATGCGAATGCAGTCAATTCCAATGCCAATTTGCCTTAGTATTTTAGGGTTTTTCTATAGAGAGTAAACCAATTAGTATTCCAAAATAATTTGTTCAACGGCTTCGTGTACACAGAGGGAGCATTGGTTAGACTTAAGGGTACAAACTCTTAGTGACCATATTGAATCCAAAATGTGGTCTTCTAAATGTTTTTTCAGCAATTGGAATCTAATACTTAAGAACCAAGTCGCACATTTAACTGATCTAACAACTCGTCAATCTTTGGTAATTGATAATCAGTTTTTATGGTGACTCTATTCATGGCTCAATAGTCGATGCACAATCAAAGCTTTTCCTCATTTCTTTCTTTAAATAACAGTGGCGCTCCCAATTGTGATGTATTGAGTCATACAAACATTTCTTAAGCATCTCATCCAATTTCTTTCTTAACTCCTCCTTTTTCGACGGTGCCATCTCTTATTGAATATTGGATATCGTTGAGGTACTTACTTCTAGCTAAATATCAAACGAATCTCCTCGTGTTGGTGGTAGACCCTGCAACTCCCTAAAGACATATGTAAATTCCCACACAAGAATAACCTCATCGACTTTTAAAGACCGGCACACTTATTTCACTAAGTTGATGGCGAGATATAACTCACAACCTTGCTCTAGGCCTTGATACTTAAACTCATCCACGCTATTTGGCACTGGACATGACCTCGAAGACAATCCATCGCAGTTCATGCCTCGACAAATAATTCATTCAAAGGATTATATCATAGCAATGCATCAGAACGACAATAAGTTCTACAGCTAGTTCCTCCTCTTTTATGACTACAAAAACCACCTTAAAAAAATTCTTGGGATTCTAAAATATGACCTCCATGAGTATGCAGTTCAATGATAATTGTAGCATACACGGGTGTTAAAACCAACCTATTAGCCATATATAATTTCACAATTGTATGAGTCAAGGTATTGAACAATAAGAAAAGTAGGTAGACCTCCCACGTTCCTACATCACGTAAGCGCGATTTTATAAATTAGTTTCTCACTACTTTTTTGACCCTTGATGTTGTCAATCCCAAGTAATAAATTATCTAGACTAATATTTCCGCAAGAATACGGATCGTGTAGTACCAGGATCGAACACTGGGAAACCGATGCAACTATAGATTTATTAAACTAATGAATATGACGAGTATAAATCAATTGATGAATGCAAATTAAACGGGATAAATTCAATAAGATAAAGTACCACAGGTTTCGAGAGATGCACAATAATAAAATGAAGTGCTAATAAATATCATGATTATAGAAATTATCACGAGTTCAGGGAATTCAATCACTATCTTAGAGAATGACTCTTCTGATGCCTAGTCCCACTATCTAGCATGCGTACTACCAATCTTCCGATTGTGTAATAAATATACTAAACGTATTAAGACCGTTATCCTAATTTCTGCGTTCAATCGACCGACAGGTCAAGGTTCTAAATCGACTAAGACCCCAAATCATGGCTAGGTTCCAAAATCTAATCCACTTTTTGATGCAATCAAACTTTTATAATCATTCATTCAAGTGATCAGCAAGAATAAAACCATTCGAAACAACTAATCATTCTAAAAGCGATCAAATATTATAACCGATCATTAAGCATAAGCCTTCATTACGTATTGGAAAAACTCTTACTCGTGGTAACGGATCTACTCGTACATGGGTTTAGAAAACAAAGCACGAATCAAATCTATCTTAAACATAGGTACAGAACGAGATTCCTCTCTATTCTAATATTGTAGCCTTCAATAGCTCCTCCCCGTTCAAAGTTCGTCGCCCCGTCTCTAGCCTTCTCGGTGTTCTACTCTAGTTCTTTACGTCCGTGTGTGTGAAGATCCCCACTCTCTCTGTCCAAAATGGAACTGTTTTCTTCTTTTCGTGCTGGTTTTCCTTCCCTCTCAGCAGCCTTGCACCGATTTCCTTTTATTCCCTCTTTTCCTTTTCTTTAGCTGACTTCCTTTATCCTTTTCATCCGTGCATTTCCTTTTTGTGTCTAGAAGCCGTGTAGTTTCCATTGTTTGTAAGAAGAGGTTGTTTCCATTTTCTGTAGCGGCTAGCGGTTTCCATTTTCTAGAAGCAGCCTTGTGTTTCTATTTTGTGTATCACTGTGCATTCCCATATTTTTTTTAGGAATCCTGGATGCTGACCGTCCACAGCTGAACCGAGGGTGGTTTTTAAACCTTTCTCGACATTTGCTCGTGTTTGTATGTCGATGTCTTCATTTCCTACAAAATATGAGAAAATGATAGAAGAATACTAAATTGTGCTAAATAACTCAGTAAAGTGAAAAATCATAATAAAACTAACTATAGAAAGATTAAAAAGTAGGACAAATTAGACTTCATCAAATTCTCCTATACTTGAACTTTTGCTCATCCACGAGCAAAACTAGAGTTAAGCGCAAAAAGAGTTAGAAAACAACCGAATACTAGCACAATTACTTCGAAAAATCAGCAATCATGCCCAACAACACGTCACACGAACATAGACCTAAGAAACTTAGTTCACACATCTATCGACTGAAAAATCATGAGCCGTGCAATCCAACACATCATCCAACTAAATTTCACTAACCCCTAAACAACGTCCAAGCGATCTCCTTACCAATTCACCTATGCTTGCGTGAGATACCATTCTTAAAGACAATTATTTTCTTCTTCTTTTCTCTGTTGTTCTTTTTCGGTTTCCATTTTTTTTTCTTTTCTTTCCTTAAAAGTCCATGCTCAGTTTCTAGGACATCGGAGTTGAACATTACAACCTTCTACTTACATCCACGTTGCCGATTTGCACACTCATAAGGTCTTGTAACCTTAGCGGAGTGAAGAGTTTGTGTCATTGAAGAAATTTTTTTAGACTAAACTATTGAGATCACGCATCAATTCTAACCTTTAGGACGTAGAAAAATACCTCAACTCTCCACTTAGACCCAAACCATCGAGATCAATGCACTCATATCAATGTAAGACGGAAATATCTAGAAGCTTATTCTATTGACAGTGGAGTGTAAGCATGTGGAGTCATAAAATAGAAAAATAAATCTAAAAGGTATGTGATCTAGCAAAGAACGAACGGTATACTCGGAGATATAGGCACTTGGGGCTGAAACCTAGGGGACAGAATGTAACTATAAGTCATGGATTCATGCAAAACTACTAGACTAGTCGGTATGTAAAAGTGTTTTTCAGAAACTTAGGCTTTTGATCTTGATTCGACAAATTTGCACAAAAATGGCTGAAGTTTGAAGTTTCATACTAGATATTCGTCTGTCTAATCCTAAAAAATTGACGTAATTGCTAAAATAATAAGATGAATTCAACTTCTAATCCTAATTGCAAACATGTCACTCGAGGAGTACTCCCCCCCCCCAGATTAGAACGGAACATCGTCCCGGTGTTCAAATCAGTGAGAGGAACTCGCATACAAAAAACTAAGAACATGATAAAGAAAGTAAGAACGTGTACACCTGGTGTATTCTTGATTCCCTAGTTGGTAGTGCAGCTAGATTTTGTATGTGTCTACTTCGTTGTGGATGATATCAAAGTGGGGAACCTGAGAAAAAGAGACACAATTAAAAAGAGTACGATACAACGTGGCAGCTGGTCGAGTACATACATGCAAAAAGAAAAAGAATTAAGTTCTGAAAATAAAAATGATACGAAAATTGGATTGTCTCTCGAGACCCGCTTGTTTAAGGTCTTGAGTTTGACCGTAAATCTCATATTCATCATCATTGAGGTTGGCTTCCTCGTCATCATCGTGTGCGATGTCTCGTGCGTTTTCTCCTTCGCATTGGGTACCCGATTCCTGTGGCGCATACTAGTACTTCCTCAATCCTCCAATCAAGTTTAGAATGCTTCATGTATGGGGGAGAATCCAAAATATTTTTGACAAAGAATGCTCGGTTAGGCATAGAACACAAATCGGTCTGCATTCTTGCAAAATCAGTCAGCTCGGTTATGTCCTCCATAAGCCCAATCGTGTTGTTCTCAAGGGAGAGGGCTCGATCATGCTTAGTATTCTGATCGGTCGGGTTGTATTTCAAGATGGTTGCTCGGTCGTGCATCTCATACAGTTCGGTCGGGTTGATGTTGTTCTCAATTTTTGCCAAGAAGAACGCACGAGTCGAGCTCGATATTTGTTCGATCGTGTTGTTCTCAAGAGTGGGAGCTCGATTGTGCATCACTAAGAGCCCGACGGGTTTAATATTATGCCACTTTTTGCCAAAGAAGATGCATGGGTCGGGCTTATGTCTTACCTAATTGTGTTGTGTTGCAGTGAGGATTCCCTGTCAGGTATGACATGTTGTTCGCTCGGGCGTGCATCAGCATCATCATTCGTCTCTTCCAAAATTTCCAATGTTTGATGGTACTTGAGCTTTTGTGGTAACGACTTGAACTTCACTTTGTGTCTTATTGATTCTCCAATCGGGTGTTGGGCGTTTGGTGTGGTTTCTCGGTGTCGCAGGAGTGTTTATGTTAACGTTACATGGCGCTTGGGTCGCACAGAAGTCTCGGTACTAATCCTCGACATCTGCTAGGGTCACAACCTGTTGTGCTTGGGTCACGAACTATGTTGCTCGAGCCGCGATCTGTTGTGCTTGGGTCGCGATCTGTATTGCTCGAGCCACGATCTGTTGTACTTGGGTTGCGATCTGTGTTGCTCGGCTCGCGACCTGTTGTGCTCGGGTCCCGCTTAACACGTCCAGGATTTCCTTCTTTCTTCCTTCGTCTAGCAGCTTCTTATAATTCGTCACTTCGTTTGGATCTTTTTACAACCCTTATTCAGCTACTAAGAGAGTCATTTCCAAGGAATCTATATTCCCAAATTCTTCAAGAAATTCCTCGACTAATTCCTCTAGGACATTGATATAGAACACCGATTCAACCATGCACGACTACTTAAGCATGTCGTTTAAGTTGAACTCCACTTCCTTGTCACCGAATTTCACTCCGAGTCTTCCTTCAGCATAAAGTATGATTTTCATTCTTATGTTAAGGAACGACCTCCCGAGGATAATCAGGATCTTTTTTTGTCTTCCTCCATGTCCAAGACAGCGAAGTCGACCGGGTGAAGAACTTTCCGACTTGTTGTGAAACGTCTTCCAGCATGCCTTTGGGGATTCTCACGCTTTGATCAGTCATGGTGAGTGTCATTCGTGTAGGTCGTAGATCCATTCGGCCCTAAGATTCAATTTCTCGTATAGAGACAATGGTAGCATGCTTACGCTTGCCCCGACATTGATAAGTGTGTGGTTAATCTCATAATCGCCTATTTTACAAGGGATCACAAATATACCTGGATCAGGCATTTTCTTTGGCAAGTCTCGTTACAGCATCGAGTCCGTCACCATCACAATCTTCATCTCCACGTCCCGCTTGTTCGCAAGAACGTCCTTGAGGAACTTGGCATACGACGCCATCTTCTTCAATGCTTCATGGAACGAGATGGTGATGTGCATTTTCTTAAGCCTTTCAGCAAATTTTTCGAATCGGCGTTAACATTCTTTTTTAGTTGGCGTTATGGAAATGCCAAAGGAGGCAGAATTGGATCGGGTTTTACGTACTTTGGCTCCTCTTCCTCCTCGGGTTTCTTCTTATGCTTGTCAAAATCAATGGTAAAGAAGGTGACCTCGGATCTAGTTTTACGTATTTTGGCTCCTTTTGCTCCTCAGACTTCTCTTTAAGCTTGTCAACGTCAATAGCCCTTCCCACTGCTGTGAAAGATGCTTTACCCTTTTTAAATGACAAAGGAGTGGGCTGATCCACCATCTTACCATTCCTCAAATAAATGATATTGAGGTGCTCACGGGGATTCGCTTCCAGTTTGGCTGGTAGAATTTCTTGCGGTTTAGAAGAACTCACCGCTCCTTACACTAATTGTGCAACTTGCGTCTCCAGATGGTCTTGCTCCGCTTTCATATCCATCAATAGGTTGTTATGAATTTGCTGCTCTTGGAGGAGGCGGGCAAACATAGCGCTAATATCGGGGTTGCTTTGGATTGGGTTGGCGATGGCACACGTTTTTTATAACTCTGATTTTAAGACTACATTCTTTGTTGGAAATTCTGCTTTCTTTGCATCACCCACGACTGAAAACTTTCCTATAGTTGTTGCGCATTCAATGCACTGTTTAGGTTCATGTATGAGAAGTTGGGGTGATTTCTACATCTGGGGTTGTATATGTTCCCCAAAGGTTGATTGGTATCATACCCCATAACTCCTGGTTCCCTCATTGCTTTGAATAGTATGGACGGTATTTTTTGGACAACAGATGGTAAATCCCTATGACTTGATCTTTCATTTCAGCTAAACTAACGTGTAAACAATGCACCTCATTCATATTACTACCTTTAGGGGTGTCAAAAATGAGACCGGCCCGCGGGCCTACCCGAAGCTCGCCCGAAAATAATCGGGGTCGGGCCGAGAAATCTAAGGCCCGAATGAAACCGGGTCTTCGGGCTCGGGCTTTTAAAAAGCCCCAAAACATACAGCCCGGCCCGTCGGGCTTCGAGCCAGGTTTCGGGCCCTAAAAAATAAACCCTAACGCATTACCCTCCCATCCCATCCCTCTCTTTCTTTCTCTTCTTCCCGTGGTTCTCTCTCTCTCGCTCGCGTTGGCTTCTCTTTTCCAGATTACCATCTGTCCTAATCGGATTACCATCGGTGTCTTCTGTTCGGCTCGTTCACCTATTGTTCACCCATCGTTCGGCTCCTCCTCCGGTTAGCTTCTTCTCTCGATACTCTGTTTGGTCTGTTAGGATATGTTAGTTGAATTTTGTTTCTGTTTCTCTTGGCGTTGTGTGATGTTGAGTTCGGTTGAATTGACTTCTGTTTCCGTTAGGATAGGTTGAATTGAATTTTGTTTCTGTTTCTCTCGGCGTTGTGTGAATGTTGCGTTGTGTGATGTTGAGTTCGGTCTCTCTCGACGTCATCTGTTCTGCTCAGCTTTGTCGGAACGAATGCTTGAATTCTGCTTCTGTTTCTGCGCGGCTTTGTCGGACAAAATGCGTGAATGCTTTGTCGGACAGAATGCGTGGTTGTTATTCGGTTTGGTGCGTGAGAATGTTGTATTCGGTTTGCTGCGTGATAATGTTGTCGTGTACTGTAAAATTGGATTAGGATTTGTTTATTATTTGATTTTCACATCGTTTATTAATTCTTTTGTTAAATAATTATAGGTACTAGTACTACTAACTTCACTTCTTCTAGCGTTGCAACGACAATAGCTACGACGACGGAGGAAGGTATGCAAGTGCACATGTTTGAATGTTGGTTTGAAAATTTAAGGTTTCTTTTTATTATGTAATGCTTTAATTTTTATGTTAGTTTGACAATTTAATGAAATCAAACGTTTCTATTGTAATTCGGAAGACTTTAATTTATGAAAAGACGTTTTAGAGGCGATTTTTATATTTTCCCATGGGCTGCCCGAAGCCCGCCCGAAGCCCGTCGGGCCGAGCCGCGGGCCTAAGAATGAACCGAGCCGCAACGGGCTTGGGTCGGGTTCGGGCTGGGCCGGCCCGTTTGACACCGCTAGCTACCTTTGCTGGAAGGTTGTGGTTGTATTCCCTAGTATTGTTGCTTCGTTTGTCGGCTCGATTGATCGATCAAGTCCTCGATCTATGGAAACGTCACATTACTCAAAGAATATCCTGCTGCGACTATGATCAATATCCTCTCGTTTTCCAAAAGTCCTTGCACAAAATTATATATGATGTAGCTCTGATCCATGTCGTGGTGTGAGAAAAGGCGTTGATAGCCTTTAAATCGTTCTCACGCTCGGATGCCCCATCTACAAAAATGTTGATCTAATTATTGGCAAGTTAAGCTTTACTCTAAGGGAAGATTCATGTCATGAACTTCTCCTCAAGTTGTTCCCATGATTGTATAGAGTTTAGCGGTTGAGAGTACAACAAATCTTGTGATTTATCCTTCATAGAGAATGGGAAGGCAACTAGCATATCTTCATCCGAAACTTATTCTCTGGCTCTAGTAGTTTTGCAAAGTATCTTGAAGTCAGTGAGATGGTGATTCAGATCCTCAACGGGTCTCCCTCTAAACTATGCATTGCTAAGCATCTGAATGAATGTCGGTTGTAATTCGATGCTAGCGTTCCTCCTACTGATGCATGAAAAGAGTTCTGTGCGCCTAAGAACCGTGTGAATTGGTGGCACATTTAGGTTGCGATGTTCTGCCATTTGTTCTTCTTTGCACTCATATGCAAGTTTGGGTTTGATTACCTCCTTGGGCTCACTGTCTGAGTTCCCTCGTGTGTCGTCTACCGGATGACTTACACTAGCTTTCGTTCTTTTCCTAAATTCCTTTACAGTTCTATAAATCTCTTGATCATAGACTAGATCAGCGTTTCTGGCATTTCTCATGCACAAGTAAGCTGCACAAGAAAAGACAAAACACAAACATCATGTGAACTCTGAAAGGTAAAAGAAACTAACACAAAATAAAAGAAAATATATGGAAAAAAATAAAGAATCTGGAAAGGATTGTGACCTAATTCAAAAGTATCCTAACTCTAATTCCGTAATCTGTTCTTTGGTAATGGCACCAAAAACTTGATGTGATCAATCTCAACTAATAAATTATCTACGCTAACGTTTTTCGCAAGAATACGGATCGTGTAGTACCAGGGTAAAACACTGGGGAACCGATGCATATACAGAGTTATTAAACTAAGGAATAGGTCGAGTATATATCAATTGATGAATGCGAGGTATTGACTAAACAATTAAGCGAGATAAATTCAATAACATAAAGCACCACAGGTTTCGAGAGATGCACAATAATGCAATGAAGTGCTAATAAAGATCATGATTATGGATATTATCACGAGTTCAAGGATGCATACTACCAATCATCTCATTGAGCAATAAACATACTTAACGCATTAAGACCTCTATCCTAATTCCTAAGTTCAATCGACCCACCGGTCAAGGTTCTAAATCGACTAAGATCCTAAATCATGGCTAGGCTCAAAACTCTAATCCACCTTTAGATGCAATCAGACTTTTATAATAATTCATTCAAGTGATCATCAAGAATAAAAGCATTAGAAACAACCAATCATTCTGAAAACGATCAAATATTATAACCGAGAATTAAACAAAAGCCTTCATTACATATTGGAAAAACTCTAACCCGTGGTAATGGATCTACTCGTATATGGATTTAGAAAAAAAAAGTACGAATGAAATCTATCTTAAACATAGGTACATAATAAGATGTCTCCCTATTCTAATAATGTATCCTGCAATAGCTCCTCCGCGTTGCCAGTTCATCGCCCTGTCTCTAGCCTTCTCGGCGTTCTGCTCTGGTTCTATCCGTCTGTGTGTGTGGAGATCCCCGTTTTCGCGATCCAAAACTAAACTCTTTTCTTCTTTCCGTGCTGGTTTTCCTTTCCCTTCATCAGCCTTGCACCGATTTCCTTTTCTTCCCTATTTTCCTATTCTTTTGACGCGATCCCGACTGAATCGACGCTCTAGACTTGGTTAGTGACGGATATGCCTTGCTGCAACGAATTGCACAAGGGTGTGTGGAACGAATGGTCGCACGAGAGTTGCGGAAGGCTCTCGATTTACCGTGTTCGTCTTCAATGGATATGACGCACCAAGGAAGGACGAACGGCTCGATGGATATGACGCACCAACGAGTAGGAAGCTGGATATTACGCACCAACAACCCAAAGAATTCACAAAGGGAATTCGAGAATGATCAAAGATCAATTCAAAAGATAAATTTCAAAGTTGATAAAAAGTTGGATCTCGATGGATATGACGCACCAACGAGTAGGAGGTTGGATATTACGCACCAACAACCAAAGGAATTCACAAAGGAATTCAAGAATGATCAAAGGATCAATTCAAAGATAATTTCAATATTGAGAAAAAGTTGGATTCTTGCTACAAGGGGGGGCCGGCCATATTTAGATACAAACAAGGAGAATTCAAATTTTGGTTCATTAATTACAACTCTCCATGCAAGTGCTTCTTTTAATTCCTTGAAGTCTTCAAACAAGAAGATAAGGTTGTCTTGCTGGCCGTGCACCTTGAGTTGCGTCCCGCCTCGTATCACGCGTCCGATCAATGATTAGGTAACGGGAAAATAAGTATCTCGCGGCCTCGTTAAAAACCCGTCGTCGGAAAACCCGGTGGGACAAAACCGACGAGGGGAAAAGAGTACACGCGGGTCACTTAACCTAATCAATGACCGTAGCGGGTCGAGCTTCGGCTTTGATGACGTTCTTTAGACTTGTGATATCGCGTGAACTCGAATACTCCTCGTGAGCGTGGACGGTCGTGAGAATCCCGGTAATAGCTTCATTGAGCTTCGCGGCCTTGGCTCGAGTCATGGGACCAGCGGGTATGATCAAGGCATCCTCTTCTAGAGCTCGGGCTCGGGTCACGGGACCGACGTATTTTGACCTAATGGCATCTCGGGTCGCGCCGGAGGTGGTCGCGTCTCGGGCCGCGGGATTGGCATCTCGGGTCCGGAGTCAGCCGGGATTGGCATCTCGGGTCGCGGAGTCAGCGTCTCGGGTCGCATGATCGGCGTCTCGGGTCGCAGTGATTCCCTCTTCTTCTTTTCTGCGGGTCACGTCCTCCTCACTGTTGATGGTCACGTCTTCAGCGTCCTCCGGGATCATATCATGCCCCCTTCGTCAGAAGGATTTGCCCTTAAATCCGCTTGATCTGCATCATAAGGCATTAAGTCAGAAACGTTGAAACTAGAACTCACGTTATACTTACCTCGCAGATCCAGTCGGTAGGCGTTGTTGCTGATCTTTCTGGTCACGGTAAACGGACCGTCGATCCGGGGCATGAGTTTTGACTTGCGCTCATTTGGAAAACGCTCCTTCCTCAGGTGAATCCAGACTTGATCACGGGCTTGAAGGTCATCTTCTTCCGTCCTTTGTTTGCCTGCTTAACATAAAGCTTGGTCTTCTCCTCGATGTTTTTCCTTGCCTTCTCGTGAATTTGCTTGACCAACCGGGCCTTTTGTTTTCCGTCCAGGCTGACTCGGTCACTTGATGGTAAAGGCAATAGATCCAGGGGTGAAGCAGGATTGAA
>CM071864.1:37164014-37182736 GCA_036759665.1 Gynandropsis gynandra | reverse complement strand
TCGGTCGCGCACTCACACGTTCGAACGGGTTTTCTATCACATGGACTAACTAAGTTCGAAAATGATTTCAAACACACAAACTAGTACGTTCAATATCCTCTAATCTCGTTGCAAATTAACGTATTCAATAATCACAAAACACACGAAATGAAAACTTGCAAACGAAAGGCTTCTAACCGTTAAACCTAGGCGCACGAATATTTCAATCTTTTTAACAATGATTCGTTCAAGCTAATCAATTACGTAACAAACTTCTGAATCTTCGAACGTTCCTTTTTATATATATAATTTTTTTTATTTTTTTCATAGGTTTGAAAACAAGTCTTGATCGAAAGATCAAAAACGAAAAAATAAAAACTAACCGTTGCGCTAGAACGAGCTCTGATACCACTTGACGTGATCCCGACTGAATCGACGCTCTAGACTTGGTTAGTGACGGATATGCCTTGCTGCAATGAATTGCACAAGGGTATGTGGAACGAATGGTCGCACGAGAGTTGCGGAAGGCTCTCGATTTACCGTGTTCGTCTTCAATGGATATGACGCACCAAGGAAGGACGAACGGCTCGATGGATATGACGCACCAACGAGTAGGAAGCTGGATATTATGCACCAACAACCCGAAGAATTCACAATGAGAATTCAAGAATGATCAAAGATCAATTCAAAGATTAATTTTCAAAGTTGATAAAAATTGGATGTCGTTCATACAAGGGGGACGGCCATATTTAGATAAAAACAAGAAAAACTTCAAACTTAGGATCATCAAATGAAACTCTTCATGCAAGGGCCTTCATAATGGTCTTGAATTCTTCAAACAAGAAGATAAGTTTCTTGTTGGTCGTGCTCCTTGTGTTGCGTTCGTCTCGTGTCTCGCATCGGATCATTAATTAGGTCGCAGGAAAATAAGTGACTCGCGGCCTCGTTAAAACCCGTCGTCGGAAAACCCGGTGGGACAAAACCGACGAGGGGAAAAGAGTACACGCGGGTCACTTAACCTAATCAATGACCGTAGCGGGTCGAGCTTCGGCTTTGATGACGTTCTTTAGACTTGTGAGATCGTGTGAACTCAAATACTCCTCGTGAGCGTGGACGGTCGTGAGAATCCCGATAATAGCTTCATTGAGCTTCGCGGCCTTGGCTCGGGTCATGGGACCAGCGTGTATGATCAAGGCGTCCTCTTCTAGAGCTCGGGCTAGGGTCACGGGACCAACGTATTTTGACCTAATGGCGTCTCGGGTCGCGCTGGAGGTGGTCGCGTCTCGGGTCGCGGAGTCGGCATCTCGGGTCGCATGATCGGCGTCTCGGGTCGCAGTGATTCCCTCTTCTTCTTTTCTGCGGGTCGCGTCCTCCTCACTGTTGATGGTCGCGTCTTCAGCGTCCTCCGGGATCATATCATCTTTGGTCGGCTTTGTTTTTCATTTGTGTGTTTCCTTTTTGTGTCTAGTAGTCGTGAGGTTTCCATTCTTTGTAAGCATTAGCTGTTTTTATTTTGTGTAGGCGGCTAGCAGTTTCCATTTTGTGGAAGCAGCCAAGTATTTCTATTTTGTGTATCACTCTGTGCATTTCCATTTTGTTTTTTAGGAATCTTGGATGTTGATCGTCCACAACTGAACCGAGGGTGGTTTTGGCAACATTTTTCGACATTTCCTCGTGTTTGTATCCCGATATCTTCATTTCTTACAAAATACGAGAAAACGATAGAAGAAGACTAAATTGTGCTAAATAACTCGGTAAAGTCCAAAATCATAATAAAATTAAATATAGAAAGAAATGAAAAACTAGGACATATTAGACATTATCAACAAATAAATACTATACTATACACCGACGTACATAAATAACTAACATGCAATGATTAAAACATAACATCGATAGCTTGAATGTCAACTTCTTACCCTTAATAATGCTCTTATGACTAGCATCCGTTAGCATAGACCTGTAGTTGTACGACCCATGCCTTGGCACCTACTTGTCTGATCTTCTAGCCTTGGTGGGGATAGAGGCCTCAGCTTATGCCTTAGCACATGTTCCCTGCTTCAACAAAGAAACCAAATTGTCGATTGCTCTCGGACTATAACTTCTTCTCCAATTAACTGAGAACACTCACGAACCTAATTATCAAAACTCAGACATCAAAAGTATCATATTCTCCCATCAAATTCCTAGCACGATCTTACATATTTGCATTCACATTAACGACATGATACGTAAGCACTACTGCGAGTAGGGAAGTTTTTAATTGCCCTCCTTTGATTGGTTTCACTCGACTCTATTGTCGACTTGCTTTCCTTGGCATCTGAATTCCTTTAGATGCCCTCCTCGATTACTTATTTCTCTATTAACTAAGAATTCTCAACTAGCTCGGACAATAATTTATACATGATTACCTTAACATGGTGCATGATTTGAATGTGTAGTTGTTGCAAGAATTCGTTGCCTTTGTAAAGCTCGAAGGTCACATATTTCAGCGCGAATTCTAAGATCTCTATATAAGTCTTGTGGTACTAACAAACAGTACCGTTTAAATTCTAGAAAGGTAATATTTATCATCTCACGTGTAGCGTATGGCATGTGATTCAAACAAAAAAGCTCTATGAACTCAACAAAAAAAAACAATTCTCTAGACGGGGGAAACTTCAAAAATACCCTTGTAGGACTAAAGTGCTTCAAATATACCCTTCCCTAAAAAAAATTCAACTTCGAATCTACCCTTAAAATATTGATAACCTCATATTACCCTTGTCCTTTAACTAGTCGACAGTTTTTCTCCCTCCTCCAGAGCATCTCGATTTCTTTCTCTCCTGTAGCGCGAATGTTACTATTCTCCCACACCACAACAGATTCGGCGAGAGTAGCTTGAAATCGGCATCAGATTCGTTGCCAAATAGGTTGAAATCGTTTGTTATCAACAAAGAAGATTGCAATTAAGCATGTTCCGCAGAAAAAACAGGTATGTATAGTGAGTTTTTCGTGTTTCTCTTGTGTTTTTCTTGTTTCTTTTGTGAGTTATAAAAACGAGTATTTTATTATTGATGTTGTTGCACGGTTGCACTGGGTAATAAAAGACTCGTTTATTGAAAACGAGTCTAAATGAGTCATATTTATTCAAATATCAAATGATTGCAATGGGTGACTGGGTCACAAAGTCGCAGGGTCGCACTGTTGGACTGGATCACAGAGTCGCATGGTCGTATTGGATCACAGAGTCTCGTCGAGGGATCAAGGGGATCAAAGGTCGAAGGTTCGCAGGGGTCCAAAGGTCGCAGGGGTACAAGGGTCGAAGAAGTAAAAGGATCGCAAAGGGATCAAAGGGTCGCAGGGGTCAAAGGGTCACAGGGTACAAGGTCCCAGAGGCACAAGGGTCGCAGAGGTACAAGGTCGCAGAGGCACAACGGTCGCAGAGGTACAAGGGTCGCAAAGGGGTACAAGGGTCGCAGAGGATACAGGGGTCGCAGATGGGTCAAAGGGTCGCAGGGGTATAACGGTCGCAGAGGGGTCAAAGGGTCGCAGGGGTACAAGGGTCGCAGAGGGGTCAAAGGGTCGCAGGGGTACAAGGGTCGTAGAGGGGTCAAAGGGTCGCAGGGGTACAAGGGTCGCACGGTCGCACTGGGTCACATAGTCCCATCGAGTCGCACAGTCGCAGTGGGTCACAGAATTTACCCTCTTTTATGTTTTTGTTACAGGTGTAATGGATTCGGTAGATGAGAAAATCACACTGATTTATTTTTTGTATAATGGTAAATGGGAAAAAACCCAAATGGAGAATCTGAATGCGTTGGTAGAGCTTACGAAAATCTGAGAGTATTTTTCTATTGTCTTCCGGTTAGTCTGACATACCAACAACTGATTGATGAGTTATGCACAGAGATGATGGTGGGAAATAATACAACGAAGTTGAAGTTAAGCTATTTGTCCAATCTTTTTGAAAATAAGAAGCCGCATATATATTGAATGACAAGCATCTTATCTATTATATGTTTGATCACATAAGAGAATCATTCGACCACTGCTGTATGTGGAGATAGAATCGGCAAGTGTGAAGTGTGAAATCCAAACTGAGAGGGAAATTGAGCCTCTAATTCTTGCTTTTAGAAGCATTGCTACAGAAGGTAAGGATGGTTGTAGATTATGATGATTGTGTTACTGTATTTCCAAATAACAAAAGTAGAGTTTGGAGTAATTCGACGGAAACAATAAATATTTTGGATTCGAATAATTCAGAAAGTGAACATACAAGCGGGTTAAGAGAAGATGGTGAGTGTGTCATGAATGTGGTAGTTGATGAAGTTGTTTATGGCAGTAATAAAGTTGCTTATGATGTGCCAACAGAGCATAAGTATGGTGATGATGAGAAGAACTTGGAAATGGTAGTTCACGAGAAGGCAAACAACAAAAATAATATCTTCGAGTTCGAAGATGGATTGCATATTCAAATCGGGCAAGAGTTTGATAGCAAGAAGGATGTACAGGTATTTGTAAGGAATGGTTCAATTAAAACTTCCTTTAGATATACAACATGGAGATCTGATTCGAAGCTGTCGGTAGTACGATGCAAGTTTGCCGGAAGTGGTTGTAAATGGAAATTGCGCCTGGCAGCAATCCTAAATTCCAAACGGTTTAGTGTAAGAAAACATTATCCCATTCATAATTGTTCATATGTATCTAAATGGACCGAAACTATAAAGGGTACAACGCAATTGGTTAAGGATTATTTGAATGAGGAATATGTCAGGAATTATGAAACACCTCCAGCAAAAGAATTGATGGCTCATGTAAAAGTAAAGTACGGTGTCAATGTATCGTATTTGATGGCATTAATGCGGTGCTCAAAAGGAGATTCGTGGTGGTGAGGTTGAACATTATAGGAGACTTCCAGGGTGGTTGCACATGTTTACAAAAAGGAATCTCGGATCTGTCGCAAATCTTCAGCTCGACAATGATGGAAAAAGCTTCAAATTTGTCGGAGCGGCTATAAGAGGATGGAAATACATGCGTAAAGTGGTAGTTGTGGATGCAACATTCCTGACAAGAGTGTATAAGGGAGCTTTGATTCTGGCGACCGCGTAAAATGGTGAACATCACCAATATCCTATTGCATGGGGAATAGTCGACATAGAGAAGGACGAATCATGTACGTGGTTTATGATTTTAATTGAAAAACGTAGTTAATGATTAAAAATTAATGAGTTTTAAAAATTATATTTGTTTTATTTTGATAGTGAAAACATTATAGGTGTATAGTTTAGTTCATGTTAATATTATAGACAAATTTACTTAAATAAAATTTATTTATTCGATATAAGTGATACATTCTGTGTCATTATTTAAATATTAATTACTTACATTGAATATTGTGGGAAACAAAAGATACATGGATGACAACAGTCACATAAAATGTTAAATATCTCAAGTATGTTGCTATAATATTATGTAAGCTCGTGATATTGCATCGTACACTGATTACTTTACTTGATATATATTTATGAATTTTTCTTCATGTTTGTTGTCCTTCTACGAAGTGATACAATTGAAAGGGGGAATTTCAAAAATATTCTCGTAGCGCTAAAATGTTTTAAAAATACGCTTCGTTGAAAAAAAAAAGTTTCAACTTCAAATCTACCTTTAAAATATTTATAATCCAATATTATTCTTGTCGACAATTTTTCTCTCTCTTTTAGAGCACCTCGATTGCTCTCTCTATTGTGGCGCCAAAATAACTGTTCTCCCACACCACGACATATTCGGCAAGAGTAGCTTGAAATCGGCATCAGATTCGCTGCCAATAGGATGAAATCGTTTGTTGTCAACAAAGAAGCTTGCAATTAAGCAGATGCTGCAGAAAACCTGTTGCACTGGGTCACAGAGTTCTAGGGGTCCAAGGATCGCAGGGGTAAAGGGGTCGCAAAGGAGTCAAAGGGTCGCAGGGTTTAGGATAGGATCGTAGGGGTCCAAGGGTCGAAGAGGGTAAAAGGATCGCAGGAGTCCAAGGGTCGAAGAGGTAAAAAGGTCGCAGAGGTACAAGTGTCACAGAGGGACCTCTTCGACCCTAGGACCCATGCGACCCTTTCAAACCTTGGACCCCTGCAACTCTTGTCCCTCTGTGACCCTTGGACCCCTGCGACCTTTGGACCCCTGTGACCCTTCTTCCTCTGCGACCCTTGGATCCCTACGACCCTTGTCCCGCTACGACTCTTGTTACAATAATACTAAATCCACAAAAATAGCGATACTAACAATATAGTCAACATAATTTATTATTTACAAATTATTTACAAATAATATGAATAAATTTTGAAAATAATAATTTATTAAGTTATTTACAAATAATTGGATCAAATATCTACGAGCCTTGTACATTCGCGACCCTTGGACCCGTGCGACCCTTGTCCCTCGCGACCCTTGGACCCGTGACTAGTACAATGAAAACCCTCTCATCAAGAGTGGCTCTGGTGACGTTAAAGACCATGTCGCCTTCGTGACGGAAAAGTACGACATCCCCAATACGAATGTTTTGGTCGTTGTAGAAATCTATCCATCCATCAGTGAATTTGGAGCCATCCAATTTGACCCTTGTACCTCTGCGACCATTGGACCCTTGCGAACGAGTAAAAGGGTCGCAGGGTCAAGGGTCGAACGGGTAAAAGGTTCGCAAGGGACAAATGGTGCGACTCTTGTACCTCTGCGGCCCTTTTACCCCTGCGACCCTTGTACCTCTGCAACCATTGGACCCCTACGACCCTTTACGCTTTGTTATTAATAAATTATTTACAAATAATATGAATAATGTTTTAAAAAAATTATAATGTTCAAAGTTAAATTATCCATTTCCAAAATTATGTTACAAATAAACTGTTAAAAAAAGAACAATGTACCAAATTACATCTTCCATAATCAACGAGTAAACATTTTTTTAGACCCTTGGACCGTGCGACCCTTGTTCCCCTCCGACCCTTGTCTCCCTTCGACCCTTGTACCTCTACGACCACTTGGACCTCTGCGACCACTTGGACCACTGCGACCCTTATCTTCCTTCGACCCTTGTACCAATACGACCCTTTGTCCCCTACGACCCTTGGACCCTTTACGACCCTTATCTCCCTTCGACCCTTGTACCTCAGTGACCCTTTGTCCCCCGTGACCCTTGGACCCTCTGTGACCCTTATTACATAATAGTAACTCCACAAAACATCGATACTAACAATAATACATTCTATTGACTAATAGTAAAAAAACAACCAAATACAAACATGAATTTTGTTGTTCAAATAAGGTTCAAAGCAATAAAAATACAACGGAATTCAATCTATGATGATTATAGGGGCAAGCAGTAGACAAGGTACATCATCAAGAACGGTGTCCAGTTCGACTTTGAGGGTACAACCCACGTTAAAGCCATTATCGTGACAAAACTTTGTCCAACCCCTGGTGATGCTAGTGCCACCGTGTTTCACGGGCCTTAGATGTGCCTCCCAAATCCGTACATAATTGGTTATCAGATCAACCTTACTTCGTCTACCGCAAAGACCATTCGACCTCGCAAACTCTATCGTAAGTGTCTGCGATAACCGAATAAATTTATAACAACGCCAAACTAATGCATATACGGCCAGATTTGATGAATCAAATAAATCGGTTTGAGTTCACTTACCACTGCATCTACGACCAGATTTAAACGCGTGACTGGTACCATGAAAATCCTCTCACCAGAAGAAGATGACCCTGCTTCTATGAAATGTTGCATTTTTGGCAAAAATGGATGGAAGATGATGAGAGTTAGAGAGAGAGAGAGAGTGTCGTTATTAGAAATAAGGAAACAACTGGAATACGAAAAGACATGACCCTGACATCGAATCGCCGTCAGATGGAATTCGAAATATTTTTTTCAAATTTTGGTGAAAAGTTCGGCGGGAATTTTTGTGAAAATGATAAAATGTCAAAAACCAATCAAAATTGAGGGTGGCATGGGTCGCATGGGTTGCATATATGCGAAATCGACGAATTTACAGGTTTATAATGATAAAATGCCAAAAACCAATCAAAACTATACATTTACAACATCAACCTAATTAATGCCAAATGAGGGTCGCATGGGGCGCATGGATCGCTTGGTCGTATATATGGATGAATAGATTCGAACTCGACGAATTTACAGGTTTATAATGATAAAATGCCAAAAACCAATCAAAACAATACATTTACAACGTCAAACTAATTAAAAGCCAAATGAGGGTCGCATGGGTCGTATGACCGCATATATTGATGAATAGATGCGAACTCGACGAATTTACGGGTTTATGATGATAAAATGACAACAACCAATCAAAACAATACATCTACAACGTTAATCAACGGTCAAAATAGATTATGACCCATGTGTACCTAGTTGAGTTGTGTAGAACCAATGCATGTGTTTCAAAAGTGATACTAGTGTTTTAGGAACTCATCGGATGATTAAACAATACATTTAACATTTTGTTCAAATGTTGATATTATTTATATTATTATATATATTTATTCTAAATTAGACATTTACAGCTCAAATATATTGATAATGGCATGGGTCGCTTGGTCGCATATATGGATGAATAGATGCGAAATCGACGAATTTACTAGTTTATAATGATAAAATGACAAAAACCAATCAAAATAATGCATTTACAACGTCAAACTAATTAATACCAAATGAGGATCGAATTGGTCGCATGGGTCGCATGGTCGCATATATTGATTAATAGATGCGAACTCGACGAATTTACGTGCTTATGATGATAAAATGCCAAAAACCAATCAAAACAATACATTTACAACGTCAAACTAATTAATGCCAAATGAGGGTCGCATGGGTCGCATGGTCTCATATATTGATGAATAGATGCGAACTCGACTAATTTACGGGTTTATGATGATAAAATGACAAAAACCAATCAAAACAATACATCTACAACGTCAATCAACGGTTAAAACAAATTATGATCCATGTGTCCCTAGTTGAGTTGTGTATAACCAATGCCTGTTTTTCAAAAGTGATAGTAGTGTTTTAAGATTTCTTCGGCATCCCTATTGATAATGGCATGGGTCGCTTGGTCGACAAATTTATTAGTGTATAATGATAAAATGACAATACATTTACAAAGATTCTAAATCAAAACAATACATTTACAACATCAATCGAAGACTCTGCACACATTCTATTTCCACTGGAGAGATAGTTCATTGAGGGTCACATGGGTCGCAAGGGTCGATCAAAGATTCTAAACCAAAACAATACATTTACAACGTCAATCAAAGACTCTGCACGCATTCTATTTCCACTGGAGAGATAGTTCATTAGCTGAGAGTGACCCAAGAGTGACCCAACACCGTCACCTAAGTCATCTCCTGCCATATACTTCGTCTTCCAATCACATTTGAAGAGTGACCCAACACCGTCACCTAAGTCACCCCCACAACTCGTCAGTGACTGCATAGAGTCTGAGTCCGCTGATTACCAAGATCTTGAGTAACACATAGACAGCACGATGCCATGCGTCGACAATGGTGACTCGGCACGCAGGTCACAAAGGTAAAACAAGATTTTTCATAGAAATATAGGTTAGATACGCATACTAAAAGAAGAGACATAGACGTTAACTTATATACATGGGTTGGAAGGGTCGCATGGGTCGAAAAACGGGATTCTGACAGCAATACGACAAGTCACATGGGTCGGAAGAAAGGATTCTGACTGCAAAATGACAAGTCACATAGGTAGAAAGGGTCACATGGGTCGGAAGGGTCACATGGGTCGGAAGACAGGAGTCTAACAGCAAAACGACAAGTCGCATGAGTCGCATAGGTCGCATGAGTCGTCCATGGGTCATATGTGGGTTGCATGAGTCGTACAAGGGTCATATGTGGTCACATGAGTTTTACAAGGGTCATATGTGATCGCATGAGTTGTACATGAGTCATGTGTGGTCGCACGAGTCGTACAAGGATCATATGTGGTCGCATGCGTCGGATGGGTTCCCGTTTAAACCTGATTCTAATTTAATCCGACTGAGCGTCGCATAACGGGTCATATTGGGTCGCATGAGTCGGATGGGTCATAATCTTACGAACAATAGATGCAAAATAAGACATTTTCAACGTTTAAATATTGATTACATAAGGTCACAAAGGTTACAAAGGTCACAAAAGTTACATAAGGTTACATAAGGTCTCAAAGGTCACAACGGTTAAAAAAAGGCAAAAGAAGTTCAACAAAAAAAAGGCAAGAAAAAAGTTCAAGAAAAAATAGGCAAAAGAAGTTCAAGAAAATAAAAGAAAGAAAAAAAAGGTCAAATTTGTCGACTTTAGAGACACATCGGAGCCCTCCCCCGCAAGGAGAGTCGTGTGTACCTCAACGCCTTCTCCAAGTTGACCTCCAACAGTGACCTTAGGTAACGTGGATACAACTTGATTTATGAGTTCAATGATTACCAAGACTTTATGTAGTGCAGATACATTACAAAGTCCTATCCACATTGTAAGTACTTGTGTGTATCTGCATAGAGACCGAGTCCGACGATTACCAAGATCTTGAGTAACAAATAGACAGCACGGTACCCTAGGTCGACCCTGTGACCTTCGTGACGAATTTCAAAACGGTCACAAAGGTAACAAGGATTTTTCAGAGAAATTAGGATTAGATGTTAGAAATCGCCCTTTAGAGAGAATGAAGGACTCGAAACAAGAGATGATTTGGTGCTACAAATTGTTGTAGCTTTTTGGGTTTTCCTCCTCTATTTATAAACTCATATTTAACGAAAAATAAATGCTACAAAACTCCTAAAATTCCAAAAAGACACTAAATACAAAGAATGACCAAGGTGCATGTATTGACCACATCAAAGAACCTTTTAATATAGGGGTAACAGAGACGTGTCCCAATGGTCTTAAATGTGGCATTGGTAAAATAAAAAGCATAGCTAGCACCTGGAAAAGCCAGTAGTCTGACATTGAAAAGACTAGCCGAAAGGGTCGAAATGGACAAATGGGTCGCAATGGTTGCAATAACCAGAAGGGTCGTAATGTCCACATGGGTCACAAGGGTCGTATGAGGCTTTGTGACCCTTGGACCCGTGCGACCCTTGTACCTCTGCAACCCTTGTACCTCTGCGACCATTTGACCCCTGCGACAATGTACCAAATATTAAGAAAAACAATGTACCAAATATTTAAGAAAATGTACCAAATGTTTACACCTTACATTAAAAAAAACAATGTACCAAATATCAAGTTAATCTTCTTGGGGTGAATAGATACGTTCTCCAATACTAAATATATCAGCCGCCATCTTCTCACGCATGGAAGTAACATTCTCGTCGTAAATTCAGTGAAACACATTCCTCCTTCTCATTAACGAGGCTTCTACGAATTTGTAGGAGAAAACACCACAGTCATCCTCGCTTTGGTTCTGTGACAGACCTTCATAATACTCATACTTTCATTCATCTTCTCCAGAAGCCAAAGAAAGTAACCCTTCGAGAATGAGCATCTTGGGGACAGCTTTTCTTATCTTTCAATCACCGGATCTATATGTGTTTTCTTAAGTCTCATTTGGCATTCGTATACCGTGATGCATCGGGTTTTGAAATCCGCTTTGATGACTACCCAATGACATCCTACCCATCGATTTTCCTCCGATGGAATGTTTAGAACCGAGACAAAACCTTCATAATCACTAATTCGTGTCTTCGTACTTCTGAATGGATACTTAGCATTCAAAAAATCACTAAGCATTTCCGGAAAAGTTTCCATATCCTCGTACATCCACAGCGAGAGCCTCTGCATGAAAGCAACAGAACAAACGTAATAATTCTGATTCGCATTGGGATTCAATGTCGAGCGAGAAGACATCACTATCAACGCCTCATCCAATTGCTGCAAAAAAATTAACACACATGAATACATATGACACAAAACTCTGTAAGACTAAGGGTTTAAAAAACTTACATCATCTTCAATCCATACGTTGGCATTTAATATAATCTCCCAAAACTTTGGCCCCCGCAGAATATCTAGCTCAGATTTCCACCACCGCTCATGTCGAGGTGCCTTTAGGAACCAATATAGATCAGTCAAATTTTCACCGCTAGCGTCAATGAAGGAAGGAAATCGAGTTATCAAGCCCTTTACTAATCCCTTGGGAATCCTCTTAGTCCCTTTTTCCTTCTCTTTTTTTTATCACCAAGAGCTGCTTTTCGTATCAGCAGTTCTTGCTTACGGATATTCTCCCAACAAATACCCTTCGGATTTATACGAAGATGTTCCATCCATATCTGAACATCGGGATCGTCACATACCTCGTAATCCTCCAGACCAAAAAGTAAAGCTTCCTCTTCGAGTTCAGCACGAAGAATACTTAGAATATCCTGAAAAACAAAACATAACCATTATTACCCTCTGTGACCCTTGTTTCCCTTGTGAACCCTGTGTAATTGTTACCTTAGAATCTCCAATCTGCCTTATCACATCTATATACTTCGGGTTAAAATTGGATTTAACCATCTTCTTGCACATTCTTGAGCATGATCGATTCGCATCCACAACCTCAACATACCATCCCTTTCCGCCCAAACTAAGGATGGTTTCAAATGGAAGTAACTGAAACATTAAAACAAAATGATAAGAATGCAAAAAGTACGAAAACATTCAAGTTATTCGAATAATATATACAACTTACCATTAGTGGGATCATGAAACCGCCACAATACCATTTTGGTTTCGGTGATTCCTCGTTAACGTGCTTGCGACAAGTATCCACAATCTTCTTGAATGTGTAACGACCCCATGGAAAGCCTTCACAAAATTCCAAGTCATCAACCATGTCAATGATATCATGGCTGATAGAGTTTTCCGCTGAAGGTTTGTGAGCCATAACTTGCGCCAACAACATCAAAGTTGCCAACCTCTTCCGGTCGTCGGAATTCTCTGCCTTCACAAGCTTTTCACTGACTTGTTTGGGGGTCACCTTTCCACGACCGAAATTTTTCAGCCTGAATGTGACACCTCTTATGGACTCCCATCCTTTGGGATATGGTCCGCATTTCAATCCAAAAATTAGTGCGTGCTCCACTATATAGTACTGGATGGGAATGTCGTTTATGACGAACCACAACTCTGTCTTGTTCAATCCGAAAATTAGTGCGTGCTCTACTATAGAGTACCGGATGGGAATGCCGTTTATGACAATTTGTATTGTCTCGTATAATCACATAGTGATTTAGTAGGATAGACATTTCAACCTTCGTCAATGTGGAGTCACATTGTAAATGGAATAAATGCTTAAATTGTAACTCCTTCTCGAAGTAATGCAACTTGTGTTCATCTAAGATTCCTCTCAGCGTCGCTATTGTCTCGTGAGGATAACACTTAGTGGTGATCTTTGGCATTCTGTCCATGTGCTTGAATTCATACACAAACTTCGGCTTTGGCGCCACCTGCAAAATGACCAATTACGAATACATTATACTTCTACCGACTTAAGCGACCCATGCGACTCAACTGACCCGTGCGATCCATGGGACTCAACCGACCCGTGCGACCCATGCGACTCAAACGATCCTCAGACACTCTACGACACTCAGTCGACTCACTGAGACTTAACTGACCCACGCCCTTCAAACGACCATTGCGACCCATCCCACTCACTGAGACAACCGACTCACTGAGTCGAAGATGGTCTTGCAACTCCTGTGACCCTTGCGATTGAACCGACTCACTGAGTCGAAGATGTTCATGCAACTCTTACGACCCTTGCGACCCAACCGATTCACTGACACTCGCTAATTTCAAATCAATAAACCATTTTGTGACTCGAAAGCTTGCAAAACCTAGAAATCGATCTACTTACACTTATTGATGTCATTGAAAATTGACTCGTGCTCTCTTCTTCACTGCTGCTGCTGATTCTAGCCATTTTCCTTCTTGCCAACTTCAATCGATCCCTCTCAAGTTCGACATCATTTATTCTTTCTTGCCATAAACTTTTAAACAGGTTTCACGTTGAAAATTGTTCGGACTTCTTGCTTTTGACAGTTTTCACGTCGAAAAACTGCAGAATATGGGTTTTTTCACGTTCAAACATTAATGACAAATTTGTCTTTTTTCAGTTTTTTTTTCGATTTAATAATTATTTAGGGAAGGGTATTTTGAAGCGGTTTAATCTTATAAGGGTATTTCTGATATTTCGCCAACTGAAAGGTAGAACTTGAATCGTTCCGTTTGCATAGTGCAAAGTAGAGAAGCTAGCATGCAATTGGCATACTACTTTTTATATAATTCATGTAAAATATACGCCTGTAAAAGTAGTAGTATAATTAGCCTTATAAGAAATATTATCATACGAGACATGGGCATGACAAAACGCCACGCACAGTATCACATCAATTTTGGAATAACTGAAAAATTCTGTGTAAATTGAACACAAATAAATTAAGAAAAAGAAACCCTAGACTCGTTGACGAAGGGTTACACATCAAAAGTTGGATTTTTAATCTTTTGCTTTTAGCCTTTAACTCTTATATATCCGTGCATGGCTCCACGTGAGTTGACTCAAATAACATTGGATTTTCATTTTACCTATAGATATACTTTTATCTATCAGTTAAATTTCCAAGTTTTACTAAAAAATATTTTCTTTGTACTTTTCAGTTTTTAAGCTTTATATTTATGGTTTACATTTGATAAAAAAAAGAAATAGTACCCATCTACGCGTAATAATTCATGTAGTTCGATAAATTCATGATATATAATTGTATAACTATATACAAAATAATGAAAACATTAAAATATACTAAAAGAGAGTGAAAATGTCAACATGTATTTACAAATATTGAAAGAACAATTTAAAAAAAAATATTAGACCGTTAATTTTACATTTATCAATTCTTTCAATCACTATAATTTGATAATTTATTTGGATCATATTTTTTGACCCGAATTTTCAACTACATTCAACAAAAAAGAAATTATATAAAAAGTTTCCAATATAATTTTATTTGCAATAATTTAATAATTTAGCAAAATATATATTAACTTTAATTTTGGATTTAAACAAATTAAAATTTCTTGCTTAGAAAAAAAGTAACAGAAATAAATAAAAATATAAATAATAAAATAGTATTGAGAAGAGACTTGAAAGATCAGAAATGATAAAAAAACTTTTGGATTAAAACTTTAAATTTTAGTTATATAATTAATAAAAAAAATTATTAGGGATATTTAATAAAAAAATAAGGTTATTGGAGACATATAACCCCAATAACAAATTAACAATTACCTAGCTCCACCCTTGGTTATAGGGGAGTGTTGATCAGCTCAGAGCTTCTGAACTATTTCGAGGACTGGAATTGGTTAAAACAATTAATTCAAATTAACAGAAATATAATATATATATATATATATTAACAACTTGAATATTCAAAATAACACATATTTATCACATCCATCCGATCAAATACTTGAAAAAATATATCTTCACAAATCAACATAAAATATTTGAAAAATCGTATTTGAAAAATCGTGAATTCAATTTTAGAATACATTTCAACTAAGCTAGAACAAACAAATCATATATATAAAAGAGAAGTTTTTTCTTCCCCTTTTATGCTGTCACTTTAGTGGAGTGAGAAAAAACTCCTCTTTTTAAATGAAAAATTATTAATTTAAATTAATTTTTTATCATGCATTTGTAAAAAAATTCAAAGGGTCACTTATAAAATTCATTACATGTATCCAAATCCAAATAAAATTCATTAGATGTATCCAAGACAAGTTTTGAATTCAAATTTCTAGAAAACCTAAAAAACACACATTATCAACAAGAAAGTTGATTCATATAAAAAAGAAAAACGCTCCAAAAAAATTCAAAGGGTCACTTATGAAATTCATTAGATGTATCCAAATCCACGTGAAATTCATTAGATGTATCCAAGTCCAGTTTTGAATTCAAATGCCTAGAAAATCTAAAAAACATACATCGATCGACAAGAAAGCTGATCTATAGAAAAGGAAAAACATTTCATTTTAGAGCCGTAGAAACCCAAGGGATGAGATAAAAAATCAAGGAATTGAGAAAAAGACCATGATAAAATTGAATGCAAGGTTACTGTGTGAAGAATGAATGAAGAAGAGATACTAGAGAAGTCCATGTCTCCTTTTTGCCTTATTCGTTTAAGTTCTCTCACCCACCACATCAGACCATAGATATTTACAAATAAGCAGCGACAAAGATTTGAGTGTGAGGTAAGGTGAAGAACCAGCAAGGGCATGCAACATCCAAGCGTTCACATCCCTGCGAGACGGAGCTTCCTTCGTCATCGTTTAGGTATATTCCCGTAAATTCCTCCGTTTTAGACTTTCATTTGATCCTTACCCGTCGATGCAAAATCTATTGTTCCTGCGTCAGCTTCTACAACATAAAGATATGAGGAGAGAGCTAGAGGAGATAAGAAGCGATGGAGACTCGACGAGTAAGAAGCAACAAAGACCTATAAAGCAAGGAACATCATTGTTGGTTAAACTAGAAGCGATGACCTTGATTGCTTGATAGCGACAAAGAGAAAACGACGTCAATGAAGGGACCCGAGCTCTATCGAACCTCATCTCACCTACTTAGATTTTCCAATTTCCATCGATACGACTCGACCCCTGCATCAAGTTAGGGAAGCTTCGCACCACAAATTGCAGGGACATGCAGTGCATGTAGTGTGATGGTACATGGGATGCAAAACCCAATGTTCCTACATCAGCTTCTACGGTAGAAGGAGATTAGGAGAGAGGTATATGACTCACTGAGTAAGAAGGGATAGAGACCTTTAAGTCAAAGGCCACTGGCATTGGTTAAAATAGAAACGATGGAAATGTCGGATCAGGAAGAACTGTCGCTAAAGAAGCATGGATATGGGAAGTGGATGAAGAAGGTGACGATGAAAGAGGTGGAGAAGCAACTAATGAAGGTTTTTCGGAAACTCTAATTATCTAAGTATTGTTGAAGACGATGAGGACTCGGACGTGATAAACAATTGACTGTAATCAACCCTTCGTCTAATTCTAGTGAACAATCTCCTCACGTGGCAGTTCGACGGAATAAAAAATGCAACTCCATGAATCATTATATCAATTCCCAATATATATGTTTTTTGGATCCAATTACGCCATTGAGGTACTGTTTTGTGATGAATTTTATTGTTAAGCTCGATTCCATTTTGATTTCGATCATTTCAGCAAATTCCTGTGTGGATTTGCAGCTTTGGTTGTCTTTAACCATACAATGATGGTATTGTCGCGGAGGAAGAGGTATGGCGAAGGTAAATTCTCTTGTGTGTCTTAATATCCAAAAAACCACAAAATCTTCAGTTTTCCACAAGAGGATGAAGGGAAAAGACATGTGGCATTTCAATTAATTCGGTTTTTATTTTGTTTCTTAAGGTTTTTCTTTTTTCACTTTTGACTTTGGTTCCTAAGGTTTTGCTTTCTTTCACTTTTGATTGTGGTTTTGATTCATGAACTCTCTTATATATAATCATTTTTTATTGTGGTTCAATGGGGGAATGCATGCCATTTGATTTCGTGTTGGAGTTTCCTTTCGCTTTGATAGCTCTGATATTATTGTCCATTTGTTTGGACTGCCAAATCCTTATGTGGTGAACTGAAGAGCATGTGGAGCCAAAAAGATGATGGAACCTAATTTTGATTGGATCACTTTAGTAACTAAACTCAATTTATTTCTTATTCTATTGTCATCGGGTGGGTGATTATCCTCAGAGGAGATATAGCATAATTTTGAGAACCACAATGGGGAAAATAGGCGTCAATTTAGTGAGGTACCGTAGCCGTAAAAGTTGCACTTACATTTAACCTACATCTACATCTACATGTTTGCTTTTACCGTTCCATTCAAGGATCAATGGTGAAGTCTGATCTTACATGTTTCGATAGCAATGGTAAGTGGAACAACGATGGAGCCGGTCAAAATAGAGATGGTATTCACCATGTGCAGATTCTCCATAAACCAATAAGGATCGTTAGGCATACCATCCCATGGAATTTTCCTCTTCTCATGGTAGCATGGAAATTAGGGCCAACATTTTCATATGGAAACTGATGTGCGTTATATCAAGTAATAAAAACCTAGACTAACACTTCCGCAAGAATACGGATCGTGTAGTAACTAGGGTCGAACACAAGGAATTGATGCGACTTCGTAGCTATTAAACTAATTGAATTAGACGTGCGAGATGACTAAAATTGGTCGTGGTTGAGAGCTGAACTAAATTAGATCGAAGAGATAAAACTTTATGGTTGAGAACCATGGGTATCGAGAGTTTGCCTAATGAAGTAACGAAGTTCTAAAAGGATAATTGGTCTAGGTACTATCATGAATTCAGGGAATTCAAGCTCTCCTATAGGAACTGACTGGCGTAGACTTGTCCACTATCTAGCATGCATATACCAATGTATCCATTGCGTATCTTACATGCATAGACGCATTATGACCGCTATCCTAATCCCTAGATTTAACCGATTGACCTGGCGTAGATTCTAAACCGGCAAACCCTAAATCATGGCTAAGTTCCGAACCCTAATGCCCTGGCGTTGGTTTATTAGATTTCTAAGATCATTCAATCAAGTGGCGTACAAGTAAAGAAAGCATTAAGAACAACCATGAAATCTAAAAACATGATAGATACCAA
>CM071864.1:37103683-37148682 GCA_036759665.1 Gynandropsis gynandra | reverse complement strand
ATCAGCAAGACGGCGCGACTGAAGAACCGGAGAGGGTTGCTGAGCCGAGCGGAAGACAGATAAGTTAACCTGAAAAGAAAAAGAAGGTTAACGATTCTGGGTGGTATCAGTGGAGTACACAAAACAGAGAAAGAGAGAGTTCTAAGGTTTTAAGTGTACTTAGTTAGATACTGTACTGTGCGGAGAAGCAGTTGAGGTTGTATTTACGTCTAACTCAGGGGGAGTTATCCGCGGAGATCTTTAGTACATTGTATAAACTGGCAAGTGTACTTAAAGATTGACAAGTAAATAAACGAATACTGTTTGATATTTCTTATCTCTTTGGTTATTGATTTACTAGTTATCTTCTACAAGTTTTTCAATTGGTATCAGAGCAGGTAACCAACATTTAGAGTAAATCTAAAAACTGGTTTGAGATCCGAGAAGACGACTAAAATGGAAGGACCAAGAGACATGTATTCGTTTGGAAAACATGTCATGTTAGACGCATCTAACTATGGATATTGGAAAGTTAAGATGAGAGTGAACATACGAGGAATTGACGAAGATGCTTGGAGTGCAGTTAAGAACGGATGGACACCACCGACTGTTATTGACGAAAATGGAAAAGAAAAGGAGAAGCCATCAGATCAATGGACACCTAGTGAAAAAAGGAGTTCAACATTCAATGCAAAGGCCCTGACAGTTATCTTTTCATCAGTAGATATAAATGAATTTAAACAGATTCAAGGGTGTGAATCTGCTAAGGACGCATGGGATACACTGGAAACTATCCATGAAGGCACAACAAATCTTAAAAGAACACGCCTAGATATATTAGAACATCAATTTGAGAAGCTGGAGATGAGAGAATATGAAAGTGTGAAAGAACTCAGTGGTCGGATGAATGCAAGCGCAAACGAGGTCAGTGTACTTGGACAGAATTTTAAATTCTGCAATTAAATTTCTCTTTTTTAAATTAGATTCAAACTCATTTTTTCTGCTATCACTCTAACCATTTCATTGTCATTTGTTTCAATGTCTTTTTGGGCGAGTTCTTCAATGATTACTACATCAATCGAAACAATCTCGATTATTTTTCGACTTGCATTGCCATTTGTTGATGATATCAATAGATTTACCTTGACAGTATCTTCATTGCATTAAGGAAACTTCTAAAAAATCGTCTAGTGTGTGGATGTGCATTGTAAGAAATTTGATCCTCTTGTGACGCTACAATAAAAGGCCCATACTTCACATATCTTTTTGTTGAGCTGACTTCCACTATATCTAACGTGTTTATTCTTTATCCTCGTTCGATAATTAGATCGAACCAACATAACTATATCAATGAGAGCTGTTATTATAGCCCATGCTATAATCTTGATGGTTAATTTTTAGAAGATTGATAATATATGTAAATCTAGATACACCAATTGTAAGATTTCTTTCAAGATCACGTAAAAATCGGGTTTGTTGTTCGATTCGTGATAACTTTCGCCTTTTACACACAAATCATATAGTTCATTTTTACTTCAACTTTCCATGATCGTAGGTGTAAAAGTTGTAACTATGAGTAAAATACATTTGCCAACTCGTGACTTTCACAATGGATCCCTTCATAAGATCTAACTTCCACAATTGGTGATTGTTTGTTTCAATCTGCACAATGACTAATATATTATAACAATTCATATTATAATAAATATTTCCTATAATTTATTAAAAGATAAATGACTTGCATATTGTCTGATCATAAAAAATACCTTTCTTTAAGTTCTTGAAGTTGATGTTCACATATGTATTCTTCAAGTTATCATCAAACATCCTACAATTATTAAAATATTATAGATATTCACGATTGAAATGAATTAATTATATATCTCTAAGTATGTTATCTTTCAAAATACGTTAGGTATTTGCAATTGAATATGACATAAGTATGTGTAATGTGTACACCTGGTTGTGATAGCCATATATTTTTTCATTTTCTAGCACATCGACCAATTCCACAAAATATGTCTAGAACATCCGGTACTAGATATGAAAACGTCACACCACCATCAAAATATCGGTCTGCATTCCTACTTCACATTTGAACATGTGACTTTATGTAATACGACGCAACAAATGATATATCTTCATTCACGTATTTCTCCATAATAGAACCTTCTAGACGAGCTTTTTATTTCTATTTTTTATTCAGATTACACATAAACCGCACAAATCACTACAAAAAAACAGGTATTTTTCAACGGACAAATCCGTTAGAAAACGCCTAAAATCCGTTGAAAAAGGCTCTTTCCAACGGACGGCAACGGATTCTTTCCCGTTGGGAAACGCTCGTTGGAAATCCATATCCGTTGCAATTCGCAAACAAAATTGTAACTGAAGTCCCGACGGAAAATTCCGTTGAATTTTTGTAACAGACGCCCGTTGAAGAAATTTGTAACGGATGCCCGTTGAAAACTTGCAACGGATGCTCATTGAAAAATGGCAACGGACGTCCGTTAAAGCTTTTTAACGGACGTCCGTTGCCATCTAGGCGGAAAAAATGAGCAGGAATTTAACATTTCCAACGGGCATCCGTTGAAAACTGGCGGGAAAGAGCAACTGACGTCTGTTTCAATTTGGCAAGAAAGGGCAACAGACGTCCGTTACCATTTGGCGGGAAATTGCGTCCAACGGATGCCCGTTAGAAATTCCAACGGGCATCCGTTGGAAAAATTGTTAAAAAAATAAAACAAAATAAAAAATTTTAAAAATAATAATATTTTTTAAAATAAAAAGTTTTTAATTAACATATTAAAATTTTTTACACAAAATCATTAAAACTAAAACTAATCTTATTATACTTCATGTAGATCGGTTGGATCGATATCCTCTCTCTGATCGCCACCACCTCTAGACGGCGTTGCATCCGAATCGGGACCCAGTTCTTGCCGCGGCGTTGATCACCTCCTTTGGCCAAACATCAACTCGATGACGCTCTCCAAGTGCTGAACTTTGGCTCGAGTTTCTCGAAGTAGTAATTCGAGCTCCTCGATCCGTTGTTGTTGCGTGAAACTCTCTTGGACTGCGGGAGGTACTGTCGTGGCTTCCTCGACGATATCTTTTTGAAGTGCCCCGAGACCGTATAGATTCCCCTTATACGGTCTCACCGACTACAAGACAAACAAAAGTAGAGTTAGATTTTTACAAATTGTTTTATTAATAATCGAAAGATAAAAGAATAAGATTTTACCTCTAAATAAATTTTGTACTTTTGTAAAGGACTGAGCTCGTCGGGGATTGAACCGCAAGCTTGTGATTGTTGTGTGATTTTCTCCATTACAGCTCTCACGGTTCTCTCCACTCAAAGATCGACAAATTCGAGTTCGTCGACCTCTTCCTCGACGACCAGCTTCTTCTTGGCTTGAGTTTCCAATACCAGCTCAAGAAGAGTCGGTTCTCTTCCTATCCGTTGCATCT
This sequence comes from Gynandropsis gynandra, assembly GCA_036759665.1. Taxonomy (NCBI): domain Eukaryota; kingdom Viridiplantae; phylum Streptophyta; class Magnoliopsida; order Brassicales; family Cleomaceae; genus Gynandropsis; species Gynandropsis gynandra. Next base: position 37,145,232 of record CM071864.1, on the reverse strand, counting down.
ATAATATAAAATAAAATTAATTATATAAATATTAAAATAAATAAAAATTTTAAATAAACAAAATTTTACCAATTCGTGTTTTCTCTTCGGGAATGATTTTGATCCTGAAGTATGGCGATGTGGACCATCTCCGGAAACCTTCTCGTCGTCTGACATTTTTTGGCCTTGTCGCTCTTGGCCTTGAATTCTGCGGACTCCCAATGCTGAATTATTTGATTGAAGACCACGTTCGTTGCCCATCTCGGTTTGCGATTGTTGGCGTAGTAATTGCGTTTTTCGTTGTTCATCATCAGACACATCCGAGCCTGCATGTCATACATCCATGCTGTGTAGATGCGCAATGTATCTTTTCGCCGTCATCTATATGAGCGCTGCAAAATAATTTATAAATTTTTAGTTTTATAACTTACACAAACACACACACACACATATATATATATATATAACTAATAAGTTGAAATTTAATGTAATTAAAAACTTATGATAAAAGTGCACCACCATCGCTGGCGCACGACTTCTGGCGTAACTTGCCAAAAATAATAAAGTTGGTCCTGTAAGGACCCTTGGATGATATTTTAGTTTGTGTGTTTGAGTACATCATTCACGTCAAACCTGCATATCAACATTACAAAGTTAGATAATATTTATAACTTATAATAATACAAATGAAAATAATAATTTTTTTACCATAATGTCCCAACAGGACGTTCGAGGTTGATAATCGGTAGAGTTGGATGCCCATCGAAATCATCGATCAAGGAATTGATATCAACCATATCGTCCTCTTCATCAAATATCGACGGTTCCGATATTGGTGAAGGAGGACGATATGGTTTGTAAACCGTCTAGCTCTCATTTTTTTCTACGGTTTGTAAAAGTGTTTGTGTGTAAAATGTAAAGTTTGAGAGGATTTTGAGATTGTGATTTGTGTTGAAAATGGAACTGTTCAACGGGTTTACTTAAATAGAATTTTCCAACGGGCATTCGTTGGGAATTCCAACGGATGCCCGTTGGAAAATACGTCATCTCAACGGACGCAGTAATTGACGTGACGTTCTGCATTTCCAACGGGCATCCATTGGAATTGCCAACGGATGCCCGTTGGAAATGCGTGTTCCCGAGGCAACAGACGGCTAAATAGCGGCTCGTCTCCCTTTCCAACGGTCATCCGTTGGAAATTCTAACGGATGACCGTTGCCCGTTGGAACGTTTGTAATGGGTGTCCGTTACAAATTTCCAACGGATGCCCGTTAGAAATGTGGAAAACTTAGAAAATTTTTCTAAGTATTAGGGGCCATTTCGTGTTTCAACGGGCATCCGTTAATATTTTCAACGGATCCCCGTTGGTATTAGATAATTCTAATTTGCAATACATCAAACATCATTTATATAAACTGTTTGATTGTATTTACATTTCGATTGTTCGATTACACATCATATACATTACTACACATCATAGACGTTACACGTCATTTATATTACATATCATCTACATTTATTACACATAATACACATTATTGTATTTACATCTCTTCTTTAGTAGATTCATCAATGGGCAAGTCTTCCTTCGATTGTTCATTGAATTCATCACCGTTTTCATCTTTAGCATCTTCCGGTTCAACGTCTTCATAATCGCGTATGAGTTCTCCATCTATGTCATTTCTCGCAAGAATCTCCTCGTGATCTGTATCAATTAAACGAATCGGCTGTGGATGATCGGGTTGCAATAGATCTTCTTTATCATCAGTGCTTATGATCCCTCGTGGCTTGATCTTTACTATGGCCCACCACTCCTCTCTTCGATGTTTCAATGTTGTTGGATATTGCACGTAACATACTTGATCTGCTTGATCTTTTGTGATGAATGGATCATACTTATCATATTGTCGTGCCGGATTGACGTAAATTCCTCCCTAACAGTTTTTTCGTATTCCACGTCCTATAGTTGGGTCGAACCACTGACATTTAAAAAGCATCACCTTCAACCCAACGAGACCGAGATATTCCACTTATATGATTTGGTGCAAAATATCGTAGAAGTTATCACCCTATATATCACTATTGACGCAAACGTCATAGTTGTATGTGATTCTATGTTTTCCGTGTTCGTACGTGTGGAACGTGTAGCCGCGAATAAACAAGATTGGCCAACACATGATATTTCGTCTGGGACCATTAGCCAAATCTTTTAACCACGTAGGAAGTCTTTCATCAGAACATTTCACCTCTACGTAGCATAAAAACAAATTAATACTTTTATGATAAATGCAATTAATTTTAATATATGTGTACACGAGTACTTACGTAGTCTCTCAACCACGAGCCATAATGTTGAACTTTAATATATGTGAGTTCATTTGCATTTAGATGAGGATATGTACCAAGTACTTCTTCATCAAATATCATGTATAATTAAAATAAGTTAAATTTGAATATATATATATATACATATATATGTAAAAGATTGAAATTAATATGTACCAATACCTTTCGAACGGTAGTAACTCTTGACAATTTAGTAGTATATATGTGTGGACGTGATTATACTCCTCTGGTGTTAACCAATATTCCTAGGATTTACCTACTGTACGTCCAATCGGTGTAAACATTTCAGGAATTGTGCTAAACTGCAGATTATATTGATACAGATAGTTTGTGTGATCATCCGTTACACGTCGTTCTTTCGTTTGAATATGCGACTCGAAATAAAATGTGCTGAAATATGTGATTTCTTCCAGCAAGTATTGTTTGACAATGGATCCTTCGACCGCTGTTTTATTTTTGCTTATTTCTTTAAATGAAAGAAAAACCTTTCGAAAGGATACAACCATCTGAATTGAACTGGCCCACCGAGTATTGCCTCATCTGGTAAATATATTAGCAAATGCTTCATGACATCTAAGAATGAAGGCGGAAAAACTTTTTCCAATGCACATAATACTTCAGAGATATTGTTTTTCATTAATTCCAAGTCATCACTTTTTGAATTCTTCGAACATGTATTTCAGAAAAATATGTTGATTCCGCATAACACATCTAAACATTCTGTGGTAAGAGCTCAGCAAATGCAATTGGAATGATCCGCTGCATGAAAACGTGACAATCGTGACATTTCAATCCGATCAGCCTCGAACCAACAATATCCACACACCGAGCAATGTTCGATGCATATCCATCGGGAAACTTAACGTCCTCTTTTAACCATTTTAATAATGCCATTTTCACCGGACCAGACAATCTGAATACCGGGACAGGTGACCTTCCATCTCTTAATTCCAACTCAGGTCGTCGGCATATTGACTTCAAATTTTTTCTTGATTGTATATTATCCTTGGTTTTACCCACCATATTAAAAAAAAATATTTATGATGTTATCAAAAAAGTTCTTTTCGATATACATAACATCTAAATTATGACGTAATATCAGTGATTTCCATTATGGTACTTCCCAAAAGATACTATGTTTATACCAGTTATGCCATTCATCTTGAACTTTTTGTTTAGGATACCTACGATCTCCACCGCATTCAACTGATTCTTGTAAATCACCCATTGTGTTCAATCTTTCGTAAAGGATTTGTGTTCTGGTTTGCATGCACGGTATCTCTTCTTTTTGTACCACGTTTTTCCAACTGAAAGCATGACCACGAGGAAGAAATCTTCTATGACAATCAAACCAACATGGTTTCTTACCATGTACTAGTCGAAATGAATCTGTATCCTCGATACAATATGGACATGTCAATCTTCCGTGCGTGCTCCATCCAGATAACATTCCATAGGTAGGAAAATCGCTAATTGTCCATAACAAGACCGCTTTCAATGTGAAATTTTGCTTAGTACTGACGTCATAAGCAAGGATTCCTTCGTTCCACAACTGTCTTAATTCATGAATTAAGGGCTGCAAAAATACATCGAAACTTTTCTTCGGATGTTCTGGTCTTACCTCTCTTTTCAAACACATCTCGGGAGGCAAATTATACAGAGACAAAATCACCGGTCACAAAGAATATTGACTTCCATATTATCCATAGGGACTAAAACCATCCGTGCACAAGAAAAGATAAACGTTTCTCGTTTCATACGCAAACTCGGAAAATATTTCATTGAAATCTTTCCAAGCCTTACCATCCGCTGGATGTTGCATTATACCTTCGGTTGTTAAGTGTTCTGCGTGCCATCTCATTGTCGCATCGGTTTTTTTCGATTCATATAACCTTCTCAACCTGTTTGCTACAAGCTATGGTACATACTTACGTGAAGATGGTTTTTTAGGCCGAAATCTGCTTACACCGCGAAACTTGCATTCCAACAAGTCTTTATCATTTCCCCAAAACAACATGCAATTGTTTCTACAAACATCAATTTTCTCATATGACATTCCCAAATCTTTTAACACATTCTTTGTTTCGTAGTATGTCTCAGGAGCTTGATTATTTTCCGGTAAATATTCTCGCATTGTTTTGCAAAATGAATCCATGCAATTTTCAGTCACATTGTAGTCTGTTTTAATACTCATCAATCTTGAAGATAAAGATAAACGAGACTGACCTTCACGACAACCTTCATGTATAGGTTATTTTGCCGAATCCAATAGGTTGAAGAATCGACGTGCATCGATGTTCGGCATCTCTTCAAGCATTTGTTCATTAACAGCTCTAGGAAAAGCATCTGACACCATTTCCACATATGGATTGGTCGTTGATGCTTCATAAATAACTTCTTCATTTCGTTCTACTTGTGCATCTTGCACAATATCTCTAACACCGTAATTTTCACCGTGAAAAAACCAAATTTCATAATTTTAACCGAAACCTACCTCATAAAGATGTTTACAAACAATTTCTTGACTTTGATACTTCATGTTTTTGCATCTTTTGCATGGACATAACATTGTCCCGCGTTCTTGACACAAAGGCTGCATCGATGCAAAACTCATGAATTGCTCCAATCAGTGTAAGAATTCTTGCGTAATCTCTTCGGTTATAGGATCTTTTCTTCTATACATCCACTCTCTCGATCTATATATATTTCGATTTGAAGAAGACGATATTTTTTTGAAAATATTTTTGTTATTGATGGTTTGATGCACTCTTTGGTATGATCTAAATAGTGAACATTCCAACGGACATCCGTTGGAAATTGAAACGGATGTTCGTTGGAGGTTCACGTGAATTTATTTAAACCGGTGAACCTCGAAATTAACAATTTCAACGGGCATTAGTTGCCAATTTTAACGGGCATCCGTTGCAAATGCCAACGGACGCCCGTTGCAAATGCCAACGGACGTCCGTTGCAATTCTTTTCCCGGCTTCTAACGGATCTTCCAACGGAAATTGCCAACGAATTATAGTCGTTACAATCCGTTAAAAATCGCGACGGATTTCAACGGATTTAGAAACGGGAAGAATCCGCTACAAATCCTTTGAAAATTTTAACGGATTGCAACGCACATAGGACTGTTGAAAATATCAACAAATCCGTTACAATTCGTTGCTAACTGCTTCCAACGGACGGATCCGTTGCCCCGTCCGTTGGAAACATCGAGTTGGACTCTGGTGAGGTAGATGAACTGCTTCCAATGAAAATGAATTGGACTCTGGTGAGGTAGATGAACTTTCTAATGTTTCATAACATGGAATAATGAAGGTGGAATAATTTTCTTCTCCATGTTATATAGTATAATAATTGTAATAACTTCTAATTTTGAAACCACATTTACACTAAAATTCCTCGCACATGAATCACAGAATAATGAGTCAAACACCTGAAACATTAAAGTATTAGATAACAAAACAATTAATGGATTAAAATAATACGAAAGAGATTATAAGAATTAAACATACCTTTAATGGATTCATATGCATTTTTGTCCATCAATTCGAAAAAAACTACTAAAAGTAAATTTTATAGGAAGACGTGACAATCATTATTTTTTATTCGTGATAATTTTCCCTTGGATGTCAACGTACCTCCGATGTTGAGATTCAAAAAATGTCACATCATCAGAAAATGTCACATCATCCTTCAACCATTTCAACAATTTCGTAAATATGGAAATTGAGATTCACCTTTCCACATTCAACACTATAGTAATGATGTTTTCCAAAATTCTTATCTATATGCATAACATCAAGGTTATGTCAAAGCTTCATTTTTTTCTAAAACGATTGATCCTATAATATGATTTTAATGCACCAATTATGGGTAACTACAAATCTACCAATTCTGGGATGAACCGTAATCAATATTTTTAGGAACATCCAAAGCAAAAACTCACTCATATATAACTAGAGGCAGATATTTCCACACATGAAGCATTGGTTTCAGGAAATTTTCGACAGGTTTCCTTTGGTATTTTCTGATGGCGACTCCACCGAAAATTTTCCGACGAAACATCATCGGGATTTCCTGAAAGAATTTTCAACGATTTTATCTGTGTATGGGTTTCAAACGAACTTATTTGTCAGTAATTACGGACGGATTGTGGATAAAATTATCTGTCCAAAAATCCGTGTTTTCGAATAACCGGTTTTGATTGTCCGGAAACGGATTTTTCTTGTAATGTCCGGTGGTTTATTTATTAAATGATATACTACACTTTCTTCTTAAGAATATATGATGTAGAACGTCAAAATCTTTTACGCAAAAATCAAAAGTTTAAAGGCCTTTTTATTGTTAAATTCATCACTTAAAGAAAATGTTAAAAAGATTCATTTTTTCCTTTTTACTGCGGGGTTCCATGTTAATAAGCTAAATAAATTTATGCACAACCCTTTTTAATAAATAATTATTCCAATTATATATTATCATTTAAGAAGAGGGAAACTGATATATATATACTAGGATTTTTATAAATACATGAGTTTAAAACTTTTTAGTCATGATTTAAATAAATGAATGTACTAGGACTTTTATAAATACATGAGTTTTGATTTTTTTTATAACATACAGAAAAATAACGGCAATGAAAACAAATCATAAAATGAATCTTCAATGGAATTTCAATCTTCAATGCAATTTCAATGTTCCTAAACATATCAGAATCAGACACAAGGTAAGCTACAAACAAACCCACACATGAACAGAGTGAAACAATTCTTCCACAATACAATCAATGAAGACATCATACACAATATATGTAGAACATTACACAACAGAAAAGCAATTTGACACAAAATTGGTTTCCAAAAATGTAATGCAACATGCCCAGAATCCCTAGTGAACGATCGAGGATCAAATCGAATGCTTTACCTGATTGAATCCGACAGAAAATTCAAAGCTTTTCACTACACAGCAATTGGAGGATCCTGCATTCACCACAATTATAGTATAAAGTTTTCCCCAAAGCATTTTTTGGCAGCTGCTTTATCAATGATTCTTCTTAAATATAACAAGAACAAGCAAGCAAAATCAAGAGAATACTCATTTCAGAAGAAGCATGTTTATTAACGGATGTAACTAAGAAAAAGAAAAATAAGTTACTTGATTTCTACATCTATGTGTAGTGTCCACAAGCCATGCTCTTTACAATGCAACAAATCCCTTCTTCATGTTCCCTATGGAAGAATCAAACTCCTACTAGGTATTATACTCCACGCTCTCCCTCGGTTTGGGTCTAGTGTTCAATTATGACTAAATACTTCTGATTTTACAAGGCATCATAATTCTGAGGTAAGCATCAGTGTATTCTACTGTGTGATGAATTTTAGTATCAAACAGCTTTGGCGGTTAGACTGAATCAATCGTATATCAAACAAATAAAAAATTGGAGCGGTGGCTCACCTTGGAGGTCAAGTTTGAAATGGCTAGACTGAACTTCTCTCTGGTTTTCGATCCCGCGACTTGACCTACTCTCGCTACTTTGCTGAAAGCACCGCTAAACCATGCAGCTCCTGCAGTCACATATCTGTGCAAACGCGGAAATTACAAATCAGAACTTGCCAACCAGATAAATATTTCATCGATTGTCAACATATGATGAAGCCAGGCCAGTCGTAATTGCGAGGACAAAAACAAGTTCATCTTGTTCACTGAACAGAATACACAAATTAAGTGGCTGGTTTCTGTTGGCCTATTCAAGATCTTCAATCTAGACAAAATTGCAAGAAATCGAAACTCTTTGACAATGCAACATTTATGTAACTAGAAATGAGTTTTAAACCATAATTCAGAGTTCTCAAAATATCGATTGCCATGAAAAAGTTGAGATACTTTGACTCTTGCAAGTGGTTTAAGGTGGTTGGTTAATAAAAAGAAAAGACATGACATCAAAGTAGGATAATAAAAGCTCATGCATCCCAGAAAACGGTTTTATGAATAACTAAAACCTACGAAGACACGCAATTAGTGTTGCAGAAGAAAATCAAAAGCCAGAAGTTCAGACCTGCTTGATTTGACTGCTGAGCCTGTGTCATTTAATTTCTTCTCCGCTGCAAATATCGCTGCCATAGTTTTATCAGAAACATGAAGCCTTTGATCAACAGATTTTACTTTCTCATTGACAGCTGAGATCCCAACTGTCAATTTCTCTGTAAGTCGAACTCTCTTGTCAAAGGACATGACTTTAGCTGAAGCACTGGCTGTTAATCTATGTTTTTCATCGAAAGCCTTGGCTTTATTCATTGCATCTTGCCCGAGTGCAGAACCTTTTGCCAAAACAGTTGCAACCACATCTTGCGCTTTATTGACATATGCTTTACCATTTCCGTCAATGGATGTTTTGGCCTGTCAAGAGAGATTATGCAACACATTACTGTAAAAGGGAAACTTTTTTATCATCATCCCCGGAAGAGTTCCTACATTTAGATATTTCTGTAAATGAAACCATTTATAGGAGTAACCGGTTTTACTTTTCTACCTCATGAGCTTTCTATGAACTAGAGGCCTTTGAAACTCTGTTTAAGTTTTCATAGCCGCAGATCTTATAAGAAGGTATTTTAGCATTTAAAGAAACGAGGCAATGAACAATGTCTTGCCAAGCGCTTCCAAAACAAATACACTTGGACTGTACATACTATCGGCTTATTTTATCAACTATTCCAACAAAAAGATTGCTAGAAAGTCTATCTACACAGCAACTGTTGTATGAGCTCTGGAATATTATTCCTTACCTCGCTTGTTGCTGCACTACTCTCTGGAGCCAAGGGCACTGCATTCTCCACCATCCTTACCTCCTGTAAGAATCAAAATTTGACAATAAGGAGGCGCCTAAAGCACACACTCAATGAAATTGTTGGTTTGCTACAACAAACCTGCATCTCCCGATTTGGGGTATAGTTTTCAGCTGGAGTTATTGTAACTATACGGTCTACTATCGTCGCTCCCTGCATAAACACACAACTTTTATAACCATTCATGAGAGCTGCAGGGTATTACAGCATAGGACCTCGCCGTTGTTGCAGACTTCCAGTGAATGATAACTTCACAAATGAAAAATGCTCTTGTCCTAAACTATATAACCGCTCCGACATGACCCAGATTTAATTAAGATATAGCTGGCAAAGTTCTATCCATTAGCCACTCAAACTTAACAAAACCCAGCTTCGTCCAATTTCCAAAACTTCGATAGTATCTTCTTGTTTTACAATATCTCAAACCACTGAACCAAAAACCAGGAATTCATCCACTCCATTTCAAGGTCCACTCCAGTTAAATATATTCAATGCCGTGAAAAAAAAAATTACTTCCTAGAACCCTACAAATCCCGAGTCAACTATAATGAGCTTGAAATAAAAAAGCACGCTTGAGTTAAGAACAGAGCAAAATGAGGCAATGAAATCACAATCGCATACCGATAACAGCAACGCAATTTCAAGTGCTTTGGGGTCTCTAAACGTAACATATGCGATTTTGGACCGCCCAGCTTCTCTGCAACCAGAAACCCAACATCATAAACACTTCGATTAAGCTAAAATCTTTACCACAACTGATCATTTCAAACTATACCACAAAAAACCAGAAAATTCAATGTGAAACACATCAAATTCATCGAAATAGCGAGAGATTAACAACACAGAGAATCCCTGAAAATCCATTACAAAACCAGGGGAAGAAAAACATACTTATGGATCTCAATGTGTTCGATATCGCCTGAAAAAGAGAAAAACTCGTGAATCTCTCTCTCGGTTGCTAGATCTGAAACGTTTTTTACTTGAACAGTACTCGTCTGCGAACAATTCGAGAACAAAGTTTCAGTTATCCAAATCCCTCAGCTAAAAAAAATTGCAAACACGAATTTTGTTAGCTTTTTGACTCGAGTATGAAGCAAAGTGAAGCTCACCTGCATTGTGGAAGAAGCTCTCGCTCGGCTCTTCAACTCCAACCCACAGAGAGAGCGAGAGAGAGAGAAAGATTAGACCAAAGGGAGAAGGATTTTGATTTGAACAGACAATCTCTCTCTCTCTGTCCAGCTTTTACATGATTATCTCTGGCATTTTCTCTTTCTTTCTTTGTATTTGTATTTCCTATTTTACCCTTCCATGTTTTTGTAATTACTATACTAACCTTCCTTTTAAACGCATGTTAGACATTTTCTATTACGGTCAACAAATAGTGTGACTTTTAATGTGGCTTAAGTTATAGCTTTAATCGTTCATTTTTATTTTTAAATTTAAAAAAACATCACTCAATTAACTAAAAGAATTCAAATATTGTTGCTTCATCTAATTTGATTGAAGAACCATACTTTGTCATAAATAACTCTTTCATCTAATATTATTTGTAATAAAACAAAAATTCGATAGATAAGACATTATTTTCCTCTTTTTTTATGTTAAGTTTACTTTAATAGATACAGATGTGTCGACGATTTTAAGATATCTTTTAAAATTCGTGTTGAATATTATCAAAACTTTTTTTTAAGTATTCTTTTTTTAAAAATATTTCCTTTGACATGTTTTAGTTTACAGGGTGGTGAGAAATATTTAATTCCAGAATAGAGGTGCAACTGTGTCGGTAACAAAAATTCCATTATTTTCTTCCAAATCATATTTGACTTTCATTGATAAATTTCCTATAAATTACCGTTTTTCATAGAACAGTGTTTAATTCATTTCAAAAATGGATATATATATATATATCCATTGTTTTCCAAAATAGCAAAAAAACATTCTAAAAGAACATATATTGAAAAACCAAAATTAATTCAAAATGATAGAATACTTTCTATATTAATTTTCTATTTCATCTAATATGAATTTACAAACTAATTTTCATTTGAACATACATCAATTAATGTCATAATATATTTATTTTTTTAATAAACGATACATGAATTTACAAACAAATATTTATAGATTTTATATCCATATTCATCCATTAAAGTATTTTTCGAATTTTTATTTATAAACAATAAATTATCCCCGTTTCGGCCAGCCGATGGAGCCCATATCACTGTTTCCAAACTCAAAACTGTAACTCAGGACCAACTCTAGGACGTCAATTTCAAGCCCGGGCTCAAACCCGACTCGAATCCGGCCCGAAAAATTACGGGTTTGGGCCAAAAATTATAGGACCGTTTTCAATCGGACCGGGTTCGGGCTTGAAAAATTTTGGCCCGCAAAATTCGGGCCGGGTCGGGCTCGGCCCACGGACTACCCGAGCCCAAAAATGGCCCGCACCCCTAACCCTAATTCTCTCTCCTCCCTCAGTCCCATAAGTTCTCTCCCTCCCCTACCTCCTCGTCGTGACGTCTCTCTCGTGCATAAGCTATTAATTTGTAATTAAATAATTCTTTTATTTTGTTTATTAATAACTTTTTTTCTTCTTATATTTTGTGTATTCTTTATGTTCAGAATAGTTTTTCTAAGATAGAAATCCCTAAATATTATGTGCTATGATATAACTTATAATATATATTAACTTCATTTGAGTTATTTTCCATTAAAAATTAAAATTAAAAAAAATAAAAGGATATGAATACAATAAATTTTTACTTTACACATATATCATATATGTGACACAAAAAAGTGAAAAGGAAAATATCACAAATGTATGTGTGATCCTAATATATGCATGCAAAATCATACCGATATTGATGTGCTGGTTACATCTAGAAGTTTGGACTTAATGTGAAGCCTTATTATTTCTCTCTCATGAACAAGATAACGTAAAAAGTCAAAACTCATGTGTATTATTTACACATTTAGGTCGAATACTATTGTAGTTTAATGCTAAGGGTACTGATCATGTTTTCTTGTTTTGCAGTAATCCCCGAGAGAAGTTCAAATGGTGAAACCAGAAGAGCAAGAGATTCAAGTCAAATTTATTTCTATTTTTGTTTCTTTATTTATGGACTTGTATGGGATAGTTTTTAATATTTGTTGATGTGTGTTTTAGACTATTAGACTAATGATTTGTTTAGCATTTCAGAATTTGTTAACGTGAATTTTGGATTCATATAGATTAATTTAGGCGTTTTAGATTTGTTTAAATTTTTTAATTTTTTATCTCTTTAGGCCCGAAGCCCGGCCCGAGCCCACCCAAAGCCCGTTGGGCCGGGTTTCGGGCCATAAATTCTAAGCCCGATCATATCCGGGCCGGGCTGGTCCGACCCGCAAAAAAGCGGGCTTTTTTTCGGGCTCGGGCCGGCCCGACCCGTATCGCACCCCTAACCAACTCTAGATCCCTACCCATAATTAAACCTTCCACCAATCGAAATCTTCTGAGGATATTATTCCCGTAAGCCTCGAGGAGAAGGGATTCTCTATTTTACGGAGCAACGAAGTTTCGTGCTCTCCGGTCGTAGTTTGAGTCAAAGATCAAGGGTAGAATCGAAGTCGTGTCTTGAACAATTACCTGACCTTTGTTTTAACGTCTGCTCAATTATGCATCGTATTGTTAGAAATTTTATTCTAAAGTTGATTCATATTAACATAGGTATTTGATAATTGGTATTGCGGTACATACGGTGATAATTACTGTTTTATTAAGGAGACAGGTGAAAATCCCTCCAAACCATTCCGCAATTATAGAAATCTAACGATGGTTTTGTGATTAATTACAAATTGATGATTTTTTGTAATTAATAAAATTTAAAGAGTATGTATCAAAAGACATGTCTTTTAGGACATGTCTTTTGATTATTATAAAAAACTCTTAATACCTTTAAATTATACACCGTAACAATATTCACAAAACAAATATAAAAAAGTTCTCTTATATCATCAAAGAGAAATAAAGGGAGAAATTGCAGGAATTAGGTATTGGAGAAAAAGATCCACCGAATGAAAATTATGGAAAATTCAAGTAAGTAATTTATCTATTATTTTGGTTGATTTAATTATTCTATTAAGATTCAGTTTCGTATTTTCGTAAAATCGAAGTAAATATATATTTAATTTACAATTGGTATCATAGCCTAATAATAGAATAATTGAATCACTGTTTTATGAAAAATTCTTCACTGGTGAAACGGGTTGAATTGAATTATTTTTTATTTTACTGTTACAGTATATAAAAAAAAATTCAACCGGAAACCAACTGATTGCTCCGATGCAAATCCACGAATCTTTCCATCGGCATGCTTCTGTGCCGACCTTCCCAAACCACAGTAACGAATGTGCAGATTTTCCGTTAATTTGTGGAGAATTTATTGTCGTTTGATTTTGGATATGGCGGTTTTTTCGGTCGATTTTTTCCGGTGGGTTTCTCAGTGAGTTTCGAACCGATTCGTCGTATCGTTTCCTATTACTACCGTGTGGTTTTCCTTGTGGGTTGGTCTTCCGAATTTGGCATCTCAGGTGTTCCGACGGAAACGCGAAAACAAGATTCGGGTTGTTTTCGGATTTCGGTATTTCGAAGAAAATCGGCGAAATGATCGGAAATCAGTCGCCCGACGGTTGGTTTCTCTAAATTGTGGTGGATTGGAATCAGATCGATATAATCTAATGTCATTTAAAATATATCATTAATACGGAAATAAAATAATAGCAAAAATATTGGTTCTAGGTAGATTCGATCCCGAATTATTTATGATGTGGGTCTAGGCACAGCCACTGGACCAAGTTTATATTTCATTATATAGATGAAATGGTCCGAAATATATTGACATACGGAATTCTAAGTATGCATTGTATCGTGGTAAAAACCTATGTGGTACTGGTTTATTATCAGATACTTTGTATTGTTTCAATCTAAATTCTAAATTTATTAATTCCCTGTTTCATATTTTGGATGAGCATGATGTTGGTATGAAGAGAAATGCACTTAAAAAGTCCTCTGCTGACTTGTGGCATAAAAGACTCGGTCATATATCCAAGGAGAGGATTATGAGATTAATTCAAAATGGAATTTTATCTCAATTGTATTTAACGATTGGAATGATACTTGTGTGGATTACATTAAGGGTAAGCAAACCAAACATGTATCTAAACATACTGCCACAAGGAGTAGCAGATTACTCGATTTAATGCATACAAATATTTGTGGTCCTTTTGATGTACCGTCTTTTCATTATTATAAAAAACTCTTAATACCCTTTAAATTATACACCGTAACAATATTCACAAAACAAATATAAAAAGTTATCTTATATCATCAAAGAGAAATAAAGGGAGAAATTGCTGGAATTAGGCATTGGAGAAAAAGATCTACCGAATGAAAATTATGGAAAATTCAAGTAAGTAATGTATCTATTGTTTTGGTTGATTTAATTATTCTATTACGATCTAGTTTCGTATTATCATAAAATTGAAGTAAATATATATTTAATTTACATGGATGCGTATTGGACACAGGTAGCGGCGGAGGATCTGCGTGTGAGGATCCTATTTGAGTGTCTGCAGGAGGTAGTGGACAGTTCACATCAGACACAAGTAAGGGATCCAAGCTCGGAGGCTGATCAGAGGATGCAATCAAGAGTGGCCGAGGAGAGGAAAGTATCGGAGAAATAGGGGTTCATGTGATGTTAAAACAGATTCAGGTGTTTGGGAACCCGAGAGTGTTGGAAAATGAGTTTTAAAGTCTGCAAATGGGAAGATATGTTCATGAAATTGAACATGGCGAGATACATAGGTTCGACAGGAGATGGGATCATAGCAAAGAAAGGCACTTTGAGTAAAGGAGTATCCAAGGAAGACGCAGGTTTTGGAACAAGGAGTAAGCTTGTGAGTAGAATAAGGCCACAACCATGGATAATAGAGACAACCAAAGACTCGGAGTTTAGTGTAGTTTGGTTCTTTTCCGAAAAGAAGACGATATGGAGAAGTATGGGACAAGATAGGTGTGCAGAGTCTATTGATTAGACAAACAGAGGTAGTGAAAGCAAAGGACCAAAAGGAAAGAGGCAGAGATGCGTGCATCAGTAAAGATAAGCCGGTTTCGACAATGTGTCTGTGTTTTCTTTTAGAAATTCCATTGTGTTCAGGAGTGTGTGGAGGGGTTGTGAAATGAGATATACCATGGGAGGCAAGAAAGTGAACGAGATATATATATTCTCCACCATTGTCTATGTACAGTGTAGAATTTTTGGCCTGAAAATGATTTTCAACTAGTTCTTTGAATCTAGTGAAAGTAGGAAAGACATGTGAACTTTTCTTTAGAGGATACAACCATGTATATCTTGTGTAATGATCCACAAAGATAACATAATACTTGAATCCATCAATGGAGTGGTGTGGAGATGTCCACACATTAGAGAACAAGATTTGAAGAGGTTTTGAGGATGTAATAGACGAAATGTGAAAGGGTAACTTGTGGCTTTTATTGCTGGAACAAGAATTGCAAAACAAAGAGTTTGAAACAGAAGACAAAGGTAATGAAAACAAAGAAAACATTTGACGTAAAACAGAAGCGGATGGATGTCCTAATCTAGAGTGCCACTGAGCTAGAGTTGTTTTGCTTGAGGAGAGAGCAAGGGTTGGAGACATAAGAGAAGGTGAGATAGGCCACTCATAGACTCTGTCCTTAGCAAGTCCTCTAACGATCGGTGCCCCATGCTTCGATCCTTCACCTGAAAGTCACAAAAAAAGAATTCCATAGAGACTCCATTAGTTTTACAGAGCTTGTTAATCGAGATGAGATTCTTGTGTATAGCCGGAACATGTAAGACATCACCAACTACGGCAGTTTCTCCTCCCATGTATGGGCTATGAAGGGACAGATTGTGGAGATCAGATGTGATGTGGTGGGTGGCACCACTATCCATGAGCTATTGTCTTGCATCATATGGAGAGGCCATAGCGTTGTTTGCTCTTGGGTGCGAGTGATAAGAGAACTGAGGCCGATGATAAGGTTGAGAAGCTTGTCCTGAGGCTGATATATATCAGTTGAAACTGAGGCCAAAAATTCCACATGCCTGACATTTCCCTTGATAACCCTTGGTTGTGTTTGATTTGTTTCGGTTCCAATTGTAGTTTTGTTTTCCTTTGTAGGATGAAGCAGGGCGACCCGAGACATAAAAAGCGGTAACAGGAAATGGAGATATGATAGAAGCTGTTGTTTGCAACTTGGCTTCATGATTTATCAGACGTTCATGGAGCTCATTGATTGGAATGGGAGTTTCACGAGCATTGACTGCATCAACAACAGATTTGAACTCATTGGGGAGGCCATCAAGTATGTATTCCAACAGATCTTCTGTGTCCAATGCCTTGCCCAATAGTGCCTATTCATCAGACTTGGATTTGACGTACCTCATATATTCGTCAATGGTCTGTGTGCCTTTGTTGCAATGCTTAAGTTGATCCTTAAGCTGTTTCACGTCTCCATGAGAGGGTTTGCCTTAGGTGTTGGCAAGGAATTTCCAGGCTTCACGAGTTGATGAGGTACAAGCCACCATGGGTTGCAGAGAGGTGGAGATATCACCAATAAATGCAGAGAACAACAGTCTATCTTGTTGTCTGAAAGGCTAAAAAGCCGGGTTGTAGCAGCAGGAACAACAGAGTTGTCGTGAATAAAGCATTCGAGCCGATGCCCTTCGAGGAGAGCACTAACTTGAACACTCTCGTTAAGTAATTTGTCGTGGTGAGTTTGGTGACATTGCCCATATACACCGTGAGAAGCACGCGTTTTGGATCCTGTGGATCATACATGAGGGAGTGTTCGGTGCTCGAAGGTTGAGCATTATCTCGAGGAGGAGGGTTGATTGGACCATCCATGGCAAAAAGAGAATAGGGGAAGCGAAAAAAAAGAAGGCGGCGGTGACGTGAGTCAGAGGGCTCTTGATACCATGTGAAAGTGTTTCATATATTAAGATTGTGAGATACATGAGATATGTATACACGAGAGACATGTAGGTTTTAACCTAACAATATCCGTATATATATATAAGGTAACAAATTATTTGATAAATATTTGGTGAATATCCTCCTGTAGATGAGTCGTCTAAACGTATCCCCCATCTTTCTTCTGTTGTAGAAGATGATATTAAAGAGAAATCCGTGGACCAGAGAGCTCCTCCTCCTGGAGGCTGAAGAAGAGTACGGAGGAGATATCAAGCAGCAGAAAGTATGCGCATGGCAACTTAAAAATCAACCAAAATCCTGCATTACGATGAACTACACGAGACTAGTCTCCGGTTACTCACAATTCATGACTTCACTTTCCACTAGAAGACAAAACCTGACCTAAAGCTTTATAAACTCTGCTACAATTGTGTCAAGGATCTCAGCTCCTGCAGCTGCGTATCTTATCCCGGAGGCCCGAGCTTCTTCAGGTTGTAAATTAACTCAGGAGTGTGATGTATATTGCTTCGGGGTCATTCTTGTTGACAGGTCGCTGCCCAATACTTCCTCTGACATAAAACGGTGAAGAACCGGCGAGCATTGTGAGGAGATGGTAAAGGAAGAGAGGACATTGCCTGAGATCTAAGATCCAGAGATTCATACCGAGGCTTGTGACAGAAAACATGGAAACCGGGGTACGTCCGAGAATGAGAATGTATATGAATACGACCCGAGGATGAGAATGTATACACATGGATACCCCGAAAAAATAAGTCGTTTTTTCTAAAAAAAATTGGTTTAAGATTTTTATAATAAATCATTTTAATTTTGACAACATTAACGGATGTATATTGATATGGAAATTTATATGTCCGTTCTTATATTATTATGGTTTATTAAACAAGTTGAGAATTAATATTTAAAAACAGTCCATATAACGGTTTTGTGAGATTTAAATAAATTGAAAAATTACTATGCAATTTTCTCTAAAAAATAAAAACTATCTAATATCCATATCTATCTAATATCTTAAGTAGGGTAATAAAAATTATGTATGTCTAAGAAATGAATCAATCTTAACTTTATCCCACGACTCGGTAAAAATATCGGCAAAATGAGACTAATTAGAAACATAACGAATAAGTCGATACAACATCCATATATTTTGTATACTATAAAACATTGGATTATTGTAGATGTAAATTATCATCTAATTGTCTGAATATGAACCGGATGATAATGAATAATACCAAAATTGTCAAGAACCTTTTGAAGCCATTTGAGCTTTCGATTTGTCATCATCATAGCTCCAAATAGGCTTTGATTGATGACCAGGAGACTATGTGTTGCTCGTTAGTCTTCCATGGAATTGGAAAGTCTCATAGTTGAATAAAACAAACCGTGGAAGAGTGACGTAAAAGCAAGTACCCATCAGAATCAGAAATGGCACCAAATCGAAAAAATAAGATTTGATCACGCCCAAAGCAAGATACCTTGATTTGTATTAGACATGAGATAGAGAACAATTCTAAGGCAAATTTCCAATGTTCGAAAGTTGGAGTAGGCAGACAGTGAGACAACACATGATTGTTATATAATAGATCTTGACACATGTCCAAGTGTATAAAACATTCCACAAGATCGGTGAAAGGAGAGTTGTGGACATTAGCATTACTAGTTGATGATTCTAACCCAATGGAAATGCTACAGGTCTAGCAACAAAAAGATCGCCTCAAAATGATACCAAAAGCGTACTTATGCTAATGAAGATAATTCCATGTTGGATTCTATGTGATCTTAATCCTAGGAAAATAATTCAAAACACCATATTTTTTTTCTTGAAACACGAGATATGCTCTAAAGATTTACTAGCTACAATCAAGCCATCATCGCAAACCAACACAATAAGATGAGGATTATGTTGTTGAAGTATGGATAAAGACTAATCTCAAAGTGATTGAACAAAGTCATAAGTCACTACATATAAAGCACTTGTAGCAAATCAATATTTTGGGGTTTGTTTAAAACCATACAATGATTTCAGAAAATGACAATCACATCCAACGTCCACCCTTGTCAAACCATGAACAAGTTTCATATAAACTTTCTTATTCAAATTACCATGTAAAAAGAAATTATGCACATCTATATGTTGACCCTCTCAATTCATAGAAGTACATAACTAAAAAGAAGCGTATGGTGGCCATTTTATCCCATGAAAAGAAGTTTCATCATAGTCAATATACTCAACCGATTTGTTGCATAAGATGACTGGTTGTGATTTGTATCGCTCGAATGAGCTATATCTGAGATATATTATAATTTTCATCCAATTACTTTCTTTCTAAGAGGAAATGTGACAACTGTCCACATGTGATTCTTTTCAAGAGAATCAATCTTATATTGCATATCCGAACACCAATGACCACGTTGAACGCTTATTATCGAGTTGAAAATTGGGATTGAAAAATGATTTAAAACCTTAATTTAAGGTTAATGGTTAGAAGTGATTTTAAAGAGTTGAAAACTACGGTTTCTTGATATAATCTCTATAGTACCAAAATGTATCGTCTTGAATATGATGGGATCAAATGGGCTTCATAATCATAATCCACTCAACCCATTTCTAAGGACATTAAACAAAGATTTTGAGTAAGTTGTGATCCCATTCAAAACCCATAGATTGAGCGGACGGTATATGATGTAGACATCATGAATAAGGAAGTTGGAGCTGAATTGGAGTAGGCTTACATCAAGCTACAACTTGTAGGCCCATTCTAAGTTTGACTCAAGCCATCCTGGAACATTACCTATCGAGCTCAATGCGGGCTCGAGTGAGATTAGGTCATGGTTGTCCAATAGACATCTCTAGGTAAGATTGTATTAGTGTAGCTCTAACAAGTTCAGATTGGTCTTAAAATGAAAATTGTGTATCGTCAAATATGACATCATTTGAAACTCAAAATATGCTTTTCTTAATGTCATAAATGTATCAACATTTCTATCCATTCGGGTGATCAACAATACAATATTCTCTCCCTCTCTCTACTCGCTCTCTGCAACTCTCTCTATTCTAACGTCTCTTCTCTCCCTCTCAAACGGAAGTGATTCGACCTCTTGGCTCTCCTCCTTGTCTTTCCTCTTTTCTTTCTTTCCTTTTCTCATCTTTTTCCTCTTTTGCCGTTCACTTCCTTTCCTCTTCTTTCCTCTTTGTTGCAGCATGTTGTTTTGTGATTTTTCCATTCTTACTCGTATTAGTTTCTATTCTTGAGTAAGTGGGCAAGTTTCTTGTCTATTTTCCAGCCATATAACTCTCATTCCTCTTCTCTAACCATGTTTCCTTTTTGCATAAGCAACTAACCACTTGTTTTTCTTGTTTCCCACAAGTTTCCTTTCTTGTTTCTGTAGGTGACGGATACGACCCGTGCGGGCTGGAGAGTGTGTCCCGTGCGGGCTCACTTGGAGGGACTTCACCCGCACGTGCTTAAGGCTTGCCCGACCTGTGCTGGAGCCGCTAGATGTTAGGCCCCGTGCGGGCTAAGGTGTGTGCCCCGCACGGGCTGTGGCTGAATGATGAGTCTGCGCGTGTTGAAGCCTGCCCCGAGCTGTGCTTTGGTTGCTGGTGGTTTGCCCCACGCGGGCTATGAGTTCCACCCCGCGTGGGCTATGTTACAGCTGATGATCCGCGTTGTTTCTCGTGTTGTTTGTTCCGTTATAATCCTCGATGCTAATACTTTGTCCTGTGTACGTTCCTTAGCTTCGTAATGAACCAAATTTGCATTAAAACTTGTAAGAACACGAAAACACAAAAACGAGTAAAACGAATACAAAATCATACGTAAACATCACAAGTATATCGTAAACATCTCTGAAATGATGCGAGAAATATATATGAAAAACGAGATGATTAAAATCCCCAAGACTTGAATGTTTGCTTGTCCCTAAGCAAACGTAAACGTGAAACACGTGGGGTATACAAAAACCGAGAATTCTCCTTTCTCCTAGAAATACCGCTAAAGCGAACCTAACCGATCAACTAGCAAGTCGAGAGCAAATTCGACCTAATTAAATTTTCACTCTTCATCCTAGGTTTACCAAGGCTACCTACGAGAAAGCAAATCGAAGGTAAACTAAACAAGCAATCGTAACTCTCTCCACCAAACAAGACTTCAGACAAATGCTAACACAGAACAATCGAGGATACTTGTTTCAATTCCGAGCTTCTTTCTTTCTTTATTATTATTTTTTTCTTTTCCCTTATTCTTTTCTCTATCCTTCTATTTTTTCTTTACATTTTGCAAACACACTAGGTTCCTAGGATATCAGATTTGAAGAGATCCAACCTCTACTTAGACCCAGATTACCGATGACGGTATACTCATGCATCTCGTTCAAGAGTGCAGCTGAGTAGGTGGCATTTTTATGGTGCCATGCCCTTAGGACGTAGAAGGATGATCACCAACCCACCACTTAGACCCGAACCATCGAAAAAGTGTCAAGGTCAATGCACTCATATCGATGTAAGATCATGCTTTTAGGCATTATTTCTATCGACAACAGAGTGTTAGTGTGCACTCTTATTCTGCAAAACAAGCTCGATTTCATACGATCTAATAATCCTCATCAAAAGAAGTAAGACATCGTCCATATGAAGTATGACCATGTGGATAAAGATAATAAACGATAAACTAGCCTAGCAACCTCGTCTAAACCTCCCTTAAGGAACATTAGGATTCCCAAGAATTACGACTTATTGTTTTTCAGTCGACTAATAAGCTCTAACGCTTAGAAAAAACCTAGCTCAAACATGCAAAATCTCACGGAAAGACCAACTTCTTAAGTATCCTAGGTTCCGGGTTCATCTCAAAACGTGACACTGAAAAAGTGCCTAGGATGACTGTAACTCACGAAAAACAAAAACAAACTAAAAAATAAAAAATCAAAGAGAAAATAAAAGAAAATGAAACGAAGTCATCTGACAAACGTGAGCTACTCCCCCGGACTTGAATTGAACGACATCCTCGACGTGAAGCTCCGATGGAGGGTGAGAGAAGTTAAGTCACGGTTGTGGTGGTATTTGTTTGTGTTTGTTTTTTTGTGTGTTTTGTTTACGATAAATGAGTCTTAAACTAACAAATAGGAAAAACAGAAAACAAAGGGCAGGGGTTGCCTCCCAGAAAGCGCTTATTTAACGTCTCCATACCTCATGCGTGCGTGATGGATGGATCGGAAAGGAAAATGGAGTTTCCACTTTGGATCGGTTGAACGGCTTGGTAGAGCTTTAGCCGCTGTCCATTAGCTTTGAATGTTTCGCTCGAATCGCTCCATAGTTCCACTTCTCCATGTGTGATGACTTCTCGTAGTTGAAAAGGACCACACCAATGGGACAATAGTGTGCCCGAGAAAAGCTTAGGACGAGAATGGAAAAGTAGAACTAAGTCACCTAGTTGGAAGTCATGAGGTAAGATCTTTTTGTCGTGCCATCCCTTAGTCACTGCTCCTTTCTTTGGCACGTTATGCACGGGATTCGCTCGTTCGCTGCCCGAGGTTGGATAAATGATAGCTGCATCAAAAATTTTTATAGTGTCTTTTTCCATTACCTCTTTCAGATGCGGGTGCAGCCTCCTTTGAGTTTCGGTGGAAGGTTTGTGGCTTCTTCCGTATAAGTTCTGTGCGTACATATTGATGATCTGACTCTCTTACACTTCTTTACGCGAGTGGGTTGATTTCTCACCTCATCTGCACTCAAGTTAGCATTCATAACAGCAGGATATGTTTTATCACATTCAACGTACTCAACCGAAAAGAAGTATGAAGAGGTTTGAGCTCAAGTTCAGGCGCCTTCTCTATTGCGAAATCAGCGTGTGTTTTGTGCGGTATCTCCTCACATGGGGCGTCTCCTAGTGCTTCAATAGCACTCATGAATTTCGTGTACAACTCGGCTCCTTCGTCCGTAAATCCTATATCTTCGCAAACTCGTGTTAAGCATCGCATAAGAGGATCATAAACACTTACTTGATTAAGTGTGTATTTTGCTAACTCGTCCACCAAATCGACTCTAAGGCAAGACTCCTTGAAGGAAGGTTTGTTCATAGTGCTGGACAAGTTCAACTCTACCGTCTCATCTCCGACACGTAAAGAAAGCTTTCCTTGTTGTACATCTATCATGGCACCTACAGTAGCTAAGAACGATCTACCAAGAATAATAGGTATCCTAGCATCTTCCTTTATGTCAAGTACAACAAAATCAGCGGGAATGAAAAGATTACCTACCTTGCTGGAAACGTTTTCAACAATTCCCACCGGATATCGTACCGAACGATCCGCGAGGCATAGTGACATCTCTGTAGGTTTGAGTTCTCCGAAGTTCATCCCCTTGAAAACCGAGTGTGGCATGATGCTCAGGCTTGCTCCTAAATCACACAAAGCATTGTCAATGTCAATATTACCTATTGTGCATGGAATGGAGAAGCTTCCAGGGTCCTTCAACTTCGGTGGCAGTGATCATCTCGTTTTCATACGTATTTCTTGTACAATTTTAGAGATGTTTATGATATATATGCGATGCTTTACGTATGATTCCGTATCCGTTTTTATTTGTTTTCGTGTTTTCATGTTCTTACAGGTTTTTATGCGTATTCGGTTTATTTTGGAGCTAAAGGACGTGCACGAGACAAAGTACCAACATCGAGAATCATCACGGGACAAACGGGATGAGAATCGGCAAGGAATAGCCACTACCCGCACGGGTAACTCCCTAGCCCGAGCGGGCATTTGTTACGGTGATTTTGTCTAGCAAATTGAGCACGAGCCGGGCAAGAAATACCACGCACGGGGCCTCAGCCCGAGCGGGCATCACCTTAGCCCGAGCGGGCTGCCTCTTTTCTCATCGCGATCCCGCGCGATCATCTGCGCCGCACCCGAGCGGGTCACTTACCCAGCCCGCGTGGGTCGCGTCCGTCACCTGCAACTCCAAATAAGTTAATGTGTCTTAAAACAAATGGGGTTTTTTAGGGACTTATACAATAAGGAAAATGCATTTAGAGAAGAGGAATAAGTGATATTTCGCTGGAGAAAGCAATGGAAACGTCACCCAACTTATTCAAGAATGGAAACTCATGAAAAGACAACAATCGGTGACTGCTGCAACAAAAGGAAGAACTGAATGGCCGAAAGGAAAGAAGGGAGAAAAGGAAAGAAAAGAGTTAGGAAAGAAGAGGAGAGAGTGAGGGGTCGAGCTGATTCACTCAGTTTTCAGTTCGGGATCGAGGAGAGAGGGTAGGAAGAAGAAAGAGAAGGTTTTTGCGAAGGAGATTTGCAAAGAGCATTGGAGATCAACCCAAGACTTCGGTTTCGTTTGGTTTTCATGTTCCTTATACCTTCTATTTCGTCTATGTTTGTTTACGGACGCATGAGCGAGTACTTTGTTTGTTCTAGGAGAAGGGATTAGACCATGGCTATCCCGGAACCACTTCTTTGAATGCATCTTCCAGTTTTTGTTTATCTATTTTTTATCTGAGTGTTTATGACTTGTGTTTACGAAGGCCAAGTAAATGCATGTGTTAGGGGTTAGGAGAAGGACCGAAAGGAGATCTCTAGTCCTAGAAGATCAGGTTTAGAACAACCGAGGATAGGCCACGAAAGTAGGATAACAACGGTTGAGGGTAAAACGAATGAATCACAGGTCTCATGGGTTTAGTTCAAGGTGTCAGCCACGAAAGTAGGGGATAACTTGACTAGATCACGTGTCTATGCCTCGAGAGAGGGTAGATATCATATTAGGATCGTCTGCCTTAGATAACTTGACTGGGATTGCATGATAGATAGGTTGATTGTTGGTTTCGGTAGTCTTGTGGTGAAACTGGTTTCCTGGAACGTTTGTCTCATTCTTAAGAACTAGTTTATTTATTTGTTTGTAGTATTTCATTCTTAAAACCCATATTTCGTTCGTTAGCAAGTTTGATCCGTAGTTTGAGTTTAGGTTGTGTTGCGTAGTCGCTGTGGGATCGACACCTGAAGTACTACACACGTGCCGTGCACTTGCGGGTAGTTTAGGTTATTTGTTTAACTTTGATAACGCATCAGGCATCGTGTTTTGAAGAATGGCGTTGTATTCCTCAGAATGTGCTACCGTCTCACTCTCTTTGATACGCCTATCCTTGGAAAGAACCTCCTTGAGTAGTTTGGCGTGATTAGGCATTCTTTGGAGGGCTTCCACGAATAGGATGTTGATGTCCAGCTTCTTGAGGCCCTCTATAAATTTTTCTACTCGTTCTTCATTCTTGCTGCTCACCAAACGTTGAGGAAACAGTATAAGAGGTTTGTACGCCGGTGGAGCAATGTATGGTTTATCCAAATCTGGTTCGACTCCTTCCATAATCGCAACGGTACCTTTGCCTTTTTCAATGGACGTTCCAGCAGCTTGCTCTTGCTCTTTGGAGGGTGAATGCTCAATCACATCACTACTGCATAAGCTAATAGCATTCACGTATTCTCTCAGGTTTGGATCAGGTTTTGTGGGAAGCTATCCGGGATTCCGAGAGGATGAGGCAGCTTGTTGTGCTTTGGAATTTTCTAACATCTTTACATGTGTGCTCAAGGACTCCATATGAGTTTTGAGCTCGCTAATCGCTGTCCCACATCCGCATCGAATTTGGCTTAAGTCGATTGTTGCTGCCTTTGCTCTTTGATAAATTCGAGCATTACCGCCTCAAGGTTCGACAAAGGGGTTTGAGGAGATTGAGGAGCTTGCGGAACTTGCTGAGCATACTGAAATTAATGGTTATCTTGCTGGTACGTTTGCTGTCTTTCCTGAAATCTCGAATACTTCACCGGTTGAGTCATTCGATATGAAAGATTCAGGTGGTTCCTCTAGGTGTCGATCCCACAGAGACTATGCAACACAACCTATACTCAAACTACGAATCAAACTTGCAAACAACGAAGTATTGGTTTTAAGAATGAAATAACTAAAAACAATAAACTAACGAGTTCTTAACAGTGAGACAAATGTTCTCAGATTACGGTTTCACCACAAGACTTTCGAAACCAACAATCAACCTATCTAACCATGCATTCCCAATTAAGTTATCTAAGACGAACGATCCTAATATCATATCTACCCTCTCTCAAGGCATAGACACGTGATCTAGTTAAGTTATCCCCTACGTCCGTGGCTGACACCTTAAACTAAACCCATAAGTTTCATAATTTATCCATTTTACCCTCAACCGCTGCTATAATACTTTCTTGGTCTAACCTTGGTTGTTCTAAACCTGAATATCCGGAATTAGAATTCTCCTTTTGGTCCATCTCCTAAGTTCCAAAAACATGCATCTACTTGGCCTTCATAAACACAAGTCAATCAAGCATTCAGACAAAGAATAGATAAACAAAAACGGGAAATTGCATTCAAAGATAAATCAAAAGCGGTTACGGGATAGCCATGGGCTAATCCCTTCTCCTAGAACAAAACGACTACTCGCTCATGTGTTTAAAAGCAAACAACATAATCGAAGTAGAAAGTCTAAAGAACATAAAAACCAAACAAAACCGAAGTCCTGAATTGATCTCCAATCTCCAATGCCCCTTGAATGTCTCCTCTCCAAGAACTCACGAACAACTCCTCTCTCTATTCTCTCTCTGCAACTTTCTCTACTCTAACCTCTCTTGTCTCCCTCTCAAACTGAAGTGAATTCGGCCCCTTGGCTCTCCTCCTTGTCATTCCTCTTTTCTTTCTTTCCTCTTCTCCTCTTTGTCCTCTTTGGCCGTTCACTTCCTTTTCTCTTCTTTCCTCTTTGTTACAACATCTTGTTTTGTGAGTTTTCCATTCTTATTTGCATTGGTATCTATTCTTCAGTAAGTGGGCACGTTTCCTTTCTATTTTCTAGCCATATAACTCTCATTCCTCTTCTCTAACCATGTTTCCTTTTTCTGTAAGCAACTAACCACTTCCTTTTCTTTTTTTCTCGCAAGTTTCCTATCTTGTTTCTGTAAGTGTCGGACGCGACCCGCACGGGCTGGAGAGTGAGCCTCGCGCGGGCTCACTTGGAGGGACTTCACCCACTCATGCTGAAGGCTTGCCCGACCTGTGCTAGAGTTGTTGGATGTTAGGCCCCGTGCGGGCTAAGGTGTGTGCCCCGCGCGGGTTGTGGCTGAATGATGAGTCTACGCGTGTTGAAGCCTGTCCCGAGCTGTGCTTTGGTTGCTGGTGGTTGTGCCCCATGCGGGCTATGAGTTCCACCCCACGTGGGCTGTGTTGAAGCTGATGATCAGCGCTGTTACTCGTCTCGTTTGTTCCATTATGATCCTCGATGCCAATAATTTGTCTCGTGTACGTTCTTTCGCTTTGTAATGAACTGAATTTGCTTTAAAAGCTGTATGAACACGAAAACACGAAAACGAGTAAAACAAATACAAAATCATACGTAAACATCACAAGTATATCGTAAACATCTCTAAGATGATGCGAGAAATACGTATTAAAAATGAGATGATCAGCTTTGTCTATTTTATAGTGGATTTTTTGGACAACGATCTACATGAGAAATAAGGCTATCACTTTAGCACTTTGAACTTTTGAAAACTTCTCTATGTTTATTTATTTAAAGACAATGTTTTTTATTTCCATATATCAATCTATTTCGAGCTTGAAACTGAGAAATGTGAGGTCAATTGATATTTATTTCACTAAAGATTTGATCCTTAAAACAACAATAATTTATATTATAGCTTTATTTACTAGGCTAAAGGTGGCTTTGGGTTGTTCTCATAAGATGTCTTTGTCTAATATCAAAGTGGAGAAGTTTGATGGGAGAGGAGACTATATGTTTTGGATGGAAAAACGTACTTGTCATCCTGAGGCAGAAAAAATTGTTAACTCGTGACCTCTAAGAATAGTTTTTCTCAATGGAAGTGCTAGTTTTCGAATAAAAAATGGAAAAAAGATAACGCGAAAAGGTTAAACCAAAAGTTGTTGGTTGTGTGATTCAAAAGGTCATCACCATAAATTTATACTATATCGAAACATGGTGAAAACAAACTTATTGGCTGAGGGAATATCAGAGATGAAGCTGTTATGGATAAGGAATTGAAACGGAGTTTATAGGTTATGTGTCTTAGGAGCCTTATCTACATTACTTGAGACTAGATTCACATGATTGAATTCTAGATACTAGGTGTACGTGTCATATAAAATCCAAAGGAGATAAGGGTTCTCAGAGTTGAATGAATATGTATATGGAGTCGTAATGAAAAACAATGTTAATTTATAGTGAAGGATGTTAGAGAACTTTGGGACAACCACGTTGTTGACACAAATGAGATATGTTTACAAATGTTTACAAATAAAAATAATCTTATCTTTCTTTAAACATTGGAGAACTTTGGTTGTGTGTTCAAATTCTCAAAGGGCATCTTCTTGGTTATGAGAGGCTTTCAAGTTGTGCATAAGGTGAAGTTTTCTCGAGGCTTGTATTTTTGTATGGAATACAGTGAAGATAAAAAAGACACAAGTTAAACGTGTTAGCAAAAAAGATTGTTTCATATCAATCAGATTGGTCTTGATTAGTTGGTCAAGGTGGAATGCCTCAATAGGATTTCGTTGTCTTTATACAACACAATAAGGATTGTGTATATTACATACTCATAGGAAAAACTTTGATATTGTACAGTTGATAGACATTAATGATAGAAAAAGTGATTACATATCCTTGTCATTGGGTAAGATATTCTTGTTGAGAGATGGTAGATTTGTTCTATCTTGCATTTACCTAAAAACATAGAATGTGTTACTTATGTGCACACTAATTATGAGAAATTAAAACAAAGAGCTAAGGAAAATGTTTCTTTAAGTTAACTAATTAGGGTTGAGGATTTAATGGTTTGACTTGTTAAGGAGAAAAAGTATGTTTGAAGCAGATACGTGGGCATTTAGGAGAATGCATTCTCAGGGATCTTGTTAGATTGGCGAGACAAGTCATAGAAAATCTTGAAATTGGAGGTTGTAAGACCTGTTAAACGGGTTAAGTCGGTGAACCGACTTATATGATATATATATATATATTATAATTAAAGAAAATTAGGGTTAGTAAAAAAATAAGACGAAGAGAGAGCAAACACTACGGCGTGCAGAGGGAAGAAGAAAAAAAGGAAGAAGAGAGAAGAAGAGAAAATAGGGAGGAAGAACAAATCGAAGAAGAATTTCATCACATTCTTCATGGATGAATTCTAATCGAGATTGTGGTAAATCTCTAGTTAATTTTTTGTGATCATTTCCTTAATTCAAAGATTTATATTATGGAAATTTATTGATTGAATGGAACTATAATAGGGAAGAATTGATTGGTGTTGTTGTTAGCGATAATATCAAGAATCGTCAAGACGTTGGGAAGCTAAGGTGATGATTTTCTCCATCCTAATTTCAGATTTGTGATCGATTTATGGAAGATATTATATTTTTAAAACGAGGCATGATCACAATAGGATTTATAGGATCATAATGGGAAAAGTGAGACGATATAAGTGAATTGGATTATACTCTAGTTTTATCGTATGAGAATTGATGATAAATATATGAGTTGTATAAGTGACTAGAGATGATCTGGAGAATTGACGTGCGACCAAGTGTTGGGTTCAGAGAACGTCTATATTTTGGTTCGGTGTTAAAGCCGAGTGAATATCTTGTTAGTGTGCTCGATCAAGTGATTTCACACTCGAACCTTCAGAAGAAGGCATGTGCGAACGCGTCAAGGGATTCATATCATCTCTGCATTGCGTATGGAACGATTACTAGATCAAGGGTGTGACCTATATCTCACTACCATATCGGTAGAAGAAGTTGGCCCATCTGTGCAAATCGAGGAGATCCCTGTAGCGCGAGAGTTTGCAGATGTTTTCAGAGAACTGCAGGGTTTACCACCAATGCGAGGGGATCCATTTGAGATTGAGCTAGAACCGGGTACTGCTCCAATATCAAAGTCTCCATATCGAATGACACAAGTGGAAATGGCAGAGTTGAAGAAGCAATTAGATTTAGCATCGGGATATCATCAGATTCAAATTGTAGAAAGTGACATTAGGAAGAACGCATTTTGAACACGATATGGGCATTATAAATTTGCGGTCATGCCATTTGGTTTGACTAATGCTCCTGTTGCATTCATGAAGCTAATGAATAATGTATTTTGAGACTACTTGGATCGTTTCGTTATTGTATTTATCGATGACATTTTGGTCTACTCTAAGAGTCTAGATAAACACGAGGAACATCTACGCTTAGTGTTAGAGCGTCTCAGAGAACAACAATTGTTTGCTAAGTTGAAAAAGTGTAGTTTCTGGAAGAGATGTGTTGGATTTTTGGGACATGTCGTATCGGAGGAAGGAGTTTCTGTCGATCCTGAGAAGGTGTCAGCAATTGTAGGCTGGAAACAACCGAAAAATGCAACAGAGATAAGGAGCTTTTTAGGATTAGCAGGGTACTATCGACATTTTGTTATGAACTTTGCTAGTCTAGCGAAGCCAATGACGAGATTTACAGGAATGAAGATTGTGAGAAGTTCTTTAAGGAGCTAAAAGAGAAGCTAACGAAATCCCCAGTGATGGCCTTACCACAACCAGGGATTCCATACATAGTCTACACGGATGCTTCAAAGACGGGATTAGAATGTGTACTTATGAGGGAGATCACGTGATTGCTTATGCATCAAGGCAGTTACGTAAACATGAAGAGAATTATTCGACTCATGATTTAGAGATGACAACTATGGTCTTCGCGTTAAAGATTTGGAGGGCATATCTTTATGGGGATAAGGTACAGATTCTTACGGACCACAAAAGTCTAATGTACATATTTATGCAACCAGAGTTGAATCTGCGTTAGAGAAGGTGGATGGAGTTTTTCGCAGACTACGATAG
The DNA here is from genome assembly GCA_036759665.1 of Gynandropsis gynandra. Classification (NCBI taxonomy): domain Eukaryota; kingdom Viridiplantae; phylum Streptophyta; class Magnoliopsida; order Brassicales; family Cleomaceae; genus Gynandropsis; species Gynandropsis gynandra. The sequence goes on along the minus strand of CM071864.1, from coordinate 37,114,153 downwards.
ACATCACATACCATCCGGGGAAGGCAAATGTTGTTAAAGATGCGTTGAGCCGAAAAAGAGTTGAGATTTAGGCTATCCAAGAATTCGGTGATTTGATTAGTCAGATAAGTGCTTTGAGATTAGAGGTAGAGCAGACTGAGTCTGAGAGTGTCGGTTTACAAGCTGTAAATCTGGTCTATTGAGTAGAATTCATACATCACAATTATCCGATGAGAGGTTACAGAAGATTCGTAATAATCAGCAAGACTCGAGGTACAAGTTGTATCAGATCAGGGAAGACGGTCTAATGATGATTAGTGGTCGAGTTTGTGTACCAAAGGATATAGGGATCAGAGAAGCGATTCTAAGCCAAGCTCATCAATCCAAGTTTTCGATTCATCCGGGATCGATGAAGATATGTCGGGATGTTCGCCAGCTTTATCAATGAAGAAGAGAGGTAAAGAGAAAAGAGGGAGGAAGAACAAATCAAAGAAGATTTTCATCACGTTCTTCGTGGGTGAATTCTAATCGAGATTGTGGTAAATCTCTAGTTAATTTTCTGTGATTAATTCCTTAATTTTAAGATTTATATTATGGAAATTTATTGATTGAATGTATCTATAATAGGGAAGAATTGATTGGTGTTGTTGTTAGCGATAATATCAAGAATCGTTAAGTTGTTGGGGAAGCTAAGGTGATGATTTTCTCCACCCTAATTTTGGATTTGTGATCCATTTATGGAAGATATTATATTTTAAAAACGAGGCATGATCACAATAGGATTTATAGGATCATAATGGGAAAAGTGAGACGATATAAGTGAATCGGATTAAACTCTAGTTTTATCGTATGATAATTGATGATAAATATATGAGTTGTATTAGTGACTAGAGATGATCTGGAGAATTGATGTGCAACAAAGTGTTGGGGTCGGAGAACGTCGATATTTTGGTTCGGTGTTAAAGCCGAATGAATATCTTGTTAGTGTGCTCGATCGAGTGACTTCACACTCGAACCTTCGGAAGAAGGCGTACGCGAGCGCATCGGTGAGAGTTGTCACGTGAGGAGTATCGAGTCGATGACGTTAGTATTGTGACACTTGGATCTGGGCCGACGTTATACCGTGCTGGGGTTATGGTAACCTTGCGAGCACGGAGCGTCGAGTTAGTCAGGTCAGTGGATCTGCCGGCGTCGTACCGTGTTGGGGTTGTGGTAACATTTCGAGCGACGGAGCATCGAGTTAGTCAGATCAGTGGATCTGCCAGCGTCGCATCGTGTTGGGGTTCTGGTAACCTTTCAAGCGATGGAGCGTTGTATTGTACTGATAGCTGGGGTACTTCTGACCTTGCGAGATCTTCAGTGTGCTGGGGTCCTTCGAACTTTGCGAGCGTATGCCCGAGCGAGAGTCGTGTGGACTCTATGTGTTATGATCCGGTGTGATACTAGTCTTAGACTTTGGATACTCAGTCGGCTTGGGTAGAGTTATCTGTATATCTTTAGTTTAGACTTTGGATAAATTGTTATTTATGTTATTCAATTTAGAATGGGAGAATACATGGCACAGAGTACATACACATATTGATCTCACTGAGTGCGTATTTCGTACTCACCCTATTTGTGGGCTTTCGTGGATGGACAGGGTATGGCAAGGAAAAAGAGCAACGAGATTGAGCAGCAACATGAAAGCTCACAGCGGACTGATGGAAGAGGCGTGCACGAGGTCTCGATGAGTTTTATTTTGCATTTCGTATTTATTTATAAATTAGTAATTTGTAATAATTTGTTAAATAATTTTCTTTATTGTTAAAATTAGTTTCGATGGTACGTATATTTAACATAATCTTTGAAATTTATCATACATATATACACGTGCACATGTATTAAATAAAAAATTTATATTACATGTATTAATAAAGAATTTATATACATTTACATGTATTAATAAAGAATTTATATCACAACCTAAAATCAATACATTAATTAATAATTTTATTTTATTCAATATATTAGTCATTAGATCTAAATTTCAATTATGGTTAAACACTTATTAAATTTTTATTTTATGATATACTATTATACATGTTGTATTTGTAGATGTTATTGTAAAAAAATATATAAATGGTCATATAAATATATATTAAATGCAATATTTAAAGGTGTTGTTAATGGGTGAATGTATTGTTAATGGATAAATAAATGCAATTAAATCATTTTAATTCTAATATTAATTTAATATTTATACATTAGTAATTTGTATTAATTTGTTAAATAATTTGGTTTATTGTTAAAATTAATTTTGATGTTACATATTCTTTATTTTTTATGTTTTAATTTTAATTTAACATAATCTTTAACATTTATAATTTATTTTATAATTTTAAATTAAGATTCTATTTTCATTCAAAATAGATTAAATATATGTGTTTAATATTAGATAATGAAATAAAAAAACAAAATTGTTTTTCAACATTCGAAAATGATGTGGTTACACGAATAACGTATTATTCAAATATGGAATTTAATATTTTATAGGCTTTAATTCTTAATATTTTAAGAGTTTGAAAATATATTTTAAGAAAATGACATAAATACATGTGGATATATATATATATATATATATAATGTTGACCAACATTAGTCATATATGGGAAATTAAAAAATGAATTATCAAAAGCGAATTGTTTTTAAAAATAAGAAGAACAAGAATAAGAATAATTGTGTTTTTCTATATCTAAAGCTTCCAAACTTCAACCTTTTTTTCCTTTTTTTTAAATAAAACCCACGAGAATGATAATGATATATGTTTAAGTATCATTTATAATGAATTTCAGAAAGTGAATATGGGTGCTTCTTCCTACACAAGTTCCGATTAGAAAAACATTCAGGTCACAATGAAAATGTTTGTATACTTACACACAACCACCAACTTACGCATGCATGTTTAAATATGAATGCAATTTCACAAACATAAACTGATATTCATCTCTTTTCGATGCCAATGAAGGGATAATAATAACAACAAATGGATACAAACAGAGTTCAACCATCATACCAACAAATCTCATATGATATGCATGATCAGACTACGCAAGATCAAAATTTCTCTTCATTACCAAATCTCTTTCATCTTCGCGAGCGAAAGCCTCCTTGCCACCGCTGATGACCAAAAAGAAGAGCTGGCAACTGGAGAGTGTAATATCGCATCCACAACACCACTTGATTCTCCGCCTTGTAATCGTTATCCTCCTCTTTGTCTTCATACAATTCCGTGAACGGGTACCTTTTGGCTACGATTTGCAGACAGATTATGGCATTCTAGTTGTTTGGGTCATCGCCAGAGTACTAAAGAGAGACATAGGTTTCATTGGTGGAGATCATGAATTGACTAATGGAATTGATCTAGTGGAGACGAGGTGGGGCTTGTAATTTCTTTTCATTTAAATAGTCATTTCTGTTAAAACGCATTCAATTCTTTTTATTCAAATTTATTTCAATAACGGTTTTTTATCAATTAAATATGTATTAATGTATTATTAATAGATGTATTTTATTACTGCACAATTAATTTAGACATTTAAACATATAAATTGAAAAAGCTTTTCCTATGTAATGCATATGGAAAAAATATAAATAAAAATCCTATCAAATTTAAAAATGCATAAACAAATTTTATAACATTTAATATAATAAATTATTTTGATATATAGATAAATTATAATTGTAATTTTATAAATAATTGAGGTGGCAATCACGCCACGTTATATATATATATATATATATATATATATTACAATGCAAAATCATTTTAATACAACAACAAATTAATGTATTTGTAGACTTTTATGTAAAATACAAAATAATTGTATTTTAATTGTTTTAAATAACAATTTTCGGTATTGACTTTAATTTTTATAAATTATAAACAATTTAATATATTAATTATTTACTGTATTAATTTTTTTTAAATAATAATTTTCGATATTGATTTTAAATTGTATAAATGATAAAAAATTTAAAGTATTAATTGTTAACTGTATTAATATTTATAATAATTATGTTTAATATGTTTAAAAGTTATTTTAATATTATGAAAATTAAAAAGAAGATTTTTTTATGTAATTTATAAATCTCCCCCTTTTATATATATAATTTATAAATTAATATTTTTGTATTTATTTAAATTTATATAAATTGTCTCATGTTTTCATTCTTTTTAATTGTATTATTCATAAAAATTTAAAATAGGATATTGATTTAATATATATCTATATTTATATATATATTGAATATAGTTTTTTATATCCATGTTTTTATTATATTATTTGAATAATAAAATATATATATATATATACCATAAAAAACTCTTTGTTAAGAGAAGAAATACTTTTTTATATATAGAATATATTTAATTTAGGAATAATTATAATAGATATTAAATTTAGGTTAGTGGTTATAAATAATTTTTAATGGAGAGTAAAACTTAATTATGAATTATAATAAAAAAATAAAAAAACATCATGTGTTGATGAGGTGGCGCAAGGAAAAAGCTTCATTTTATCATACTTTTTATATATAGACTAGATTGTTACCCGCGTGTTGCACGGGATATATTTGTTTAATAGTTTTATTGAACAAATATTGAAAAATTCTATAACATATGAATTTAGAAAATATAATCTTATCAAAGAATAATATTTAGAACTTTTAGTTAAAAAATTGTTAAATGACATTTTTTTATTAAAATTGTATTTATTGTAATAAATATATTTATTATTATTTTTATTTTGTTGGGATGTTAAAAATTATTGTAAATATATTAATCTAATATTTTCCAAATATTTTTTAAATTAATATATTTAAAATTTATGTAAAATGTGTCAATAATGTATTTATTATTTAAAATTAAATTTTGAAACTTTAAACTGAATAAAAATTCTGAAGATCATGTATAGATGTAAATTATTTTTCTTAATTGGAAGGTGACAAAGTTTTAATTATTAAAATTGTATGTATTGTAAGAACTGTATTTATTAGTATTTTATTTTTTTGAATGTTATAAATTATTATAATTAATGATAGATGTATATTGTTTTATTAATCAAACATTAAAATAAAACATATATCTATATGTAACAATACCCTATATATATATATAAGAAATTTAATACATATAATTATATATATATATATATAATGTATACAATAATTCTAATATTTTTTAATATGAGTCCTGAATTGTGTATTTTTAATACCTAATAATAGGTTACTGGTATTTTTAATCTAATGTTCTTCCAAAATATTTTTAAAATTTATATAAAGTAAGTCATGAATATATTGAATATTTAAAATTAAATTCTAAACCTTTAAACTAAATTAAAATTATTAAGATCATGTATATATGTATATTATTTTTTAAATGGAATATGAAAAGTTTTTAATTATTAAAGATTGTATTTATTGTAAGAAATACATTTATTATTATTTTTATTGTGTTTGGATGTTATAAATTATTGTAATGAATGATAGATGTATATTAATATAGTGTTTTTCCAAATATATTTTTGTTTATTAAGGATTGTATTTATTGTAAGAAATATATTTATTATTTTTTATTGGGTTGGGATGTTGGAAATTATTGTAATCAATGAAAGATGTATATTAGTGTAATATTTTTCCAAATATAATTTTTTAAGATAAATATATTTAAAATTTATATAAAATGTGTGAATAATGTATTTATTATTTAATGACAAAGAAATTTCAAGGGATTTATTGTATCATCCATATGAATAAAAGAATCGTTTCCTCTTCTATCTTCATCTTTCTCTTCCATCCTCTCTATCATTTCACCGAAAGCATACTTCATTAGCATAGTTAATTAGTTCAAATTTATATATAATGTATTGTTAATTTACAATTAATTTGATTCTTATCACTACTTAATGCATTATTCTTTATGTATTTTATTTATATATAATATATAATAAATATATATATAATGTATTGTTAATTTACAATTAATTTGATCCTTATCACTACTTAATGCATTTACAATTATGATTTATGTACAACTAATTTGAATTAATTTGGTCATATCCCATATTAATATGCATTAACAATGTATTAAAGTGGTTTTTTGTAAATCCACAATATATATATAATAACTTTATATTAATAGAATTTATAATATAAAAACATTAACATATATTAAATTTATTTTAAAAGCCATTACTAATATATATATATAGTTAATAAAAATATTTTGTTTTTATGATGTTATTTACAATTAATTTGAATTAATTTGGTCTTATCCTATATTAATATGCATTAACAATATATTAAAATTGTCTTTTCATATGTGTAAATCCACAATATATATATATATAGATAAAATAACTTTATATTAATATCTCATATTATGTATATATATAATTACCAATATATATATATAATACGATATAACGTCGCATAATAATAACAATTTACCAATTTAAGCACTTTATAATTAATTTGTGTGTATATATATATACCATTAAATTTGTACATGTATAAAAAATTTATCATCTTATAATATTAACAATTTAATATGTATTTTATTTATATATAATATATATAATTTATTGTTAATTTACAATTAATTTGATCTTATCACTACTTAATGCATTTACAATTGTCATTCATTTTTAATTAATTTAAATTAATTTGGTATTATTCCATATTAATATGGATTAACAATGTATTAAAGTGTTTTTTCTTTGTAAATCCACAATATATATAATAACTTTATATTAATATAATTTATAATATAAAAACATTAAAATATATTAAATTTATTTTAAAAGTCATTATTGAAATATATATAATTAATAAAAATATTTTATTTTATGATGTCATTAAATTTTCAAATAAATATAAAAGACATCTATTATTTTTAATTCTATAATTAAACCTTTTAATAAATCTAAACTATATTTTAATTTAAAATTTATAAATTAATTAACAATAAATTATAAAATTAACTTATGAAATATATGTATTAAAAACGTCATTAATTTATTAATATAAATTATAAATTAATTTTAAATTTCTAAATGAATTAATAAATACAAATTAAATTATATCATAAATTTTTTTTATTTTTACAAAAATTATTTAAAACATATATATAAAAACTTTTAATTTTAGAAATATTATTTGAAACATATATATAAAACGATATTGTTTTATTATTGTACAAATTTTATTAAATAAATCCTCATTAAAATTAGATTTTTTAAATGCTTAAAATTTTATATTATAATAAATATTTATTTAAACAAAATAACATATAATTGATCATATGTAATATAATAATGTACTAACAACTGATATTTAATCAATAATATTTTATTTAATAAATAAAAAATAAATTTATTTATATTTCATAAGTAATATTATACATAAATATATTTATTTTATATTATTTATAAAAATAAACATTTAAAATAAAAAAAAATCTTTAATAAATAATAACATGTGCATCGCGCGGGATTAATTACATACATTTTCATCGATAAGAAGCATATCTAAACCAATAAGTTGACCACTTTTTAAAAATTTCGAGCCTCCCAAAAGTAGAATAATCTTGCTACAATTATCTGTTTACTACGGTCAATCAATAGGTCATTGAAACCAATGTTAGTGGCCGTAGAACGGTTAATTTATAGTTAGATGTATCCATAAAATGAAACTTTTTTAGATTTTTGTTGCTTAAAGGATTGAGAAGGAAAAATGTAAGATGTAAGATTGAGAATGTAAAATGTAATATTTATACTAAAGGTTAGAGTATTATGGAGTGAGTTATTTGTGTAGTAATGGTGTTGTAATAAGCAAATAAAATGATCTAATTATTATCATAAATATAATAAAATTTAATTAATTTTATAAATAGGATCTGATATTATTATATATTTGAATAGTGCATATTTATTATATTATTATGTATAATTTAGAATTGATATAGTTATTCATGCAAAAATTGATGAGTTGGAACAATTTCAACATATTTATAAAATTATATCATAACCAAATTAAATATTTGTGAATATATATATAAAGAAAATAGATCTTGGTAAATAAAAAAAATATAATATACATATAATTTATAAGGAATGTAAAGAGTTTTTTTACCTATTAATTTGATCCATAGGTACTTTAATAGGTCAATAGAAATAATATTGATATTAAATACATGACATAAATATACTTTTAATGTATATTAGACAAATATTTTAATGGAAAATGTTGTTATAACACAATTTACTATATAATTATTTATAATAATAATTATAACAAAATTAATAATTACAAATAAAATTAAACTAATAATTATAAAAAAATTAAAGGATTGTAAAAAAGGTGAAAAAAATTAACATGTGATAAAAATAATATGATATTAATTACATAATATTTTATTTCAATAATAATATATTTTTTAACCTATTTTATTTTTTAAAAAATTTAATTATTAAAAAGTATAGTTATATAAAATAATAATTATAAAAAAATTAATAATTTATTCATTACTTCAAATATATAATAGCAATTAAATTTAAGATTTGTGAATATATATAAAGAAAATAATTATTGATAAATAAAAAATATAATATACATATAATTTAAAAGAAATGTAAATGGTTTTTTACCTATTAATTTGGTCAATAGATACTTTAATTGGTGAATAGGAATAATATTAAAATTTAGGTTAGTGACTATAAATAATTTTTAATGGAGAGCAAAATTTAATTATGAATTGTAATAAAAAAATAAAAAAAAATCATATGTTGATGAAGTGACACAAGAAAGAAATTCTATTTTATCCTACTTTTTATATATAGATTTTCCTGGATAGTTAATAGTCTGGTTATCATTTTTACTAAAAAAGTCATTCTACGATTTAGAGTTATATAATCAAGTATTCTTAACAATAACATGCACTTTATTAAAAGGGAACAAATAGTTAATTTTTCACCATATCTCTAGCTTTGGTAGTTAAAGAAAATCTAGCATCGCTAGAATCTCATATATTTGAATAATTCATATAAGTAACTTTGAATATTTCTGTGAACTAAGGAATATGAATATAGACGAATCATATGTGTAGAATAAGCCAAATGATTGCAATCTTCCTTTTCGGCTGAATATTTTAATTGCCTAACCATTTTCTTTCCTCAAAACATATATATTTGGAATTCGTGATAATCATATAAAATCTGATTTTTCTCATATATATTCTTTGAACATATATACAAATATTAATATTAATTACTTGTTTTCATATTTTTATTTGATCAATATTATTATACATTTTAAAATATTTATTTGATAACATTAGTATTACAATAATTTTAATAATATATATTATGCGTGATTTATAAATATTACTGCATATTTTAAATTTATATTTTACATAATTTTATGTATTCATATCGAAATGTTTAAAAATAAATTAGTTTAGTATTTGTAAAAGAAAAAGAATCGGGTATTAGGAGACCTATAGAAACTGAATATCTAATGAATATCTTTGTTAGTTATAGAAAGAAGTTGTACATATCGAGAACTCATTATCTCTTGTGTATGAATAATGAGAAAGATCTGATATGGTATCAGAGCCCCCAAAAGTCTAACGACGAAACCTTACTTTTTGCTGGCTGCCGGCAACCCTATTTTCTTCTTCCTCTCGTACCACTGAAACCATTGCCACATTTGATGCTCAAGAGCCTCAGAAAACCTTGCTCCAAGTTAACATGAAGCATGTTACCAAGCTCACCACCCACAACTACCTTAAGTGGAGCGTACAGGTCCGTGCACTCCTTGAAGGTCTCAATCTCCAATGCTTCATCTTAGAGGATCGCACCATGCCTGCCCCGACAATCACCGTCAATGGCTCGACCAAAGACAACCCAGCGTATGGACCATGGAAGCAACAAGATCACCTGCTCTTCAGTGCACTATTTGGCACTATCTCTCTATCTCTTCAACCCCTCCTTGCACGAGCAACCTCAGTCAAGGAAGTGTGGTCCACACTAGCCAAAACTTATGGCAAAGCTTCACGCGACCACATTCTCCAACTTCATGAAAAAATCAAACGAAGCACCAAAGGTTCTCAAACCATTGATGATTATCTTCGATCTATAACAACTGCGGCTGATGAACTTTCTCTCCTTGGCAAACCTCTGTATCATGACGACATACTTGAAGCAATCCTCGATGGCCTTCCCAATGAGTACAAACCTGTTACAGACATGGTTCAGGCCAAGGACACTGACATACCCCTTGATGAATTGCATGAGAAACTCATCAATCATGAATCACGACTTGCCTCTGCAACTGCATCACTACCAATTCCCTCCTCGTTCCCAATCACTGCCAACGGATCACCGTTGCAAACGTTGTGACGGACGGCCGTTGGTGTGCAACGGCGGTCCGTTGCAAAATCGGAAATCTTTGCAA
>CM071864.1:37070524-37098315 GCA_036759665.1 Gynandropsis gynandra | reverse complement strand
CCATATCCCACCCTAGTTCCTTTTCCATCTCTACTTCCACACAGTCCATACACTTCAATAATGTGCTCTGTGTTCCTGCCATGAACAAGCATCTTGTCTCGGTTCATCAGTTACGCAATGCTAATAACGTCTCTGTGGAATTTTTTTTCTAATGCGTTTCAGGTGTAGGATCTCAGCACGGGGGCGTCGATACTAAGTGGCAAACTTAAAGATGGTGTGTACGAATGGCCCCTTTTCCCTCAATCTTCCAAGATATTTGTCTTCTCTAGCTTTAAGTCCACTTTGTCCGAGTGGCACTCGTGTCTAGGTCATCCGGCCCTTCCTATTCTTCATCGTATTGTTTCTCAGTTCAAACTACCTTTATCGAAAGAGTCATTTCCTCTGTTTTGTAATGGTTGTTCTCAAAATAAGAGTCACAAACTATCATTTTCTCATTCTACAATTACCTTTCATCGTCCGATGGAACTCTTATACTCTAATGTTTGGTCGTCTTCGATTATCTCTGTAGACGGATTTAAATACTATGTTCTTTTCGTTGATCACTACACACGATACTCTTGGCTCTACCCACTTGGACGAAAATCGCAAGTCCTCGAAACTTCACCAAATTCAAAGCCCTTGTTGAGACCAAATTTGATTCTAAGATCAGCTCTCTATACACTGACAATGGTGGTGAATTCATCGCAATGACCTCCTTCCTCGCCTCCCATGGCATCTCACATTACACAACTCCTCCTCATATCCCCGAACATAATGGGATTTCCAAACATCGTCATCGACACATAGTTGAAACCGGTCTATCTCTCCGCACACATGCCTCTCTTACGATCTCTTTTTGGTCCTTTGCCTTCACCACTGTTGTCTACCTCATCAATAGGCTTCCCACACCCTTCCTACAAATGACCAGCCCATATGAGTGTCTCTTTCACATGCCTCCAAACTATGCTAAAACTCGCGTCTTTGGCTCTCTCTGCTTTCCCTGGCTTCGCCCATATACCTCCCACAAACTCGATCCACGGTCTTATCCCTATGTCTTCGTGGGCTACTCACTCACTCAAAGTGAATACCTATGTTTTGACCATATTTCCTCTCGTGTCTTTGTGTCCCGTCATGTTGAGTTTCATGAGTCCATCTTTCCATACAGAGATCCTACCCAATTCTTCTCCAAGCTGACACTCTGCCTTCCTCATCCAACTCTGCACCTCCTGATCTCTCCGCCCTCTTGTTACTCTCACATCACTTTTCTGTCCACCTCTTATTACACCATCTTCAAGTGAACAGCCCCTGTGCTCGGCACCTTCACCACATGCTGTGACATTTCCACCTGCACTTGCATCTGCTGAGAACACAACTCAATCTCTACCACAAGTTTCATCTGATTCCCCTGCTTCAAGTAATGTTGCACCTGCACTACCACCTCCGCTGAGGAATACACACCCGATGCAGACACGCTCGAAAAACAACATAGTTCAGCCGAAAAAAGGTATCTCTCCTTGCTGTAACTTCAGAACGAGAATCTGAACCTGCAACTCTAACACAGGCACTTCGAGATGCTCGTTGGCGAGCTGCCATGGTTGATGAATTCAATGCTCTCATTCGTAATGGCACATGGGAACTCGTACTTGCTGCAGAAGCTTCTAATGTTGTTGGCTGCAAATGGGTTTATCGCACAAACACAAACTAGATGGTACCACCGAGCGTTTCAAAGCCAGACTCATTGCAATGGGATTTCACCAAATACCCGGAGTGGACTTCTACGAAACCTTCAATCCAGTTATTAAGCCTACTACCTTCCGTTTAGTGCTTAACCTTGCAATCTCGAATAAATGGACTTTGCAACAGTTAGACGTTAACAATGCCTTTCTCCAAGGTAATCTCCAAGAAGAGGTATTTATGTCTCAACCTCCTGGCTTCATTGACAATGATCTCCCTGACCATGTATGTCGACTGCACAAAGCAATTTATGGACTCAAGCAGGCACCACGTGCTTGGTATCTAGAACTGAAAAAATTTCTGTCTGGTGCGGGATTCAAGAACTCCTTGGCTGATCCATCACTCTTTATACTTCGACGAGACACTGCACTCTTGCTGGTTCTGATCTACGTTGATGATATAGTGATCACATGTAATTGTGCATATTCTGTTCGGCGATTCATCATGACATTGGCTGCCAGATTTTCTCTTAAAGATCTCGGAGATCTCTCCTTCTTCCTCAGGGTTGAAGCACATCGTACAAAGACGAGACTTCTACTCACTCAACGGAAATACATTTGGGATTTGTTTGTTAAACACAATCTCCATGAAGCCAAACCTGTTCATACACCGATGGCGTCAACCTCTCGACTTACAACTCTCAGTGGTATGCCCTTACAAGATCCGACGCCATATCGACAAGTAATTGGCGGCCTTCAGTACCTGTCTCTCACACGACCCGACATTAGCTTTGTTGTCAACAAACTGTCTCAATTCATGCATCAACCCACCGATGGACATTGGCAAGCGGCAAAGCGAGTAATATATTATCTCGGTGGCACACAAGAGACTGGTATCTTCTTCTCACTGAATAATCCAATATTTGTACATGCATTTAGTGATGCAGCATGGGGTGGTGATCATATCGACTTCAAATCTACGGGAGCTTATGTTGTTTTCTCGGCAAACATCCCATTTCTTAGTCCTCGAAGAGACTGACAGTCCATCCACGATCTTCTACGGAAGCTGAGTATCGATTGGTTGCCAACACATCTGTCGAGCTCCGTTGGATAACCTCACTTCTATCTGAAATTGGTATCTCTATTCCCACTACTTCGGTCATCTACTGTGACAATGTTAGCGCTACTTATCTCAGTGCAAACCCGGTCTTTCACTCTCGTATGAAGCACCTCGCTTTAGATTATCTCTTTGTTCGAGATTAAGTTATGGATGGTGATCTTCGGGTTACACATGTCAGTTCGGCAGACCAGCTTGCAGACGTTCTCACGTAGCCTCTCCCGCACTCTCCCTTTCACAGCTTATGTATCAAGATTAACACCTCGGTGCTTCATCTTGAAGCGCATATATTAGGAGACATGTGAAAACTGAATATCTAATGAATATCTTTATTAGTTATAGAAGGAAGTTGTACATATCGAGAACTCATTATCTTTTATATATATATATATACTCATGTAATAATTATTGGTGAATAATGAGAAAGATCTGATATTGGGAAATAAAATAATTATGACAGCATCTGCTATTCGATACAAGATCAGGGTAAAATGGTATTTTAAGTAGTTCCAAGGTCACTGGTGATTCTCTCACTTTGGTCAATCGTTCATCATCGTTGAACATCGGTGAGCCGACATGTGCTTGCTTGGACTGGTATGATTATTTTATTTTATCTTTTTCCTTCCGGCGCATGTTCGTCAAAATAATTGTTTTATTTATGTTTTTTATTTTTGTTGAAAATAAAAGGACTGTGATTGATCCCAAGCAACCTTCACATTTATTTGGTTGCAGAGAATGTTACTTTAAATCAAGTGATAGCCTTCGCTCGTTCAGAGCAAGAGTTTGGCTATTTATGTTTGGAAAAAATTCCATCTAAATGGAATGGAATTATGGCATTTTGATTCGTATATCTAAACGTTGATCCCTAAAATAATTAAAAGATAAATTGAAGTCAGTTTGAATCAAGTGTTATATATATATATATTAAAATAAGATATATATATATATATTAACTTTTATTGAAATTAAATAAAAAAATATGAATATCTTTTTTACAATTAAAATCATATGAAACAGTAAAGATAGAATACAAAAATTATGTATATAAAAATTTTACAAATTTCTCAAATCTCATTATGCCACCTTAACATCTTATTTTTTATATTTTTTTAGTTTAAATATAACATTAACGATTTCATCAAGAGACTGTTTTACTGTATCAATCATTCATCTCTTTTACATGATCATTAATATCAAATAATTTCATCCATTCATCTTCTCCAAGTCTTTTTCTGCATCCATCCATCTTGTGTAAAATAATTTCACATATTCATCTTTTGCAAGCATTTGTTTCTTTTAATTTTGCCAAGTGCTTATCCATTGTAATCAGAAAAAACCACATCATTCGAATATCTGGTCACGCACCGCCGACATTCTACAAGAAGTCTATCACAAAGAGACTGAGAGAGAGACGCTGAGCAAGTGGCTCTAACGAAGGAAAATTTGCTGAACCCAAGTCACGCATCGTTTCCCTATCCTTCGCCTAGATTTTTATCAGAACATGTATTTGTTGATCTTGAAGGATTGTTTCACTCATTTTAGATGAGGGAGATACACGACGACAAAATCTAATGGTGAGAGGATGAATCTTACAGAAATAAAGCAGATCATCCAAGAGGTGAAGGAGATACAAGAGAATCCCTTCAATGATTTCATAAGCCTCCAAGAGATTTCAATCTTTACCTCAGTGCTCATCGGTTTTTGTTCGATCTTTCCTTTTCCTTTTTAGTTTTAATTTTCTTTGTAATTTTAATTTTGCAACCAAATTGATCGACATAGTTCCATTTTCGGTACTTGTGTGTGTAAAATAAATTGACAAGAGATCGGATAAGGGTTTCGTGTTGTCTCTTAGGTTATGAAATAATTTGAAGAATTCATAACCCTATTGCTGATTCTTGTTCTTACTGTTTTGTGCAAACATAAAGGAAATAAAAATTGAAATGAACACCTTAAACTTCAGTAGGATTTTGGTGGTTTTAGAGTGTGATGTTGGATGGGAAATGGAATTGAAAATGGGGATTATGTGAGTGTGATAAGATACACACACTCTTCACCCCTAATTCATATATATTCTCAAAATAAGGGTCACTATCACTCCATGCCTAATATGGAGTTACACAAGCATAGTTTGACCTCTAAATACAGTCTAGGTAGTGTTCAAAAATAAACATAGCCGTTCTGAAAATTCAGTAAAATGTTTATGATTCTGATTTTTGATTTTTGCAGGAAACTGGGCTTCAAAATAGGTTTCAGAACGGTTGGGCTTCAAAATGGGCTTCGTCTTCAATATGGGCTTCGGCAATAGCCAGAGCCCATTTCTTCTTCTCTTTTCCAGCAGCAGGGTCATTTTGGTTTCCTTCATTTTGCTCCAACCCTAGCTGCCGCTCGTCTCTCTCTCGATCACCATGCCTGAGCCGGTCACAGCCATCATTTCGATATTACGAGCTACATGGTGTACTTATTAGCGCAACAAAAAGCCTTGAGAATTGAGGAAGAAAAGAAGGAAGAAGATGACTCTGCAACTAATGATGCAAATTATAACAAAGGAAAGAAGAAGAAATAGAGACTTATGAAAAAAATGCTAAAAGAATTATAATATCACATAGAAGGATATAGATTTAGAGAAATTTAATTTTGATAACATGACTGATAACAAAGTTGGATGTAATGCCTTCGTACACATTTGCAACTTGGTGATGAGACTTTACGCGCATTGTCTTCAATAAACCAGTTTTGAGATTGTCTCGAACAATATAACAATCTATATCAATATGTTTGTTCTTTCGTAAAAAAAAAGGTTTTGAGGAATGTGTAATGCAGATTTGTTGTCGCAAAAGAGGTTTGTTGGATCTGACGTAGTTATGTGAAGATCGTTGAGTACAAATGTTAGGCACTGCAATTCACAGGTTATATTTGCCATATAGTGATATTATGTCTTTGTGCTACTCATCGATACAGTTGCTTGTTTTTTAACCTTCAAGAATATAAGTGATTCACCAAGAAATACACAAAAACAAGAGAGAGAGATCTTCTTGATTTTGGATCAATAATCCAATCAAAGTCTACAAAAGCATTCCATCTAACATCGTATTTCGCTTACTAAAATAAACATTAGCATATATTACCCTTCAAATATTTAATATCTAACAATCCTTTGAGCTGTTTTGAAGTGCTCTATTATTGGGGTAGAAAGGAACTGACTTAGCCTATGAACTATATAAGAAATGTGAGGTCTAGTTATGGTTAGATAAAATAGTTTTTCTACTAAAACCTGTAATAGATTATGCTTCCTTACAATGTACCAGAATCCTCTTTAAGATGAAATCTAGGTTCCATTGGAGTATACACATATTAACATCCTAAAAGACTAGTTTCAGAAAGTAGATCGAGACAAAATTTTCTTTGTGAAACTGAAATACCAGCTAAGAATCTTGCTATTTCAAGTTCTAAGAATTAATGAAAAGTTTCAAAATCCTTTATTTTGAAATGTTTCTTTAGAAGATGTTTAATATTTGGCACATTCTTATTGTTGTTATTAGCTATGATAATATTATAGATATAAACTAGTATTGGAGTGAAACTCTTATCGATTTTATGAACAAATAAGGTATAATCAGATGAGGCAACAATACTTGTTTGTGCTGATTGATTTTGTGGAGGTCAAAATGTTTGGCGAAAAACAAATGATTGTGAAGAATTTTTGTAAGGATTGTTGTGATAAATAGTAGATGATGTTGGAATCTTATAACCTGGAACGTAGCCATGTATCTTGTAACTCATGTTAACTTTGTGTTCAAAGATTCCGCAATGAGAATAGAGATCATTTTTTCTGTTGTTAATTCTTGTTTGAGACTGCAACAACAAGCTCTTAGATTGCAAAGAAGCACTTGAAGATTGAAATACAATAGAATTAGAATAATGGGAGGGTTTAATCCTTCATTTTCTTGCTTGTGGACTAACAATATTGATATTTTTTTACAAGTCTAGTAGTGGCTCCGTGACAAGAATCTGATCCAATCTTTGTTCAAAAGATTCATTTAAATCGAAAAGAAAAACGATATCATTTTTAAAGAGTTTCTTCCAGTGTTGATCGACTTTGTAAATGCAAAGACCACAAGAACTAGATCTGAGTGCTCTATATTGGAGATGAAATATGGGTTGTTGTATGAATTTTAAGAACCCTCTATTATTCTTTTATATATATATATATATATATATATAAACAAAATTATACCTCTAACGTGAAATTTTGAATACCTTACCAGATTAAACGATAGACCTCATTATGTTGCACCATTCTAATGGATCACTTGCCAACCAAGAACACAATGTTGCCTTTCCATATCCCGTTTGAGGAAATTATAATGGATCGTTCTTTACAGTGGGTTATCGGTAGGATTTTTAGGGCATGAGAAACTCAAAATGTTAAAAAGGAGGATAAGTTATCTTGATAGACTTTCTATTGATTAATGGAAATATAATTTTTTAAAGATTTTACCTTTAATCTTTTTAATCCGAATGTCACTAGTTTCCTTAAAAGAATAGTTGGTAAACTTCTCTATTGTATATTATAGTCAACCCTGCTACAAGTCAATAAGTTTTGACATATTCATACGTTTTTCTAAAGCTTTGAAGGAGGGTTCTATTTGGATTCGACGTTGTTCATAGCAGTGAGAATTACAAGTTGTCAGATGCAAAAGTATCCATCTGATTAATTATCTCGACAAACCTTATCCCTCTTGACGAAAATTCAACTGTAATTACTAAAAAGATTTTTAGGTTGAAAAGTTATGATAAATTTCTTGCTTTAGCAAACCAACACATTTCTATACTAGGATAACAAATTTATTTCATTGATTTATATTATAGAATCTATATATTTCAATAAAGGTGAGGATTAATTTGGTGTCTTACGGATGTTATTGATCACAGTATTCTTATCAAAGATTCATGTTGATAATATATTATCTATGCGATGTATTATGTTGTGCCTACACATGATTGGGTGAGATATACATTATCTCTTATTTTTCTCTTAACATTGTTGTTTTATGAATATATTTTACAAGATTATGTTATTATTGTAAGGGTATGGATATAAACATAATTGCATGGAACCAGAAGATGATGGACCAATGTTCGAAATTGAAGGATTTTCATTCATACCCATAAATGATTTTGGTGACAAGCTTAAATCCTAAGATTTATAGAGGTTGTTAAATGTTTTACCTTTTATTTAATTATCAATTTTGTTATACCAACACATCAATGTCGTGGTCCTATGTATGCTAAGTTTATAAATAAATTTTGTTCACAATCACATAGGCTTAAGACAAACACATGTTTATATCATCATGTTATTAGTAGATTTTGGTTGTTGATGTGTTTCACTTTTAAAATTTTTAATTAGTGTGTTTTTGCATCTGTAATCTTATGTAAATGATTTATTTTGTAATATTCTGTAATATTCCATTCAAATCTAAAATATTGTGAGCTATGTAATAAAAAAGCTAAACACATATCATCATCAAATAAAAAAATATTTAAACAGAAACTACCCATGAATTAGTAATCTTACATGAATACTATTCGGGTAAAAAATATTGTGTGGAGGTAAGTTATTTTTTATGTTTTGTTCACTTTTTTAAATGGATTGTCTTACACCATACTTTATGTTTTTTTATGACACTTATACCTGAATACAACATCACCATCAATATTTTAGTTCAATGGTGAGAGTTGATGATTTCACATATGAAAATCGCTTTGCAATTTTTGAATCAATATATACATATAATATATGCCAGATTCAGGTCATGTCCATATATATGAATATATTTATATAACAATTTGTTAGATAAGAAAACTTACAAAAAATGTATATATGAATACGTGAGCATATTAAAGAGAAGTGGATTATATATTTTTATATAAAAAATGGAAAAACAAAATGTATTTAAGAGTATATGAAGAATGCATTATATTACAGATTACGTTACATGAACAAATAGTTTGCACAACAATTTGTAAATATGAATATGGTTTGTACATTTTAATATATAAATATGGAAAAACATGAAAAGTAAGTTTGCATAACAATTTACAAATATAAATATAATTTTAAATTAGTTATACAAAAAACAGTGTTCTAAAAATCGCTTTAGGCGTCGTCTAGACGCTGGGCGCTCCATTACCGCCCGATTAATCTTCAGACGGTCTTTTTTTTTTTTAAAAAAAAAGTGATGTCAAAACGATATTGTTTTGGTACTTAAAGAAAATAACTAACAATGACACCTATCTATACGTTTATCTTATATCGACTTTTCCATCATCATTTGATTTGTCTTCTTCTATATATTGCATCGTTTATTGTCTTCATCTGAGTCTCTTGTCCTTGCATTCGTATCACATCCTTTTCTTTGCATTCATCCTTGTTTCCTTATCTTCTATCCTCTCTCGCATGTTGTCATCGTCTTCATCTTTTCTCATCGCGTTCATTTCTCATCTGCATCTTTGTTCCATCTCCACCCTTGGCTTCATCTCTCGCATTCGCCCTCGCCTTTGCCATTGCCTTAATCTAACCTCATCCTCACTCAATGCCCATTTTTTATATTTTTTTTGTTTTATGTTGTTTGTCGTCGTAAATTTGATATTGTGAATTTAATACTTATAAATATTTTTTTATAAAATACTCAACTTTATTTATTTATATGTGTATTTTTATAAAATTAAGTACTTATAAATATTTGGAATTAAATATTTATTATTATATTATATTAAAAATAATAGAATTAAGAATTAAATATTTATTATTATATTATATTAAAAATAATATATACATATATATATATATATATTCGCCTAGCCCGCCTAGACAACGTCTAGACTCCGCTTAGGGACTCTGGGCGCTAGGTGCTGGCTGTCTGCCCGTCTAGCGCCTGGCGCTTTCTTGAACCTTGATAAAAAGACTTACAGATATTGGGTTTTTAGAGTGCTATGTTGAATTCTATTTTTTTATTTATTTTTTTCCGACGATTCTTTCTATTTTGTTTATTTCTCCAATGTCATATTTCAGTTTGACCAGGAAAAATTCATTTAGATATGTTTGAAATGAATATTTCTTAAAGATGAAACAATATCTTGCAATGATGCATAAACTTCAATATCTTTTTCCAATTGTGCAAAGTAGTTTTTTAACAATTGTGGTCCTTTCACTGAGGATTGTGGAAGAGTGAATGGCGCTATGAGCCCCATCGCCTCTGTTATCCATTTCATCTCCTCCGGAGGAACTATTATCCTCATTCTATAAACCGTCCACTACAAAAAATATGCATTTTCCAACGGAAATATCCGTTGGAAAACGCCTTAAATCCGTTGGAAAAAGTGTTTCCCAATGGACAGCAATGATCCGTGACCGTTGAGAATCGCTCTTTGCAAATCGAGATCCGTTTGAATTCGTAACGGAGTTACAACGGATAATATCCGTTGCAAAATTATAACGGAATGGCCAACCGATGACGCCGTTGAAATTTTGTAATGAACGCCCGTTGAAATAGTTTGTAACGGATGCGCGTTACAATTTTGCAACGGACGACCGTTGAAAATTGGTAGCAGATGTCCGTTGCCATCTAGGCGAGAAAAAAATAGCGGGATTTTAAAATTTTCAACGAGCATTCGTTGGAAAGTGGCGGGAAAGAGCAACGGGTGTCCGTTGCAAATTGGCAGGAAAGGGCAACAGATGTTCGTTACTATCTGGCGGGAAAATAGCTTCCAACGGATGCCCGTTACAAATTGCAACGGGCATCCGTTGGAAATTTGGTAAGAAAATAAAAGAAAGAAAAAAAATAAAAAAATATTTTTAAATATAAATTTTTTTTAATGAAAATAATAAAATTGTTTACAAAAAACATTAAAACTAAAACTGATTCTATTACATTTCATTTAAATCGGTTCGGTCGATATCATCTCCCCGATCACTAGCACCTTTAGACGGTGTTGCATCCGAATCGAGACCCGCTTCTTGCCGCAGCGTTGATCCCCTCACCTGGCCTGATATCAACTCTATGACGCTCTCCGATTGTTGTATTTGAGAGTTTTGTTGCACCACTTGGGCTCGAGTTTCTCGAAGTTGTGGTTCGAGATCCTCGGTACGCCGTTGTTGCGTGTAGCTCTCTTGGACTGCGGGAGGTATCGTTGTGGCGTCCTCGACGATATCTTTTGAAGTGCCCCAAGATCATATAGATGCCCCTTATGCGGTCTCACCGACTACAACATAAACAAAATTAGAGTTAGAGTTTTACAATATATTTTATTAATAATCGAAAGACAAAAGAATAAGCTTTTAACTTTAAATAAATTTTGTCTTTTTGTAAAGGACTGGGCTCGTCGGCAGTTGAACCGCAAGCTTGTGATTCCGTCATAGCTTTCACGGTTCTATCCGCTCAAGGATCGACGAGTTTGGGTTTGTCGATCTTTTTTCCGACGACCGGCTTCTTCTTGGCATGGGTTTCCAATACCTTCTCAAGAAGAGTCGGTTCACTTCCTATTCGTTGTCTGTTGGAAAAGTCTGCAGACTAGGGTAGGCATTATTATACTTTGCAACGAGCATCGTTGAAAATTGTAACGGATGCCGTTACAAATCATTCTAATGGGCATCCATCGGAATATTAACGGATGCCCGTTAGATTTTTTCGTCCGTTACACTTTCCAATGAATGCCCGTTAGAATTATGGAAAAGTTAAAACAATTTCTAAGTGTTGGAGACGATTTCTTGTTCCAACGGGCATCCGTTAATATTTCCAATGGATGCCCGTTGGTATTAGATCATATGAAGTTCTAAAACATTAAACATCGTTTATATATTCTTCGATTGTATTAACATTTCGATTGTTCAATTACACATCATCTACATTATTACACATCATGTACATTACACATCATCTAAATTATTACACATCATACACATTATTGTATTTACATTTCTTCTTCAATAGATTCATTGATTGGGGAATCTTCTTGCGATTGTTCATTGAATTCATCATTGTTTTCATCTTCAGCATCTTCCGATTTAACGTCTTTATAATCTCGTATGAATTCTCCCACTACTAGAAATTTTAAATTTAGGGACGGAATTTCCGGACGGATTTTGATCCGTCCCTAAATTACGGACGGAAATTTTGGACCGTCCTTAAATTCCGGACGGATTTAAATCCGTCCGTAATTTACAGACGAAATTCTTTCAGTCCCTATTTCCGGACGGATTAGGGACTACCTCCAATCAGTCCCTAAAGTGCGGACGGATTAGGGACGGATTTTTTTTTATTTTTTAAAAACAAAATTTATTTATTTTATTTTAATTCATTTTTTATCACTTTTTATTTTTTATAAAAAAAATTCCAGACGACATAAAAAATCAGTCCGAAAATTAAGGACTGATTTTTTGTATCCGTCCAAAATTTTTTATTTTTATATTATTTTATTTATTATTTATTTCTTTAATTTTATTTTTTTTTGGAAAAAAAATTCCAGACGGAAAAATATATCCGTCCGGAAATTTTTGAAAAATAATATTTAATTTAAAAAAATTAATTTTTTATATAAAAATATATAAAATTTTAATTTTTTATTTTTTAAATTTTGTAAAAAAATTCCGGACGGTGTGGTGTCCGTCCGGAAATATTTCAGAAAAATATTTATTTTTTATTATTAAAGTTAACTTTTTATTTAAAAATATAATTCTATGAAAAAATAATTTTTTTATTTTTTCGAAAAATTTCCGGATGGACATCTAACCGTCCGGAATTTTTTTCAAATAAAATTAAAAATTTTAAAAAAAATTAAAAAAATCGTCCCTAATCCGTCTGGAATTAGGGACGGATTAGGGATGGATTTTTTAATCCGTTTGGAATTAGGGACGGAATATTTGAATCCGTCTGGAAATCCAATCTTATAAAGTCATTCGCAAGGAATAAGAAGAGAAAGAAAAAAAGAATGAAAAAAGAAGAATAGAGAAGAAGGCATGTGAGTCGACGGCGGTAGAGGTGGAGACGATGGCGGTGGTGGAGGCGACGGTGGAGGTGAGGTGGCGATGGCGGCGGCGACGGCGACGGAGGTAGAGACAACGATGATGGTTGATCTATAAGAAGAGAAGCATCAATCCTTGCACCGGTAACACGATAGGGAAGGTCGAGGCATCGGCGACGGTGGAGGTGAGGTGGCGATGGCGGCGGCGACGGCGACGGAGGTAGAGACAACGATGATGGTTGATCTATCACAAAAATGTTTTTATTTTAATTTTTTTATATTTTTTTATTTTTATTTTTTTTGAAAAAAATTCCGGACGGAAAAATATATCCGTCCGGAATTTTTTTTCTAAATTTCGGAAAATATTTCCGGACGGAAGAATATATCCGTCCGGAATTTTTTTAAATTTTTTAACTTTTTTAATTTTTTTTATTTTTTTATTTTTTTTAATTTTTTTAAATTTTTTTAATTTTTTTTTATTTTTTCCGGACGGTTTAGGGACTACTAAATCCGTCCGGAATTTCGGACGAATTCCGAACGGAAATTAATTAGCGACGTTCATTTACGGACCGATAAAATCCGTCCAGAAAACGTCTGGAAACCATTTTCCAGACGAATTAGGGACAGATTTTGCTGTCTGGAAATTTAATTTTTCTTGTAGTGTCCGTCTATGCCAATTTTTGCGAGAATCTCATCGCGGTTTGTATCAATTAAACAAATCAGCTGCGGATGATCGGGTTGCAACGGATCTTCTTTATCATCTGAGCTTATGATCCCTCGTGGCTTGATCTTTACTACGGCCCACCACTCCTCTCTTCAACGTTTCAATGTTGATGGATATTGCACGTAACATACTTGATATGCTTGATCTATTGTGATGAATGGATCACACTTACCATATTATCGTGCCGGATTGACGTCAATTCCTCTTCATCGGGTTTTTCGTATTCCACGTCCTACGGTTGGATCGAACCACTGACATTTAAAAAGCATCACCTTCAATCCAACGAGCCTGAGATATTCCACTTGCAGGATTTTGTGCAAAATGTCGTAGAAATTATCACCCTCTATTTCACTATTAACGCAAACGCCATAATTGTATGTGCTTCTATGTTTTCCGTGTTCGTACGTGTAGCTGCGAGTAATGAAGATTGGACAACACATAACATTTCATGCAGGACCATTAGCCAAATCTTTTAACCACGTAGGAAGTCTTTTATCAGAACATTTCACCTGTACGTATAATAAAAACAAATGAATACTAAATGCAATTAGTTTTAATAGATGTATACAGGAGTACTTACGTAGTCTCTCAACCACGAGCCATAATGTTGAACTTTCATGTCTGTGAGTTCATTTGCATTTAGATGAGGATATGTACCAAGTACTTCTTCATCAAATATCACGTATAATGAAAATACGTTAATATTGTATATATATATATATATATATTTAAAGATTGAATAATATTGTTTTGTACCTTTCTAACGGTAATAACTCTTGACAATTTAGTAGTATATATGTGTGAACGTGATTATAATCCTCTGGTGTTAACCAATATTCCTCGGATCTACCTCCTATACGTCTAATCGCTGTAAACATCTCACGGATTGTGCCAAACTGCGGATTATATTGATACAGATAGTTTGTGTGATCATTCGTTGCACGTCATTCTTTCGTTTGAATATGCGACTCGAAAAAAATTTGCTGAAATATGTGATTTTTTCTAGCAAATATTGTTTGCCGATAGATCCTTTCGACCACTGCTTTGTTTTTTTTCTTAATGAAAGAAAAACCTTTCGAAAGGATACATCCATCTAAATTGAACTGGTCCACCGAGTATTGCCTCATCTGGTAAAGGTATAGGCAAATGCTCCATGACATCGAAGAAGGAAGGCGGAAAACTTTTTTCAATGCACATAATACTTTAGAGATATTTTTTTCATTAATTCCAATCTATCCCTTTTTAAATTCCTTGAACATATATCTCTGAAAAATATGTTGATTCCACATAGCACATCGTGAACATTCCGTGGTAAGAGCTCAGCAAATGCAATTGGAATGAGTCGCTCAATGAAAACGTGAAAATCATGACTTTTCAACTGACTATCCTCGAACCAACAATATCCAAACACCGAGCAATGTTCGATGCATATCCATCTGGAAACTTAACGTCTTCTTTTGACCACTTTAATAATACCATTTTCGCCAGACCGGACAATGTTTGATGTATATTATCCTTAGTTTTACCCACCACATTCAAAATAGTATTGATGATGTTATTGAAAAAGTTCTTTTCGATATGCATAACATCTAAATTATGACGTAGTATCAATGATTTCCAGTATGGTAGTTCCTAAAAGATACTACGTTTATACCAATTATGTCATTCACGTTGGCTTTTTGATTTACGATGTCCACGATCTGCACCGTATTCTACCGATTCTATTAAATTGCCCATTGTGTTCAATCTTTCGTAAAGGATTTGTGTTCCGGTTTGCATGCACGATGCCTCTTCTTTTTGTACCACGTTCTTTCGAAAATGTTTTTTTTTATGTTTCCGGAAAGCATGCCCACGAGGAAAAAATCTTCTATGACAATCAAACCAACATGGTTTCTTACCATGTACTAGTCAAAAAGAATGTATCCTCCATATAATATGGACATGCCAATCTTCCGTGCGTGCTCCATCCAGATAACATTCCATAGGTAGGAAAATCGCTAATTGTCCACAACAAGACTGCTTTCAATGTGAAATTTTGCTTCGTACTGACGTCATAAGCAAGAATCCATTCGTTCCAAAAAAGTCTTAATTCATGAATTAAGGGTTGCAAAAAGATATCGAAACTTTTTTCGGATGTTCTGGTCCTGCAATCAGCAACGTCAGAAACATTACATATCTTTTCAAACACATCTCGGAGGGTAAATTATACGGTGACAAAATCACCAGCCACAAAGAATATTGACTTCCAGATTGTCCATATGGACCAAAACCATCCGTGCACAGGTAAAGATAAACATTTCTCGTTTTATACGCAAACTCAGGAAAAATTTCATTGAAATCTTTTCAAGCCTTACCATTCGATGGATGTTGCATTATACCTTCGGTCGTCAAGTGTTCTGCGTGCCATCTACTTGCTGCGGTGGTTTTTTTCGATGCAAATAACCTTGTCAACATATTTGCTACAAACATATAGAACATTTTCTTGTATGGTACATATTTACGCAAGATGGTTTTTTGGCCGAAATCTGTTTGCACCGCAAAACTTGCATTCCAACAAGTCTTTATCATTTCTCTTAAACAACACGCAACTGTTTCTATAAACATCAGTTTTTTCATGTGGTATTCCCAAATCTTTTAACACATTCTTTGTTTCGTAGTATGTCTCGGGAGCTTGATTATTTTTCGGAAAATATTCATGCATGGTTTTGCAAAATGAATCCATGTAATTTTTTGCAACATTGTAGTCTGTTTTTATACTCATCAATCTTGAAGATAAAGATAAGCGAAACTGACCTTCACGACAACCTTCATATATAGGTTGTTTTGTCGGATCCAATAGGTTGAAGAATCAACATGCATCGATGTTCAGCATCTCTTCATGCGTTTGTTCATTAACAACTCCAGGAAAAGCATCAGACACCATTTCCACATATGGATTGGTCATTGATGCTTCATAAATAACTTCATCATTTCTTTCTTCTTGTGCATCTTTCACAATATGATTAGCATCGTAATTTTCTCCGTGAAAAAAACCAAATTTCATAATTCTCAATGAAATCCACCTTGTAAAGATGTTTGCAAACAATTTCTTGACTTCGATGCTTTATGCATGGACATATCATTGTCCCATGTTCTTGACACAAAGGTTGCATCGATGAAATACTAATGAATTGCTTTAATCTGTGTAAGAATTCTTGTGTAATCTTTTTGGTTATAAGATCTTTTCTTTTATACATCCACTCTCTCGATCTATATATATCTCTATTTGAAGAAGACGACATTTTGTTGAAAATATGTTTGTTGTTGATGGTTTGATGCAATCTTTGGTTTTGATCTAAAATAGTACAATTTTCAACGGACATCCGTTGGAAACCCCAGCGGATGGCCGTTGGAAGTTCACATGAATTTATTTCCACCGGTAAACCTCGAAATTAACAATTTCAACATGCATCCATTGTAATTTGCAACGGTCATCCGTAACAATTATCAACGGATGCCCGTTAAAATATTTTTTCCCATGTTCTAACGGGCTTCCCGGACAGCGCCAACGGAAGATATCCGTTAACCTTCCTTCTTTGATGTCATGGTAAATTTGCAAATACATTTATTAGATGAGGCAATATTCGGTGGCCCAACGAAATAGAGAAGATCAGAAGAATATCAAATAAACTATCTATACCAATATAATCCTCGATTTGGTGAAATTCCTGAAATCTTTACACCAAATAGACGTACGAAAGGGAATCCGAGGAATATTGGTGAACACCAGAAGTACAAAACGATGACAATCGATCTTTTAATTTACAAACATATATATATATATATATATGTGTGTGTGTGTGTGTGTTAACATATTTGCATTACATGATCTTTGATGAAGAAGATAATGCTTTTCAAATATCAATGGTTCGATCCAACCATAGGACGCGGTACACAAAGAAATTGATGAGGAGGGATTGACATCAAATCGGGACGACAATATGCAAAATATGATCCATTCATCGCAACAGATCAAGCAGATCAAGTATATTACATGCACTATCCAACAAAATTAAAACGTCAAAGAGAGGAGTGCTAGACTGTAGTTAAGATTAAACCGCATGTCGTTATAAACACATAAGAAAAAGATACATTGCAAGTCGATCACACTAAGCCAATGTAATTATTTAATCTTGACCATCATGAAGAGAGTTTTGCAAGGATCGACAAAGAGGAAAAATACATCGATAATTATGAAGACGTTGAACCGGAAGATGCAGAAGATGAACACGATGACGAATTGCATGCACCATCGAAGGAATACTCACCAATTGAAGAACCAACAGAAGAAGATATGTGAATTATTTCATTTTGATATCAAACTTTTGTAAATTAATTTTTTTTAAATAATGTATTCCATTTTCAGTGGGAATTCATTAAAAATTGAAAGAGACACTTGTTGAATCGTAAAAATTATGTTTGAAACATAATAAAATTTATATTTTTTTCATTTTTCAATGGTCATCCGTTGGAACTTCCAATGGATGCCCGTTGAAATAAATGACAAAGTATCAACTATCATCTGTTGGAAGATTTCAGCGGTCATCTGTTGGTTATTTCCAATGGGTATTCATCACTGGTTTTCAACGAGGATCCATTAGAATAGGTAATGATGAGCTATGCTCTGCCTAGGTAGCTCGTCGCACTGAAAACATGAATTTCGATTGGCATCCGTTGGAACTTCCAATTGATTCTCGTTGAAAAGAAGAAGTATATATGTTATTTGACGTTCGTTGCCTCGGGAACATAGTTTCCAATGGATTCCCATTGTAAAATCCATCGTCATGTCAATAAATGATGTTCGTTAATTAGACGTCGTTCACAACGGATATCCATTGGAAATTTAGGATTTTTAAACCGTTGAAAAGTATTATTTTCAACACAATCTCAAAACCAAAATAACAAAGTCTTTCAAACACTAATCCTAAACCCTTAAAAATAATGAGAGCTCGACGATTGATCGATCACTGTAGATTGTTAGCCGGTTCTGCAAGAGCCCTGCCACCACCACCTGCGCCTCAATACCGACCCCTGTCATCTATATCGGCACTACTGATATTTAATTAGAACATGATAGGGTGGATATCGATTCTTTAATAGATACTTTCGGTGAGTGTCCAACTGTTAACATCATCAATCACGAG
Organism: Gynandropsis gynandra; assembly: GCA_036759665.1. NCBI lineage: Eukaryota > Viridiplantae > Streptophyta > Magnoliopsida > Brassicales > Cleomaceae > Gynandropsis > Gynandropsis gynandra. The sequence goes on along the minus strand of CM071864.1, from coordinate 37,079,616 downwards.
CGTTCTAAGGAGACCTTACGATATTTACACAAATATATTTATATTAATTCTTTAAATTGTCTAATGATTCGTTTACACATGTAGATTTTATTTGAATGATATTTTTGAACACATAAACATCATTATCATCTAAGGTTCTTGTAGGATCGATAGTACTATTCCAGCTAAAACACCAAAGTTGATACACCGCCGATGGTGGTGTACTTTTATCGTATGTGCTATAATATAAGGTTTGATTTACTATTATTATCAAAGTTTTGCAATAAATTAATTGTTTTACGTTTAATTTCTTAGTGTGCATATAGATGGCAAAACGAGACATCACACATCGATACCGTCAAGATGGACGATATGCAAACTCGGTTAGGCTTGATGATGAACAATGCCAAGTGCAACTACTACAACATGAACGCGAGACTAGCATGGGAATGAACAAGGTTTTTAACCAACTCATCAAGCATTGAGAGTCGGAGGACGTAAAAATCAAAATCGAAAAGGCCAAGAAGTATCCATAGGACAAGAAAATTCATGGGATGGTCTACATCGCCATACCACGGGAGCGAAGTCTTTAAAAAAAAGAAAGAGTTAATAAGCAATTTTCTTTATAATTAAAATTTATTTTTCTGTAAAATTTTTATCTAATGATACTATTTTAATGTTATAAATGTAGAGGATGAGAAGAGAATTGACTTTTTTGAGTTGGTCGTTGAGACTCATGTCAAGAAGAAGCTCGTCGTCGAGGAAAAGGTCAAAGAACCCGAGCTGGTTGACCCTGGGAAAGAGCGCATGATGGAAGCTGTGATGGTGAAAAACAAACAACAATCATAAGCTGTCGGTTCATCTCTTGATGAACTTAGTCCTTTTCTAAAGGACAGAATTTATTTACAGGTAAATAACTTTAATAAATCATCATTTAAAATTTTTTAAATCGATATAATAACTTTAATTTGTTGCATATTGCACTCTGTTAGACCGCATAAAGGGTGTCTATCTGGTATGGATTCTCTATAAAAAGATATTGTAGAGGACGGCACGACTGTACCATCCATGGTCTAAAAGACGTACACTTGAAAACGACGCATCGAACAACTCAATGCTACATTTCGAGAAACGCGAGGCAAATGCGTCATATGGAGCAACACAAAGTTGATGACTGATCAAACATATCAACCACCACCACCTACAGTTGAAACACCTTCCTGATTAATTAGAGAAGACGAAGACGAATACGACGGTACTGAGATAAACCGATTATAGGCTCCGAACCAACCCCTTCCCGATGAATTAGAGAAGACAAAGACGAATACGACGATGTTGGTTTAGATGATACTTAGAAAATTCGGTTTAAAATTTTGTATAAAATTTGTTTTTATATATTTTTAATAATTTTGTCAATTTTAACGGAAATCCTAGAATATGTCCACACAAACCTTTGTAGACAATACAAGCCAAGTCACTAGACGGAAATCCTAAAATATGTCCATGTAGACCTTTGTAGACAATACAAAATATGTTTACAAATGATTATTATCACATGTTGTGGGGTTTTTGTTTTCTGAAATTGAAGTTAGACATGCTAGGGATATTTATAAAATTTCTAAACCTATTGGAAACACAAATTGACAGATAATTGAAAAGATTGAGATCAAATAGAGGATATTTAAAAAATTTATAAATATGTTAAATTTATATGCTAGGGATATTTATAAAATTTATATGTTAAGATTGAACCAATATGTTTTTTCATTAACTAAGTATATGTATTTATAAAAGAGTTTTTCACAAAAGAATTGGAAACACACAACTTTGGAATCAAAATGTACCCACTACTAATTTTGCTAATGCAATCGGACATATAACAGTATTATTACTCTACTAGGTAATATCCCGCGCGATGCGCGGGTGTTTATATTAATTTTTACAACACGATACTAATATTTAGTACACCTGATGTCAACCACATGCACCAGAAGAGATACTCTGATATCTGTTCAAGTGTTGCTCTGAAAGTAGCAACCTGCAAGGTGAAATTTTCAGCCAGAGTTATAAACATCAGTAAAGCAAGACTATAGTCTGAGACCTTATTATATATAGACAGTATATTGTTTGATATAAAAGACCAATCATAAGAATCAAATAAACAAACATAAAGTAGGGCACACTAATTGAAAAAAGATGAAGGTTCGCAGTTACTCAAGTTTGAAGAGTTTACCGAAATGGTTGGTAACTTTTGAATAAAACCGATGGTGTCTGTGAGAAGAAACTCCTCGTTTTCCATCTGACGAAGAATCACATAATAAATATCTCATGTTAATACCTTGTTACCAGAATCAGATACGTCAAGTTAATAATAGTATAAATTAGTTGTGGACAAAGAACTTTTAAGACAGTCAAAGTTACTACATAGTACACTTCCATAGAAGGCATTCCCTAACAACTTACCTCATCAACCTCGACATTGAAGGCTACTATACCGCCAAAGGCGACATTGAAGGAGGGATGAGTTAGGGATTCCAAGCACTGATTTTGGTGGGAGTAATTACGAAATGACAATTAATGATACTAATCAAGATTACGTTAATGGAGGTAGTTTGTTAAATGGGTTTAATGATGCGTTATGGGAGCGTGAAGACGAAGCGGCTAACTATTACACGTTGCTACAATCTGAACTATTCATGTAGAATCATATGGTTATAAAATATATTAGGAGATTAACAAAAAGAGGAAGAAAAATAGCTAAATATATGAAAATGGGAAAAAAATTAAGATGGTTTTTGTTAATGGATTTTAATTCATTTTCAGTTAACCCTTCTTTTTCCATATTGTTGACAAGTGTCCTCTTTTTTATTAATCCCGTTTAGTATATTACCTAATTGATTCATTGATTTGTAGTTCTTCTCATGGATAAAAAAATGCTTTTATTTTGTTAATTTTTTTAATAATTGTGGTAAGTCGAAGTCATTATCATTATATATATTACACCATAACTGGTAAATTATATAAATTAAATAATTTTATAATAAATATGAAATAAAATTTAGTGTAAAGAGAGAATTCTCTATGAAAATTTATGTATCCTTGAACTATAAAAGTTTTTAGCATATACATCAATGAATACGTCTAAATGTTAGACGGTTGTTTGTTATTTGCGACTTATTCCTAATGAATTTTATAATATGGTTATCAACTATCTATTCAGGTTCTATTTAAGATTTTTAATTTTGGTATTATATTGTTTTATTAAATAATTATTTCGTAATCATAATGAGATCCAAGTGGGGTTGAATTAAAAAAGATAAGCCTTTTAAACCTCAGATAAAAAAAATCACACCGATTACTTACACAAGCTTTTTACCTATCAAATTAGATGGCTGGAGATTACCAGAACAAAGGCCAAGTATTGAAGATCAAGTTCCAATCATGGAATATACCTGCGTGGCTTGTGGAGCCGGAGAAGGCCGAGAAAGTTTTGCAGGAGCAACAGAAGGTCTTGGCCTTTGTTCTGGTTCGGTACTGTAACTATTCTTGTTAGGACCTGAATACCCATCTGTTAAACCCAGGAGTAAGTACAAGAATATGTTCAATGGCTTCAACCAAATGCTTCTAATGGAAACTAAGAACCCTAAACCCTAGAATCTGGTTCCATACTCACTCTGAGGCATTGGTGAATGCCCAAAATCTGGAACCTGCCAAGAGAAAGAACAAGAGAAACTTGAGAATGAAACATAGCCACGAACGAAGAGGAAAAATGGGTTCAGTTTTTTACCTGTTGTGAACTACCATTCAGGGGAGCTTTCTGCTGAGGTGAGTTCCCATCGCCTATTATACATTGTTGCAGTGAATGATTAATCTGTGATTTTCCCGGGAAAATAAAAAAAAAAGCTTTTTTCCTATCAAATTAGATGGCTGGAGATTACCAAGTTGATTAAGTTTCACCCATTCATCCACAGTGTCCTTCCATTTTCTACAGAAACAGAGCCATTTGAAATCAAGAATTATGGTAACTTGACAAGCTGTTTTGCTAATCTCCGGACATTGTTGAATGAATGCTTCCGAACCCGATTCACATATCTTCCAATATCAGTCTCCTGATGAACACCATAACCATGATCATCAGAAAAAATCCTTACATGAGCTTTTTTAGGGTTTGGATTGAGTTTACCTGAAGAGCTTTGAATGTTATGTCCATATCTTCCAAACTCTCAAGCAACTCAACCAGAGATTCTTCCGACTGAAACACACAGGAGAAAGTTCGGTCTTAAACCCTAAATCCAAACATAGAAAACTGTATCCAATTCAACATAAAAAACCCTAAATACAACGCCGTCGAACAGATACTCATAGAGCGCTTCTCACTCGCGAACACAATGCTGACACAGAGCTTCGCCGCTAGGATCCCAGCGTCCCAATCCAGAGCGAACACGATGCGGACACAGAGCTTCGCCGCTTCTCTTCTACTCTACAGCCGCCCAATACAGTCTCTGGACGTCGCCGATGCTCAGTTTCGCGATCCCAAGTTCCCTGAAGCTTGAATCCATGGCGTATACGCATCGACGGATAGAAAGATTTCTGATAGAAATTGGATATTGCACAAATGCTTCGGTACACATTCTGCTAATCGATGACGGAAAAAATGAGAAGAACAACCGATTACCTTCAATTTCTAGTCACGGAGAGCGACTATTCCGGTGGATCGCGAAAATAGCCAAGAGAAGCTTTTGAAGACAACCCGAAAAAATAGCCAAGCATGCGCCGAGTTGATGTCTTCTGCGGGGTTTCGAAAACTCACAACAGACACCATCGTTGGCTGTAAGAGAAGAAAAAACAAAAGGAAAAAGGCAGAGTAGATAATACCTTAAGACAAAACCCTAAACGACATATTACGGAGAGGAAACCGAGAGACTGTGGGAGAGAACCACGTTTATCGTGAGGATAAAGAAGAGATCGTGGAGAGAAGTTGAAACGGGTTACATTTAGGATTTTTTTAAAATAAATGGAGGTTGCTGACATGGCGCGCTGAGAGGATAGAATCGCTGAGAAGTCAGAAAAATTACAAACTTTTAATATATTGATTATAATGTAAAACTCTATATTCTCCAATACCCTCCCTAGTAAGCTTGTATGTGGTCACACGTGTGTGAGATTATACTATCTTCAAATAGAATTTAAAATACACCAAACTATAAAATTGGAATTATAGCCAACACTAAGTATTTATAATGTAATCGAAAATATAACAATATTATAATTCAAACATAATATAAAATCTCAATTTTCTCAAATACTCTCCATACGTGGTTACACTTCTGCGATGGGATGATCTTCAAACTTGAACATAAATATATTCTTTTTAAATGGGTGTTTCATCAATTATGCGATAAATGAGAGTCATCTTCCATCTACATATGGAGTTGCGAGATCATGGGCAACCCAGTTAGGGTTTAGTTTATGCATACATTCCTAGACAAGAATCATCCATAACCCAATCGAGTATCATCTTATGCCTATATATCTAGTGACGGCCAAGAATAAACGCATTATCTATTTTTTTAAAATTGTTTGGAAAGAATGAGATGGATATAACACAATAAAAGGTTTATAATTTAACTCAAAAACGAAAATTTAATCGCGATATATTCTTTAATAATTATCTTTATTGTCTTCATTGTCACCATAATTGTCAACTATCATCATGTTTGAGGAAGCTAATTGAACCTCAAAATCTAATATAGATCTTAGATTTTGATATCATATCAAATATGAAATTGATTACAACACAATATAACTCTCTTTTTCACGTCCATTTGGACCCAGTATGGATAAACAAAATCAGCTTGCACCAAATTCTATTAACATGTTAATATAAGCCAATATATTTTTCAATTAACTTAATAAATTTATTTATACAAGAATTTTGCAGAATAAAATTGAAAACACATCAAAACTATAGAACTAAAAATATACTCAATAGTTATAATGTAATTGAAAATAAACAATATTATTCTACATAATGTAAACTCCATATTCTCCGGTATCATAAACCCTTAAATTTTATAAATTTTATTATCAAATAAAATATCAATTTTCAAATTTTGTCAAAAATTTTTCGTGCCACATCAACATAAATATGTTGATAGTTTCCGTTTTCCTATATTTATTTGTGATATAAGGAAATATCTGCTTAAAATCAAACAAAAACGGTATTTTATTTGGTAAAATTTTTATTATATTTTAATTTAAAATTTAAAATAATTAAAGAAATTTATAGAAAATACTTCGAATAGTTTGAACTCAATATACTTAAAGAAAAGAAGAATATCTCGAACCACGAATAGAAGATATGAGCATGTGAAATAAAACCGCTGTTTGAAGATACATTCCAAATAAAAAGTAGAAAAGAAACTAAAATAAAAATAATTTATACAAACAAATCTTTATGAGCAAAAAAGGAATTATTCTCGTCATTGCAAAACCCAAAAGAAACCTCTTCTTTATGAGCAAAACCTCTTACGGGACAATAGGTATAAAAATAGAACAAATGAATGGTCCATTCTTCTTTATTATTCATTCGTTCGTCGATTAAGTTGATCTCCTTTATAAAAAAAACTTATTATTATTATTATTATTATTATTATTATTATTATTATTATTATTATTATTATTATTATTATTATTATTATTATTGTTATTATTATTATTATGGCAGCTAATTTGGGGAATGTAGTCACACGCATTTACGAAGAAATTGAACCATTTTGTCGATGGAAGAAATCAGAAGAAATCGACATGCTTGAGATTCATCTTCCACCAGGTTGGTATCATATATTATTATTATTATTATTATTATTATTATTATTATTAGTATTAGTATTATAAAAATACGTAATTACGAAGATGTTAGTATAACTACAAGAAATTCACTAATGTGTAACAAGATGTTTTCTACGTCTTTTGTAATACGAACTAGATCCGGTACATGTTTCTGCTACAATTAACAAAAAAAAACATAAAAAATTTCAAAATAATCAATTAATAATTTGATGTTGTTCTTTTAGGTTCCAAAAAAGAGCACCTGAAGATTCAAATCAACAATCTCGGTATACTAAAAATAACCGGAGAATGTCCGGTAGATCAAACCAAAATGGTCCGGTTTAGCAAAGAACTCAAAGTGGAAAAGAATTGCAAAAGAAGTGAGATCCGTGCAAAATTCTCAAAGGGAATTCTCCATGTTACAATGCCAAAATCAAACCCTAGAGCTTCTGCAGAGTGTCTAAAGGCAAGCATATGCCAAATCCCACATGCGAAAACAGAGGATTTAAGCAAACAGAAAGATGAGACTTCAATTTCAAAGGGTTCAGGCCAAATTTATAGATGTTTTAGCTCATTGAGGCAAAAATTGTGGAACAAAACGGTGGTCGAGGGCCTGGTTGCGGCAGTTGTGGCAGCGATTGCCATTTTCGGAATGGTTAAGGCCTATGAATATTTCACGGCATCTCCGTTGTGAAGTGGATGTTTCAATAATATTATGGAGTTTCTTCTTCTTTGCAATTTTAATTTGAATGAACATATTTGCATTTACATTATTTCCAATGAAATTTAAATAAAGACTGCTTTAAAGTGATAAATGTTTGTGTTAAGAAAAGACAAGATATATTTTTAAAGTCTATTGTTCTTTAGGGCAAATCATTTCTAACGTAAGACTTTTGAGTCGACCATGTGCGTGTAATTTGTGCCTCATAATGTTGAGGAAAGTTTAATTTTGATGGAATGACTCTATTATTTTCTAATTTCCGTAAATGTCTATGAGGAGAAAAAAAGTGTTGAGCTAAAGAATATATTAACTACAAGAAAAAGGAGGATTTCGGGACTGAATTTGCGGACCGAGTCAGCCGTTTCTAAATTTAGGGACAAATTAGGGACTACTTAAGGACGGAATAATAAATCCGTCCCTAACCGTCCGCAAATTTGTAGAATGCAGAGTGGTCCCGAAGTCGTGCGTAATTCGGGACAGATTCGGGACTAATTTTAAGGCCGTCCGCAAATTGCGGACGGTTTAGGGACTACCTAAACGTCCTTCCGAAATTTCGGACGGATTCACAAACGGTCCGCAAATTCCGGACGTATTCAGGACGGTTCATCGGGAAATATTCATCTCATTCCGCAATCCGTTCAGAATCGGTCTTAAAATTTTCTATTTAATCTCTCATCTTCTACCCGTTTCTCACACACAAAACTCATATATTTCTCTTTATATCTTGTTATCGTTTGTGATTATAATGGCATCCTCGTCGAGATCGAATATTTTCTTTTTCGAGACAGTAGATGTATAGAAGAATTGATCCGAAAACTCACAGTGTATCGAAGGAGTTTGTAGAAGGCCTTACACAGCTTATGAAGGTGGCGACAAATCAACAAGTTTATAGAGAAAACGGTAAGTTGGTTTGTCCATGCGTAAAATGCAAAAATGAAAAATTCGTTAATGAGAAAACCGTTTGGAATCATTTCTATTTAAGAGGGTTTACTCCAAATTATTTATTTGGTTAATCTCATGGAGAGAATTTTGCACCACGACCCAGTAATGTTGTGGAAAATTTTAGTAGGGGTATCGTAAATCATGAAGTGTCTTAGACTTTTCAAGATGTAGAAAACCCTAATGTAGAAATGGTACAAAATGCATTTGTCGAAAGAAACGAATATGAAAATATTGAAGAAGATACGAATGAAGAAGCAAAAACTTTTTTTGAAATGTTAGAAGTGCTAGGCATCCACTCTATGATAGTTGTTAAGTGGTCTATCACGGTTGTCTTTATCTGCACGGTTGATGAATTTGAAGACTGAAAATAATCTTTCATAGAATTGCATGGATTCTATATCGCAATTAGTAAGAGATTATTTGCCCGAAGATAACAATGCAGTCGAGTCATATTATGAAAAAAAGAAGATGATGAGATCATTGGGTTTATTTCCGTATCAAAAGATTGATGTTTGCCAAGACACCTGTATGATTTTCTAGAAAAAAACTTTGGACTTGATCATTTGTCGATTTTGAGGAAAAGATCGATTTTATTTGACAAGAAATGGAAAATCGGTTC
>CM071864.1:36993269-37068900 GCA_036759665.1 Gynandropsis gynandra | reverse complement strand
TGTGAATATCTACGGCCTTTTGAAAGGTAATATCCTATAAATATATAGATTCAATTGCGTATGCGTATTTTATTTGTGATATTAACATAATGTTTCTGACATTTTTCAGGATGTTTGATGATGTATTGAAGAATACATACATGAATATTGATGAATCTCAACTCCAAGAGCTTAAAGAAAGAGATTTCTCCACAAGGATAAGACAATATGTAAGTAAATGATAGATATATATTATTGTTAAAGGAAGATATTTCTCCACATGGATAAGACGTTTATATCGATGATTGTTTCAGTTAATGCAGATTGAGATTGGCAATTACCCGTTATGGCTACGGGATCTTGTTAAAAGACCAACTCTAAAAGTTATGAGTTGGTCCATGTATTTTACACGTGGTTACAACTTTCATACTTATGAGCACGGAAAATTGAAGTCAACTATGAATATGGTGTATGTGTGAAAGGTGAAAGCTATTGTGAATCGACCGACGAACCAGATTTTTATAGGATTTTGAAAGACATTTTGCAATTGGAATATCCAGGTATTAATACTAATAATCCAAAAAATTTCCTTTTGATACCACGTATGTTATATTTCGAATATGTTGACTTATATTTGCCATTTTTTGGAGGTTACGTCGGTTTAAGAGTGATGTTATTCTGATGTAATTGGTTTGATCCAATAAACGGTCGCGGAATAAGAATAAACAAATTAGGTGTTGTAGAAATTAATTCTATAAGAAGATATGCAAAATACGAGTCTTTTATTCTTGCGTCACAAGCCGAGAAAGTTTGTTATGTTTCCTATCCACATATCAGACGATCTTCACGTTGGCGTTTTGCAATGAAGATACTTCCAATGGGTAAATTTATAGACAAAACATAAGAACAACAATTGGTCATGCAACAACAAAACACCGAGATTGTTGCTATTGATGAAGTTACAATTGAAACATTGGCACATGGTGAAGTCGAAGAAATTGAAGATGAAACGATAGAAGGAAACAAAGAAGATGAAAAATTTAAATCAAATTCAGAATCACAAGAATCGACGGAAGAATTATGTGACTCTGAATCAAATTCGGACGTTTAAAGATATGTTATTTTTATATTTATATTGTGTTAACGAATATATATATATATAATGTTTTATGAATTGTTCAATCGATTAAAACCCGTCCCTCGGTCGAAACCCGACCTTCGGTCCAAACCCGACCTTCGGTTTGTGCGCAATTTCCCGGGGGGTGGGGGAGCCTCGTCTGGAATCGGTCGCCAAATTCTGGACGCGGCTCGGGAACGGTCCGGAAATAGTCTCCAATTTCTAGATCGATCGCGACCCGCGTCCGGATTCGATCTCCAATTTCCGGACGGATCGCGACCCCGGTCCGGAAATGGTTATTTATTCTTGGCCGAACTTCATTTCTCACATCCTCTCAGCCAATTTTCTTCCCGTTTTCGCCTAAAAGTCCGTGTTCGTCCGACGCCCGTCCGACGTCCGTCCGTCTCCCGTCTGCTAGTCGTCCGCCGCGTCCGCCGAGGGTCTGCCGAGGTAACTTTCTCCTCGGTTGTATGGTTTAGGTTTTTTAACGGTTTTATGATCTTAACCCTCTCGCTATACCACAGCCTGTCCGCCACCTGTCCGCCGACCGTCCGTCGAGGGATCGTCGCTCGGTTGCCGAGGTTCCGCCGCTCGCCGCCTAGTGTGTCAGCCATCCGCCACCCATCGCTTCGCTAATGTATATTTATGTAGATAAGTTGTTCGATTAAATGCCTAAATGATATATATGTGTATTAAGTTATTAAATATAAGTGTGATATACAAAAACTTCATTATAGTATATATCAATATACTATAAGTTATATACGGCATAATATATTCAAGGTATAAAATGAGATTTCGAAAAGAATATCATAAATATGTCTACAAATATTTAATAGTATCGGTGCATTATGTATGTGTTTCATGTCTACAAAATAATAATAAGTATTATATCCTTAAAACATTATTGTAACCATCTATTAATTTGTATATCTCATAAACGTACGAAAGAAGTATGGTAATCATAAATTGTAAAGTCTCGTATAATTTAAATATATGTTTTTTAAAACTAAAAAAACATATATTAAATTATATGTGGTTTTAATTTTTTATTAAAATTAATTAATGTTTATATAACAATTAAAATTTTTAATATAAAAATTACTTTTAAATTACAATTTTAGTATGTCGCGTTGTGCTGGGAGCGGCGGTAACAACAGAAACCACTCAACATCTGAAGAAAGTGTTAATGGTCCACAACATCAGAGACAATCGGATCAAATATATTCGGATTTTATGAATCCGAATTTATTTCCGAATGGATCGGCACAATATATGGCGTATCCATTCTATCAGCAGATGCCACCGCCAGTCGAACCGATGATGCATCACGAGCCTCCGATGCATCAGAAACCAACAGTTGAAGAGCTTTTAGCAATGGACAAGAAAAGACGCAAACTTCCTCGTATAGATCCAGATGCAAAACCCGATGAACTTTGGTATACACTAACTTTAAATTAATTTTGTAACTAATTAAGTATCAAGTTTTAATTTACTTTTATTTTTAGGTTTGTTCGAAAGCAGCTTAATCGTCATATCACAAAGATAATGGAAGATGATTATGATCGTCTATGTTATAACTAGACGCGAACCGATCCAGAAATAAATGAACGATGGTGGAAAGCTTTAGTGTTATATTTTTTTAAATATTCATTTCATTATAAATTTTAAACTTAAATATAATATTTAACTAAATAATTAAATGGTTATTTTTCAGCAAAAATTTTATTGGAATCTCGCAATAACCGGACTAGTAAAGTCCGAATTTCAAGAGAATGTGACACATCGACTGAAAAATCTTGTATACGACACGAAAAAGGAGTATGATAAAAATCATATCAAACCCATTTGGGTCCCTGATAATGTCTAGGAAGAGTTGCTTCTCTATTGAGAGACTCCTGAATTTAAGGCAAGAAGTGAGCGCGCTAGTCGATCTCGTCGTTCTGATAGAGCGGGATATAGGATAAGTGCGCATACTGCTGGTTCCCGCTCTTTCGCGGAGGTTTACGAAGATATGGTAAGATTTATAATTTTTTAAAGTTTTATTACGAGTGACATTTGTTTAATACGTAAAACATCAAATTTGTTTTAGACGAAAGAGAAAGGATGTGAACCGACGTACGTGGAATTGCAAGAACGTACACACAAGAAAAAATCCGACGGTTCGTGGTAGATTCCGGGGCGAAACAAATTCACGACGATGTTGTGAACATGGCATCGAAACGAGTGTCCCAAATCCCGCCAAGAGAAGATGGGACGCAACCGACTCTTTCTCAAGAAGAATACAACGAGATGTATTTCGAGGTAAATTTAGTATATTGTTACAGTAAATTTTTTTATAAATAATTTAAATTTAAAACAAATGTCAATATTTTTGTAGCACGTAACACCGTACAAAGGTCATCTATTTGGTCTTGGAGGAATGACATCAAAACATGCGAGTTCCTCCAAAGGCAAGGAAAAGATCGCGAACGAGGAATTACAAAACACAATCTCGGAGATAAAAGCACAATTAGAACAACAAAACTCACAGTTCAACGCTCTGCAAAGAGAAGTTCAACGATCAAGAAGGGAACATGAGCAGTGGTTCAGAATGATGAAGGCACACATGCCCACTATCAATTGGGATACGACCGAAAACAATGATGATGACGACGATGATAATTCACAATTATCACCTACTAGTTTGTAAATGGATAATTTTAATATTATATGAACTATTTTAATATTGTAAGAATATTATTTATTTAATTTCAATTTTAGTTTTCGAAATTTTAGTTTTTTAATTTTTTTTTAAAAAAATTTCGGACGGGACATCTGCTGTCCAGAATTTTTTTTTATGATCGTCGGCCATTGCGACGATTTCCGGATTAACAATATGTTCGAAATTGCGGACGGTTTGCGGACTAAGTGTACCGTTTGTATTTGCGGACGGATTGCGGACGGAAATTGGTTGACGACGCTCATTTGCGGACGGCGCGTAGCAGTCCCTAATCGATCTCGAATCTCATTTCCGGACGGATTAGGGACCGATTTGTCAGTCTCTAATCTGTGAATTTCTTGTAGTTCCAAAAAAGAGCACCTGAAGATTCAAATCAACAACCTCGGTATACTAACAATAACTGGAGAATGTCCGGTAGATCAAACCAAAATCGTTCGGTTTAGCAAAGAACTCAAAGTGGAAAAGAATTGCAAAAGAAGTGAGATCCGTGCAAAATTCTCAAAGGGAATTCTCCATGTTACAATGCCAAAATCAAACCCTAGAGCTTCTGCAGAGTGTCTAAAGGCAAGCATATGCCAAATCCCACATGCGAAAACGGAGGATTTAAGCAAACAGAAAGATGAGACTTCAATTTCAAATGGTTCAGGCCAAATTTATAGATGTTTTAGCTCATTGAGGCAAAAATTGTGGAACAAAACGGTGGTCGAGGGCCTGGTTGCGGCAGTTGTGGCAGCGATTGCAATTTTCGGAATGGTTAAGGCCTATGAATATTTCACGGCATCTCTATTGAATAATATTATGGATTTTCTTCTTCTTCTTCTTCTTCTTTTTTCCAATTTCAATTTGAATGAACATGTTTGCATGTACATTATTTCCAATGAAATTTAAATAAAGACTGCTTTAAAGCGATAAATGTTTGTGTTAAGAAAAGAAAAGACAATCATTCATCTTTTTTTTTCATATCATAACTCTTTTACTTATCAAATGCTTTAAAATAATATACCAAAAATTATGGTACAAAATAATAAGTGTATAGTTATATAAAAAATTAACATATTGGTAATTTAAATAAAATTTTTCTTTTAAAATTCTTAAAATCTGGAATTTTTTTTCTAAAAGTAAAGGCGATTGATTACTTCTTTAAGATCTCGAATGGATACTATAAAATCTCAAAGTTTTTTTACACATTATTAGTGTGTTTGTCTTGCATAATGCAATATCCACGCTTCTTCATCTCGTTTCGTAATTGTGATTTTCTCCTTTCTCTTTCTTTTTGTATAGAACCTTTTAAACGAGCAATGATTTGCTCCGAACTATTGTGGAATAGCAGTTATTATATGTGACAAATGAGCTCAAGTCTATAACTCAATATAAACACGTAAAAAAGATATGTAAATACCATTGCACAACGTTGTTGGAAACAATTGTTTTTCCCTTGGAAAATATTGTTTTCAACGCGGTGAAAATGAGGAATTGGCATTAGCTAGGACACTTGGTAGACATCAAGCATTGAATTTGTGTTAGCAGTGGTAATACTTTGTCAAAGTCTATCGCTGTCACCGTGTCCTACGCACGTTTTCTATCATTGACGATATCACTCGCAAACGTGTTGACTGGTATGTCGACAAGATTAATAGGGATTAGTGTAAGACAAGATAACACCACGATAACACTAAATTGCATTATCCATTCCTAAAAATCCGTAACGAAAATCCTTGTAACAACAAACAACGATAATAAAACGTAATATTTGTGTAACCTTTCTTGAAATGTAAAATGAACAACAAGGCTAGTGGCATCGCAAGACCAATAGCATCGGTGTGAATGCTGGTCCAGATTTAGGAGGAGTAGAGTGCGAAGACGATGGATGCAGAATTTCTATAACCAATTCAAGATTGGTGAGCTTTGTTTTGTGAACTCCAGGATCAAAGGTCGAGAAACACTCTATGATAATGCATAACAGTGAAAAAACTATCCGAACTATGTCGAAGAACTGAACGACCAGTAAGAACGAGTTGAAGGCTAGGTTTTGAGAGCAACTGAACGACTGAGAAAACCTAAACCTTCTCTTTACTTGTTCATTATTGTAATTTAGTTTTAAGATGTAGATCCATAGGTTAGATCCTTGTTGTAGTTTAGAATATTTTGTATGTGAGTTTAACGAAGTTAATAATCAGAATAATTATTTTCACTTCCACGGTTTAATGCATATTTTAATCTTTCAGTTCGTAAATTGATCCACGGTTTAATGAAATCTTTAAGTTGCATGGTTTAATGCAATCTTTCAGTTGCATGGTTTCACTTATTTTCACTTCCACAATTTAAATCAATGTTTAGTGCAATCTTTTAGTTGCATGGTTCAATACAATCTTGCAGTTGCATGGTATCACTTATTTTCACTTCCACAGTTTAATGAAATGTTTAGTGCAATCTTTCATTTGCATGCTTTAATGCAATGCTTAATGCAATCTTTCAGTGGTAATCTGAATAATTATTTTCACTTCCATGGTTTAATGCAATCTTTTAGTTGCATGGTTTAGTTCAGATGGAGACATCAGTTTAGGCCAGATCAAATGTATTAGATAAACATGAATAATCATATCGATATGTATGTTAATTGATCTAGAAGTGAGGATAACGTGCGGTAATATGCTCAATATGTATGTCATTGTGCAGTGGTCTAAATGATTGGATATGAATTTGCATCGCGAGAGCATGTAGGTCAATGGTAGATGATTGAATTCCTTGACATGAATAAAGTGACAATAATACTTGAGTCTATCCTAATTGGTATATCACATTAGCTTAGTTTAGTTTATATTTTCAAATCATACACACACTTACCTTATAAATTTTTATTACCCTAGTTTTCATAGGTGATTAGTTTAAATCCTACTTAGTCCATGTTTTTTTATCATGGTATTACACGGTCGGTATCCTTTCAAAATGTTTAATCTAGGTATAATTTATAAAACTTGATTAGATACCCCAACTATTTAGAACAACATGCAGATGTGTTAACACCTAGGCACCATCGACAAAGTTTGCTCAGATCTTCCTCAACGAAAGGTTTGTAGATCTTCATCAAACAATGTGAAGGTCAGAATATGATTCCATGAAATGTGTGGTCTCTTCATTATTGCATTGCTTCAAAATTGGTCCCTCAAATCTATTTTTATTTTTTCACATTCCTTTTAAGATTGAAAGAGAACTATTTAATCAGATACTTCCATCGAAATAATACAGAACCACCCAACACAGCTTCATAGGAAGATGTATCATCAAATGCTTCATAACGTAAAAAATTGAGGAAAGACCTTTTCCACAACAAATAAGATGTGTGCACGTCATTTAGTTTTAATGTTTGCGAACAAATATCTTTGAAAAACAAGGTTAGACCACACAATAGTTTGTGAATGGTTTTAGGGAGAAATTCTACATAACCATTGAAAGAAATCATTGCATGAAAACATGAAAATCATGACATTTCATGCCTTTCAACTTTTCTCTATTGTGATTCACACATCGAATGATGTTTGACGCATAATCGTTTGAAAATTTAACATCTTATTCTAACCATTTTAGCTTTGCAATTTGGATACAACACTTAGTCTAAAAGTGAGTACATATGCTTTATATACCATCTCTAACTAAGTTCAAACTCTTTTGTGCACATAAATCTCCAACTTTGATTTTGTATTATCTCTCAAATTTCAGAGACATTCATTATCATATTGATAACGTTGTCAAAGAAACTTTTTCAGTATATGCATAGATCAAGGTTATGAGGAAGAAGATGATGTCCCCAATAAGGCAGATAAAAAACTACATTTACACCAATTGTGATAATCTCCAAATCTTTTACATCTATCATGCCCATTTACACCGCAATAAAAATCCTTTGTATCCGTCAATCGAATCTAACCGCTCAAATAATATCTTATTTCCATCAAATCTATGGTGCATGTTTATCTACCGTTTATTTTTCTTAAGATTTCTTATATTTTGTCAATGGATGGTCTAACGGTAGAAAGTTGTGATGACAATCAAATTGGTGCATGGTGTGATAGTTCCAAAAAGAACTTAGTATTGATATAATCTTTATGAAACCAACGAGCTTCAATGCCAAATTGCGAAGCTGGTGAACAAAGATAAAATTGAAAAAAAAAGTTTATCGTTGTGCAGTGTGTTGCTGACTCTTGGTTAAAGAAGAACAAAACATGGTAAATGTGTGATCTGATCCTAGACTGAAAAACGACATTAATTAATTTTTTATATATTGAATTTTAACAAAGAAAAAAATTAATAGAATTCATCTTATTTTTAATTTTTTTAATTTTTTTAGTTATATTTATTCTTTTTCAAAACTAAAACATCATTAAACCTTCAATGAAAAAAATATAAATGTCCGTCATATCTAAAAATAAAAGTGGACATGTGACTTTCAGAGATGGAAGTAAAAGAAGAATAATGGGAAACAAGTCACTTAAGGTAGATGTAAAACTACAACTGGAAAATGTCTATTATGTGAAAAGGTTGAAAGCAAATCTCATCAGCATCAGTCGGTTGTATGACAACAATTTTCTGGTGAAGTTTTCAAAGGAAAAACGTCATTTTTTATACTAACGATAATTGTTCATTGACAGAAATAAGAGGAAGAAATAATTGCTATGCATGGAGCAATGGATAAAATCATTTACAAGCAATGAGTGGTGGACTCAATCTATGACATCAATGGCTTGATGTTATTATTCGAAGAGTATCAAAGTAACACTCTAGAACCAAACACATCGAAATCGAGTATCATTTTCTAAGAGAACAATTAGAGAAGAAACAACTAGAGGTAGACTACGTACCTACTGAGCATTAATGAGTAGACATACTCACTAAACCACTAGATATGAACATATTTATATGTTCAATAAAATCTCTTGGGGTTTGTGAAATATGAGTTCTCTACTTGTTATGAAATTGAAAGTGAATGGCAAGTTCACATGATTTCTGAAAAAAAATGAAATATTATGGTTGAACTTATAATCTTCAAGTGTGTTTGACTCTCTTTTTAGTACAACTGATAAATTTTGAAGTGCACTTCAAAATGCCTGAGGTAAAAAAACAGAGAGAGGAAAACATCTAAAAAAATACAAAGTATTCCTACACTCCACTGTCAACCTAAAAATGAAAGTCTTGAATTTATATTTTGTTGACATGAATGTATACTCGGGTCTAAGTGGTGGGAAAACTAATAAACTTCAACGTCCTAAAGGTACATGATAACATGTCTACTCCGCTATGATAAACATCATATGAGTATATCCAATGAGGTAACCTGGATCTAAATGGTGGGATTAGATGTGGACATGAGTTAATGAAAACTCTGACGTCCTAGAAGTATGGAATACTAACAATAAAAAATGATGATACTAAAAAAAAGGAAAAGTGAGTAAGGTGAAAAAGACTCATTTTAAAAAGACGAGCAATTGTACTATCAAGAGGTCAGATGCATTTGAATGGTTAGTCGAATCTTTGAATATATTCAATCAAGTACAGTTCAAATGATGATCTTTATTCTTAAAAAAAGAACAGATTTTTCTAATGATTGCTGAGCTCATAGAGTAACATATATATAAAAATTGCTAAAATTTGATTAAGTATGCTTAGTTGTCTATAAGTCTCCTCTTATTTGTTTTGAGTCTATTTGATCTTAAAAGAAGTGATTAGTTGAATGTGATTAGGTTAAGGTGAAATTTTGGTAATTTTGAGAATAATCGGGATCATATTCATGAGAAAGAAGATCTCGAAAAAGTCATCCTTAATATAAAAAAGAAGGTGGATGCAATGAAAGAATAGCTCAACAAACTGCAAGAGCAGTTGCTATTGCATATCAAGGCCTTTCATCTTAGTGTTTTCTCTTCCCTATCTTATCTTGAGCGATCTTATGCGTTAATGTTCTAACATTTTTGAATTTATGCTCAACAAAACAAGGAGAGAAGGATAAAGGTAAACGAAAATGATAGCTGGTCATCATGTTGAACGATAGAAATTTCCGAAAAATCTGATTAATCTAGAGGAAGTGTTTTGAACTACGGTTCAAATTGTTATGTTGACGTGTTTTACTTGTGTTGACTTGATTGTGTGTTTTGAACCTCTTATGTTCATGCTAAATGTTGCTTTGAAAATTGTGTTTGAGCATAAAGTCAAAAAGGAGAAGATTGTTAGAATACAATGAACAAGTTAGCAAGCACTAGGATTAATCAAGTAATCACAAAGATCATGGAACAAGTCAACAAAAATAACAATCTTGGCCTAAAATCTAACAAGTCAAAGAAAAAAATTCCAAAAGAATATGACTTCCTTAAAATAAGACAACAAACAACAACTTAAATCTAATGGAATACCAATTTAAGGAAGGGAGCACAACAGCAAAGAGAACAATTCACGAGAGAGAGCAAAGAAAGTCAAGTGTATTCATGTGTGAAAAAACAAGCGAGTTGATCCTAACGTGTTCATAAATTCGATACAATTAAGCGTGTTGGGTCGGTGAGCGAGAGACTCATCTGTAAGGTTCATACACATAAGCTGTATAGAACTGAGGGAGAGTGAGTTGTGAGATTTACGGTTGGATACAGTCTGGAAATAACTCAGGGTCGTGAGATGTATTTCAGACGCATTTAAATGTACTTGGATGATAAATACTTGTAGTTGAACGTATAATGGTGAAGATCACAGTGGTTTATTCTTTATATTCAATTGAGTTTCATAAAATTTTCAGAGTACAAAACTAATGGTCTCCAAATTCTTCACACATTTTTCTTTTCCTTTTTTAAAGAAGAAAAAGGAAATATTGACCTTTAAAATGAAATAATGTTTATAATGGAAAAAAGGCCCTTCAATTTAATGCTCTCGATATCGCGAACCAGACAAAACCAACGAATAGTTAGCATTTCCATTGAAACTTTTAACAAATAAGACACGAGAAAACCTTGGAATCTAAAGTAACAGGAGACGAATTACAGAATACTTTACCGCTCGAAGGAGACTTAAGAGCTCGGAGAGCGATACGAGCGACCGAGTTTTGAGCTTGTTTCATGGTCCTGAAATAGCGAGACTGAAATGTGACGCCATCGAGCACAACCGACGCTTGAAAACGAGGACCGTGATCGGGACCCTCTCGCGTCATTACATACTCTGGCAAGTCCCATCGTAAAAATTGACACAAGTTCTGAAGCTTAGATTTGTACATTTCTTGTGTCCGAAACCATCCAATTCCTGAGAAAGAAAGAGGAGGAGGACAAGAAGAAGAGTGAGGAGGAGGAGGAGAGTCTGTAATGAGAAGTGGAATTGACTATATTGGTGTTGTGCTATTTATATTAGCAACGCACCACCCCACCCAAGCTCTGTAGAGAAATTTATGTTTGGATTTGTTTGAAGTAACTTTTTGTTTCCTTTTTTTGCTGGTTTTTTAGTTTTTTATAATTATTTATTTATTTATTTAGAAAATGAAATATATCAAGGACTTGAATTTAAATAGTTATTATTATAGTATGAAAAATTAATTTCCTTTATAATCGTTCCCAGAGCTGGGACATTTCTAAACAACAGTTCGCAAAATTATATTATATATCGTTTATTTTTTATACCAAACTAGATGATACTCGTGCGTTGCGCGGTTTTTCGATAATTATATTATATGTTTTTTAAACGTTATACATAATTCAAATTGTTATGACATTTTATATATGTATCGTTCAATATAAATGCATGGATTCTAATTTTCAATGTAAAAGTTTGAATAATAGATTTATAAGATGTAATGTAAACTAACAATGTCATTTATTTATAATATCATTGAAATTTTAAAACCTAATATGTTGGAGGTATTGATTATCCTTTGTAACACTTTTACACTGAAATTTTAAAACGCACGATATTAAAAAAATTAACATTTATATTAATCAATATTTTTTTTTGCGTCATCTCGTTGCGTAATTATCCTTTGTAAATGTATCAATCATATTTGTTAACACTTTGATCGTCATGCTCCAAATATTTACACCAATCAAAATCTAAAGACAATCAAGAAATTGAAACATAAGTTAGTTTTAAAGATTCAAAAATTATGTTTATATCTCAATAATGATTTTTAAATCATGTTATAAATTGAATTTAGTCCTACAAAATTATGGAGGTACAAACAGGAAAAAAATCATGTGAAAAAAACCAGTCCAAATCATGCAATCACTATCTCCAACAGTTTACGTTTAAAAATTTCAAAGATATTATGAACAAATGTCATTACATTACATCTTATTAAATTTATTGTTTAAACTTCTACATTGAAAATTAGAATCCATGTGTTTGTATTGACTAATACATATATCAAGCATAACATTTGAATTAATAAATTATGTATAATGTTTAAGAAACATACAATGTAATTATAAAAAAAACTATAATAGGTAAAATTTATCATTTGTATTTTGATCAATTTTAATATTTTATTTTTCATATTATTAAGTTATCAAAATTTTTTTGACTAATTTAAATTTATTTGAAATTTAATCATTTAGATCAAATTCTTTAGAAAATAATGAATAATAATTGATAAAAATAATAAAAATAGTTGTGAAAATTAATAAAAATAATATAATATTTTTTCTAATGAATTTAATTGATTTTATTATGAATAAGATTATGTAATGTTATTAATTTATATTAAATTATATTTTTGTTATTTATGATCAATATTATTCAATATACCTATTTTCGGGATATTGTAAATCATTTTTTTAGTATTAAGAATAAGGAATGTGAATAATTATTTTTTATAAATGTAAATAATTGCTTTTTAAAAATATTCATAATAATTTAGTTAATATATTAACTTTAAGATGTTTTTTATTTGGTATGAATTAAAATTGTTATTATATAAACAAATTTGATTTAATTTGATCCTATATTTTATTCATATATATCATTATTGATAGTATTCATCGTAATTTATAAAATCACTCGTTTTATAAACAAAAGTAACAACATGAACTACAACACAAATTCAAATAGAGAACATCAGATATCCTACACCGAGCCTTAATACCAAAGAAGGCATACTTGCATTCCTAGTAGCCGCAATCGAAAATTTGATATCACAACCTATATGAATAATGAATCAGAGCAATGAATTAACAAATTGTACGGAAGGGATGAAGGGTTGAAAAAGCTTTATTTTTATCATTGTTAATGAAGGTAGACTCAGCAAGTGGTGACACAAGTAATGCAAAAGAAAACAGAGTCAATAAAGAGTACTATATTTGAGAACTATTTTAGAAATTTTTTTTCTTTTATCATTGCCAAAAAAGTTGTGGTTGCTTTGTGTAGAACACCGTTTTATTAAGGCATAGAGAATTTGGAAGTAAAGCAAAAAGTATAAGAAAAACCTTTTCATCTGGAAGATCACGCCAATCAGCACCCGACCTCTTTGGTATTCTCTGACATCGAATGAGTTCCAGTTCATTCGTCTCTTTAGAAATGTGATCAGTTGATCATCTCGTTTTCATACGTATTTCTTGCACGATTTAAGAGACGTTATATATATATGTGTTGCTTTACGTATAATTCCGTATCCGTTTTACTTGTTTTCGTGTTTTTCATGTTCTTACAGGTTTTTACGCGTATTTGATTCATTTTGGAGCTAAAGGAAATGCACAGAGCTAAGGAGCAACTTCGAGGATCATCACGGGACAAACGGGACAAGATTTAGCATGGAGAGTCTCCACCCGGTCGGGCACAATTCATGCACGATCGGGCAAAAGCTACGGCAAATTTGGTGCACAATTCATGCACGACTCGGGCAAGAAAATGCCCAACCAGCTGCCTTATACCCGAGCGGGTTCACACCATGCCCGATCGGGCATCCCTTGCAGGCCATGACTCGCGCGTTCTGCCCTAGCCGCACCCGAGCGGGCACATTCAACGCCCGAGCGGGTCGCGACCCGAGTAACCATCTAAGTTAAGTAAAATTAACTTAAAACAAACACTACAAGAAAATCAGGTTTTAGGGACCGACAAATCGGTTCCCAATCCGTTTCTAAACTGGTTTAGGGACGGATTGGAGACGACCAATGGTAGTATCCAATCGCGCGACTCTAAATATTTTCCGTCTCCAATCCGTTCCTAATTAGGGACGGAAATTTCAGTCCCCAATCCGACTCTAATTAGGGACGGAAATTTCGGTGTCGAAAGTTTGGAAACGGACCACAAATCCGTCTCCAAAATTGGAAACGGCTTGGGTGCCGTCTCCAAAATTGGAAACGGCATGCCTGCCGTCTACAAAATTGGAAACGGCTCAAAAACCGTTTCCAATTTTTAAAAAAAAAGATAAAAAAAAAAATTATGCGTACGATCATCGCCATTGCGGAGAAGGAACTTGAACTCTACTACAGGCACGTTGCTCTCTATGGTGACCCTAATAACAGGAATCCTCTTTCGATCTTGGATGCCACATATTCCCCCACCTCTGCACGTACCCCGCCACTACATCGACAACGGGTTAACCGATCCGGTGCCCCAGATCCGGACCTCGGCGGCCAACGCGTACTACATCGGATTGGTCAACGCGAAACAGAGAGAAGAACTGGAGATAGCACAAGAGAGAGCCGTGGAACTGGTGAGGATGAGGAAATGGAGGGAAGCAACGGACGCTAGAAACGATGTGCTGAAATTACTGCAGAACATGACCGGTTTAGCTACTCTGTATAACTTCGGAAGGAGATTTCCGTACAGGTCGAACCTGGTGGACGAGCTTCTGAATCGAGGAGAGGCAAAGAGGGCGATGGGGGTGAACGAGAGCGTGCGTTTCGAAGGGTGCAATGATGAGGTGGAAGAGGCTCTCCACGGGGACGTGATGAAGAGCGCGAAGTTCATGGTGGAGTACGCGGTGGAGAGGACGAAGGTATTGCTATACCAAGGGATGTTAGACCTGAGAGACAATAAATGAAATCGATGAATAATATACTTCTGTTTGAGCATCATTCACCGGTAAAAATGTTGTAAAGCTTGTGAAATTGAGAAGTTTTTCTCCAAGGTTCCTGAAGTAATGATGATCATAACGAGGGATTGACGATGTTTTGTTTACTGTATTTTAAACAAAATTATCAATTGGAAACGGAATTCAGTCGGTTCCCAATTGGAGACGGTCGTTTAATTTCCGTCTCCAATTGGAAACGGAATGCAGTCGGTTCCCAATTGGAGACCGGCGTTTAATTTCCGTCTCCAATTGGAAACGGAATGCAGTCGGTTCCCAATTGGAGACCGACGTTTAAATTCCGTCTCCAATTGGAGACGATCGTTTAATTTCCGTCTCCAATTGGAAACGGAATTCAGTCAGTTCCCAATTGGAGACGGCTAATGCCCGTCTCCAAATTTTTTTTATAAAAAGTTATTTATGTAAAATTACACGGATTAGGAACGGATTAGGGACTAAGAGATTAATTTTCCGAAAAATCGTCACGAAACTGTTCCTAAATCTGTTTTTTGAAGTCCTAAATTTAGTGACGGTTTCAAATCCGTCTCCAAATTTGGAGACGGATGGTCTGCCGTCTCCAAATTTGGAGACGGATGGTCTGCCGTCTCCAAATTTGGAGACGGATGACATGTCCGTCTCCAAAATTGGAGACGGATGGCCTGCCGTGTCTAATCGGTTCCCAGTTAGAAACGGATTAGACACGACTCTTCGGTACCCAAATTTGGGGACGGATTAGTGACGGATTTCATTTTTCGTCCCTAATCCGTTTATAATCTGTTTCTAAATTTAGGGACGGAAATGTCGGTTCCTAAATTCCGTCCCTAATTTTCAATTTTCTAGTAGTGAAAAGGGAACTCGTGGGGGAGATTAAGGAAACACTTAGACCAACGTAAGACACATAAAAGGAGGCAGATGACGACATTAGAGGGAACCTTTCATTCAGTTCGTGATTGGAGAAGAATTCTTGCGAGGAGGCAAGCAAGGAGCATTGGAGATCAACCCGACACTTCGGTTTCGCTTGGTTTTCATTTTCCTTAGACTTTCTACTTTGTTTATGTTTGTTTACAGACGCATGAGCGAGTAGTTTGTTTATTCTAGGAGAAGGGATTAGCCCTTGGCTATCCCGGAACCACTTTCTATTTATCTTTGATGCATCTTCCCGTTTTAGTTTATCTATTCTCTATCTGAGCGCTTAATTGACTTGTTTTTACAAAGGCCACGTAGATGCATGTGTTAGGGATTAGGAGAAGGACTGAAAGGAGAATTTTAGTCCTAAAAGATCAGGTTTAGAACAACCGAGGTTAGGCCACGAAAGTAGGGTAGCAACGGTTGAGGGTGAAACGGATGAATCATAGAACTTATGGGTTTAGTTCAAGGTGCCAGCCACGAAAGTAGGGGATAACTTGACTAGATCATGTGTCTATGCCTTGAGAGAGGGTAGATATCATATTAGGATCGTCTGCCTTATATAGCTTAAACTGGGATTGCATGATAGATAGATTGATTGTCGGTTTTGGTAGTCTTGTGGTGAAACTAGATTTCTAAGACGTTTGTCTTATCGTTAGAACCCAAGTCGTTTATTTACTTTCAGTATTTCATCTTTCATCCATATTCGTTTGTTAGCAAGTTTGATTTATAGTTCGAGTCTAGATAGTGTTGCGTAGTCTCTGTGGGATCGACACCTAAAATACTACACACGTGCCGAGCATTTGCGGGTAGTTTAGGTTATTTTATTTAACTCTGATACGCATCATCAGTGAGAACAACCATGTTCCCTCTTATCCTCTTTTGGAACCATGAGATGGGATAACTTCGATACTGAAAAAAACAAACATCCAGTTTAAACATCAAACCAGTCAAATGTATGGATAACATGCTCTAACATTCTTCAATGCTAGTCTGTAAAGTTATATCAACCTAGAACGTAAGTGATAAAGATATTCAGAAAATCTTGCCTGTCCATAAAATCTTTATTCAGTTTTAGCCAATTATTTGGCCGTTTTGCAGGTCCATAGGTATCATCCGAGTTCATTGTTTTTAATGATTAAACTTTCACAACTGCACATGATCGCAGGTTGATGAAAAAAATGCGAGCGCACAATGAAATGAAGATCTGTCTAAATAAAGATACAAGAATTCAGATTCTCTGTAGGCATGATCAAATTGCTTAACGGTAATATATCATATAATAGACAATACTTTGCTTCGCCATAAAGAAAAGGAAACAATAGAAGAAGTCTAGAGTCTCCAAATATTGGAACATGTTTGTGTCGATGAAAATCTAGAAATGCTACCAAACATAATAATTTTAAAATACATTCTATAAAAAGTTTAGTCCCCTAGTATATACCTTGATCAATAACATCAAGGAATTTTTCTATTTCTTCAATATAATTGGACACTAAAGCAGTTGCAAAGTGAAAGTAACCAGGCTCTTCCTCAAAGGAATCAAATAGATTATGTTCAAAGAAAAAATCCATATTCACAACTACAATTTTGCACAAAATTTTCGTCAAAGCGAAAGACATCTACGTATGAGTTACCGATATGGATCACCTCTCGTCGAACGCTCAGATTCTCCTGTAGTAGATGCTGACCATTCAAATATAACATGTCGAAAGCAAAGATGCAGATTTCAACCTTAATATCACTGACATTCACATTTTAACGGGCTCGAGTACTGAGAATCTAGAGAAATAAAATATATAATATTTCAACCATCTAGCTCTAAACTTAATTGAGAGGAAGTGTCATCAAAGAATTCATAATTGGTAAAAAATCTTTCATGTCCATTGACGAAGTGAACTTTAGAATTCAAAATTCAGAGCTAAGACAAAACGATAATAGATAAAGCTTATAATTTAGTTGCTCATAAGAAGAAAACTTAGTAGATTCATCTCCAGAGATCTTAGCAGCTAACCATGATCCTATAGAGTTCCCAAAAACAACCATGTTCTCCTTGAGAGAATGTACTGTACTTAAAATTTAGGTGAACTCACGAACCTTACAATCTAATTCAGCATTACCTGAAAAGGGAATTTTCTTCTTCTCCCTGTCGTAAGCAACAAGCTCACAATCCAGAACAAATGATTTAATTGAGGATTTCTTCAATCTGCTTTAGAAGATATTCATATTAAGTAAAACAATGGCTGAATAGTTCATAGTTTCAACCATCTTTACCATAAGATTACCTTGACAATGCAAGAGCAACATCGGGAAACTTCCCAGTGTTTCTTTCTGCATTTCGACTATATATCTCAAATGAATCATCTTCCGTGTAATGTGTCTGCATAAGTTACATCATCAAAAACAAAGACACTGCACATAAACAATGCTGGTAGATGAATCTCATCGAAAAAAAATGGATATGGAAATATCACCTCGTCCAAAAGAAAAAGAAAGTGGGTTAGGTGGAGACGTGCTTACCCACAAATGAAAGTGGGTTGTTGCTTCCATCTGGTGGAGGTACTCGATGAAGTGTGTCCCAGGTCATCTTGTCTTCAAACTTATAATTCAAAATTTCATACAATTGCATACGATATTGTTGTCCAATCGCGAAGAAAGAACTTGTTAATTGCACAAAGGTAATTGCACAAAGGTGGGTTCGATCGAACCAGTCAAAAGGGTTCAAGAAGGAGAAAAGGAGCACATGCAAAAGAGGGACAATAATGCTAGTGATGAAGGGAGTTATGCGAAAAGGAGAATTTAGATATTGTTCTACGTCAGAGGAGAACTTGAGGGACCATTGGAAGGTTTTGCAAGCCGAAGGCTTGCGGGTGAGCCTTCATCGCTTTAAGTTGATGCTCGAGCTTGTCCTTCTCTGTTTTGAGCTTATGCTTCTCATCTAGCAGCTCATACCTCTTTCTCGAGCCCGATTCCTAAAAGCCATCCAAATCATCGAGGACACCCCATCTCAGCATTGTTGAATTGCTGGTTCACTGATGTAGGAGGATGCCTAATATGCTAAAGCAATGACAAAAGTGTTTCAAACCTAGCAACATCATATATGTCATCCATCTATATTCCTTTCTCTAGACAAGCTCTCCATCTATAGGAGAAGAAAAAAGAAGCAACAGTGGACTCAATCAAACAAATTTCCTTAAAACAAGATAATCTATACATAAAACATATCATGACACTAAAATGCAAATTGTTTTCATGTATATAGGTTGCGATCATTCCAAAACAATGACAAGCACCAAAGTATTCCAAAATAATGATTTGGCAGATTCTTTTGAACTAATACAGAAACGAATCATCAGAGGTTGCTTAGCAGAGGTGATCTTACACATCTACTTGTGAAACCAAGGACGCGTTCAATCCTACAAAAACCACAAGAGGGTTATCAGTGACGGGTTCAATTGCAGGGGATAAGCACCCATTTTCTACTTAGTATTTACCAATTTCTCGACAAAGGGAATACATATTCTGGCAATTATGAAACAATGAACCCTAATTGGGCAGATTGAATGGAAAAATGAGAACACCTACTGATATGATCCCGGAAGACGTCAAGGACGCGACCAACAATGTAGAAGAGGACGCGACCTCCAGCGCGGAAGAAGAAGCCGTCTGCGCAACCCGAGACGCCGACAGCGCGACCCGAGACGTCAACAACGTGACCCGAGACACGACCAAAACGAAGTACGTTGGTCCCGTGACCCGAGCAAGAGCTATGGAGGAAGAAGCCTTGATCCTACCAACTGGTCCCGTGACCCGAGCTAAGGCTGCAAAGCTTAAGGAAGCCATTATCGGGATTCTCACAGCCGTCCACGCGCATGAAGAATATTCAAGTTCACGTGAAGTTACGACTCTAAGGAACGTTATTCAAGCCGAAGCCCGACCCGCAACGGTTATTAATTAGGTAAGTGACCGCGTGTACTCTTTTCCCTTCGTCGGTTTTGTCCCACGAGATTTTCCGACGATGAGTTTTTAACAAGACCGCGTGTCACTTATTCCCGCAACCTAATTAATAACCCGGAGTTCCAAGAAGATTTCGCACCCCAACATGCACGTCCATCAAAGTTATTTTCTTGTTTTATGTTTCCTAGGTATTAATGTGTAACCTTGCATGAAGGCTACCCATTAATGTCGCATTTAATGTTTGCATGGCCTAGGGTTTTATAAATGGGCCGACCATCCCCTCCTTTGTAGAACATCCAATTTTCAATCAACTTTTGAATCAATCTATTTGATCTTTTATCTTGAATTCTTGTGAATTCTTGGCTTGTTGGTGCGTAATATCCAGCAACCTTCGTTGGTGTGTAATATCCAACGGTTGTTCGTCTTTCTTTGGTGCGTAATATCCTTCGGAGACGAATCGGTGAATCGAAAACCTTCCGCAACTCTCGTGTGACCATTCATCCCACAAACCTTGTGCGACTTGTTGCAGCAAGGTCTATCCCTTCTAACCTAGTCTAGAGCGTCATTCCAGTCGGGATCGCGTCAGGTGGTATCAGAGCTCGTTCTAGCGAAAAGGTATCTTCGCGTCGTTCCAATCGGGATCGCGTCACCTATACTGGTCCAAAAGCATTAGCTTGAGTTCGATTTATACAAGTGGAAGAACAAAAGATCGAATTTTCTCGTGTACTTGCCATTTTTCTCGGCAACCAAAGAAGGGCATGAGAGAGTATAAGAACGAACCTGAAGAGGGATCACCACAAAAATCTCTTTTCAAACGTTTGTTTCACTTATTCTCACTATGGTTCCTCAATTTCCCTTGTGATTGATTTGGACCAAAAGAAAAAGAACGTCTTCAAAAACAAAAAAAAAAAACCTGACACTAAAGGATGGAGATGCGGGTGGAGCTATGGGACTTGGATGAATCTGAAACCTGCAGTAGAGCGAGAGGGTAGAGTTTGGGTTAGAATCTCCTAGGGTTCCCTCGTCTGGGATGGAATCCCTGGGCAAGATGATCAAGTGGGCCCTTGTGAACAGTGTGATGCACAATATCAAAGGATGCATAAAGAATTTTGGGTTACCTGCTAGACCGAGGCTGGCTGGAAGTCGATTCGGGTGAATAAGAAGACTAACGCGTACCTTCACTCTCTGCTTCTTATCTCTTAGCAACTGCAGTAAGCACCCTGTGGAAACACCCATTTCACTGCTTCCAGTAACAAACACAGAATTAAACCATCCTACTTAGCCATATACTCCTACACATACATTTTCTACAGTTCTCGCCGTCACCTTCTCTCTAGAATATACTCAATGGCATGCTTTGCAATTAGAAACACTCCAAATACAGTTAGACCCGTTGATGCATACTTGTACCACCTGTAAAAAAAGATTCTTTTGGTAAGTCTGCTCAAAGATGTAGTTCTTACTTTAGACCAAAACTAAGGTTGGTCCTTAATCTATAGGGTTTTAGTGTTTGTGGAAATGAAAAGGAAAATAAAAGAAAACATTCTGGAATTTTAGGTTGTAACAATGGTGTTTGTATTGCTGTAAAACTTAGAGAAAAATGCAGAGAAGAAGATGGTAAGATAGGAAAATTGGGTGATTTTTGTTCTTCACCTCTACTTCATATTAATATTGATGCAAATTGCTTTACAAAAGCATAACAACCCTACTTTTGATCCTAGGTCCTTTTTTATATATTCTAGTTTTAATTATGCATAATATCAGCCTATTTTAGGCTGTAAACCCGTTACAAATTTTGCAGAAAATGTTCCCAAGTAGTTGCAAGTCATTTTCAGATTTCTTGGGCTTCATGGGCTTGTAAAAGACTGGGCTGGAGACATAAACGCTCGTGGGCTTCTGTAGAAAGCTGGGCTGGACAGAACTGCTCGTGGGCTTGATTTCCGGAGGCCCATCACCTTGTATTTTCAGATTAGGGGTCAAGAGACTTACCCCATTTGCACAGCCTCCTTCTCCACTCGAAAACCCTAGAACCGAGCTGCCCCTTTTCGCTGCTGCCCTGCCGTCGCCGTGCTCGCCGTAGCTCAGCCGTCCGTCCATGCCGTCCGGCCGCCGAGGGGAGACGAACCCTTCAATCTCCCTCTCGGTTCCCCTCGGCTCAAGCTTCCTCTCGGTCGCACCTCCATCGCGATGCTTCCTCTTCGTCTCCGGTGCGATTTTGTCTCCGGTGGTCTTCTCCACGACGGCGATTCTGCTCGTCCGTGTCTTCTCCGTCTCCCTCGTCTGCTCACAGTCACCGGTAAGTCGTTCTTCCTCCGATTCGTTTCCTTCGACACGCCTAAACCCTAACTCTCCTCTTCTCTTCGTGCCAGGTCCTTCGCTCGGCCACACTCCGTCGTTCAGCTCTGGGTTCCGTCCGACGCCTTGCTCCCTCTCCGGTGTCGGCTCGACCGTAAGTTCCCTCTTCTTCGACTTATCTCCTTCGACCCGAAACCCTAAATCGCCTCCTCTCTTTGTTTCAGGTCCTTCGCTCGACCTCGCTCCCGGACGGGTAGGCATTTTCCTACCCGAACCCGAACCCGAGAGACTCGGGTACCCGTCTAATGCACCGGGTACCCGCGGGTACCCGAACCCGAATCTTAGAAAACAAACGAATCGAAACGCAACAAAAAAAAAAGATGAAAATGAATCGAGATTTTCTTTCATTATCTCAGCAACCAAACACGAGTAAGAGCTTCGACAAAGAAAGAGGATGAGAGTTAAGATAGTTCCAAACTCCATTGTTTTCGCGACAACTAAACAAAACCTTCAGATATTAGCTCAAACACAAAGCACCACACAGCTTTAGACAAACAAAAGAAAGAAGGAAAGAAGGAAAGAAGGAAACGAACAGCCAAAAAAATAGATCCAAACGAAAACGAATTTTCTCGCGTTTTCTCAGCAACCAGACAGATTATCGAGAAAGGCGGGAGGAAATGGACGAGAAAAACGCACCCACTGGTGGCTCCCGATGTCGAACTCATACAACGAAACGTGAGCTGCAGTGAAGAGAATCTCTTCGATGTGTTGATCGTATCTCTGCAACAGGGAGACAAAGGCGCCGTAGGGTGAGAGAGAGCAACAGGGTGAGAGAGGCGCCGTAGGTTAGGGATGAAAAATTTTAGGTTAGATGGCATTTTTGTAAATACTTCAATATATATGACTAAATATATATATTTATATACATATACTCGGGTACCCGCGGGTACCCGTTTTAGTTATTTTGAAACCCGAACCCGAACCCGAACCCGCGGGTAATGAGATTTCATTACCCGAACCCGCGGGTTCGAGTAATTTTACGCGGGTTCGGGTCGGGTTTCGGGTCGGGTCGGGTTTTTTCGGGTAATTTGCCCACCCCTACTTTGAGGGAGGGTTTTCCCCTTCTCCGCTGGGTTGGCAACATAAGAACAGACGAAAAAACCTCTGTTTTATATATATAATAATATTACCGTTGATTTTTCTTGTATTTATCGTGCGAATTATATTTTCTTTTTTTTCGCGCTAAATTAATACCCATTTATTTTAATATCAAAATTATGAACATAAATTATCTTTTTACTTTCCATTTTAATTATCATAAACGATTCAATTTCATAACTTGTATACTAATTCATGTCTAGAATCCATGTAACTCTATCTAAGAAAATACATTAATATCAAAACCATTAGTTTAAAACAAATTGAAAATTACTAAGTAAAATAGTTCTACATCACTATGTGTGGTAAAATAATGTTTTATTTACTATAAATCCAATAACCTTTAGTAGATAGGAATACAAAAAAAATTATTTAATTATATTTTCAGATAAATAAAAAATTACTCGAAATAATTAAAAAAATATTGAGGTCATTATCACATTGCATTAAAAGATTCCTATACATCCATAAAATATTGAACTCATTTATTTGGTCCAGATTATGTTTTCTATAAATATTATAGACGTCATATTTTCTGAGGTTTTATAAACATTTAATAAACAATTATGTTGAATTTCCTTATTGTCCTCTCCACATAAATTTGCAAAATATGTTCAATAAAGAAGTAAATTGATTTATTTACTTTTTAAGACGAAGATCACCGAATAACAATAATATTTTTGAAAAAGGAAAATGAAAGAATTTGCCTTTAAAGAGTAAGATAAGAAGGAAAAAGTTGTCAAAAGCAGAATGAAAATTAAGGATTTTCTTTTTCGTGCCAAAAGAAAAAGGAAAAAGATAGATGTTTAGTAGTAATCCAAAAAACAATATATGGAAATATTTTGGCCTAAGCAACTTTATAATCTATAAAAAAACATTGAACTTAGTCTTTTATGGTGTTATAAATAAACCAACAAATATTTATAAATATATAGTTTTAATATCTTCTATATAAAGTTATCTAATTGATACTAAAATAAATATTCTAACACAAAATATTTAAAATTCTTACAATATTGTAGATTTTATATTTGGAAGTAAATCAAACACATATACAGACTTTTAATGTCATTTTTATATTTACTACAGACTTTTTTCATATAAATACTAGGTTAGACCAAAAGAAATAGATGAGAAAAAACAAAAACTTCACTGTGTTTTTATCTTTGTACTCTCTTTTTTAATATTCAAATTCTTTGCAATAAATTGGAAATTTAAGTCTAACAAAGATTGAGATGGAGAAGACACAATGGTTGAGCTCCTTGTTTTCTTCAAACCTGTTTTGTTTGTCCTCTTCATCTCAATCTTTTGTTTGTCTTATAATTTTCAAATGAAAAAACAAGTTTAAATTAATTTGTATGTTTAAAACATTTTTATATTTCATCATGTTTGTTTATGTTTTGCATCTCGTTGTTTTTTTTTCTCTTCTATATCTTGTTTTTTTTTTCTCATGAGCTATTATATAAAAAAGTTATCTTTGGCATAAAATTAATATAGGACATATAGATTTAATCTATGATGAATTAGATTATATGTAATTATCTAAAAAAACAACATCCTTCAAAATAAATAAAAAATCTTATGATCTGGTTAACTCTTACATGATTGCAAGATTAAACGAGATGGAAAACAAATTTTTCATATTTTATAAATCTTTGTAGTCGTTTTTAATATTTAATATATATATATATATATTAAATCAACATATAAATTTAGTGTATGATGGATTAGATGTGACAATCTAAATTAAACATCCTCAAAGTACTAAAAAAATTCTATTTGTCATGAAACTTTTAGATTATTGGCATGGAGATTTAAATTGAATCGTACTTATAAAAAACACTAACCAAGAAGAATTTTGATAAACATTAAAACCAATTGAAAAACATTAGGTGGAATTAAATTTAAAAAAAATTCCAAACGAAAACAAAATAGCATTAAAACTAAAATTTTGCATACTTTTATTACAAAATAATTTATTTCAAACTTGGGAAAATAAGTAATAACACAATCCAAAAACACATGTGGGTAGGCCTGGACAAATAACGAGTATTTGTGAATATCCGATTATTTGTATTTGTATTTGACGAATATTCAGATTTATTATTTGTATTTCTATATGTAAATTCGGATATTTGTAAATATGAATATTTTTCGGATATACGGATATCTGTCGAATATATGGATATCTGTCGAACCTAAAATATATATATATATAAAAGAATTTTCATAGAAACAAATAATTATCAAATATAATCTAAATTAAAATTCAAATCGCACAAATATACATAATATTAATAAAAAAATACAAAATCTTCACATTCATCTCCACATGAGTCATTTAAATTTAATTTCGTCGATAATTCTACAAATATCGTCAATTCATCTAAAACAATTAAACAAATTGTTAGATTATCAAATTAATATATTAAAATAAAAACTTGCACAAAGTTATATATTTAGTGAGTTCTGTTTTTTCATATATTGTAATGTCTCTATAACATTAACCAACCCATTTGGAGTAGAACCAATCTTAAATGCAAATTAAATCTCTAAATTTGATATTTTAGTCCTTTAAATCATAAATATATTGCATATTTGTGTATATATTTATATAATGAGTGTTTAAATAAGATTAATAATATTTTCTGTTTCCAATTTGATTATTAAAATCAATTTTGTTATACATGTATCTATATATTAACTAAAATTTCTAATTAGTACTTACGGATACGAATAGTTCGGATAAATGAGTCTAGTATTTGTATTTATCGAATATGTGATTTCTAATATTTGTATTTGTATTTGTATCAACGGATATTCGAATTTTCGGTTCGAATACGAATAAAAAACGAATATTTCGAATATTTTATCCAGCCATGCATGTCGGAGTAAGGATGTCAAAAATTACATCGGTCTGGGATTGGTCCGAACTCCGCCATTTTGAACAGGTTTTGACATTCACAGTGACTTGAAATTTATCTTACATTTCGACCAACAATTTATATTTAAAATTTCTGAAAACCTAGAAGCTCTTCGCTTCATTCTGTTCTCCTCTCTTCTTCACAAGACATATTTCTTATTCTTTTCCATTATTACTCCCTTCATCTTTTCTTTTTTTTTCTTAGATTTTTTTTAATGAAAATTTTGCTAATATTAGAGATTTAAAACAGAAGAATGACAAGGAGGCATAGTTGATGTTGCGGTAGAATATGCTCGCCATAAATGGGCGAAGAAGTTTGATGAGGTAGGATCATGTAAGATGCTCAAGAAGTTGGAGAAGATTGATAAATCTCAATCGGAACAAAGGACTAATTTTAGAAGATATTAGTAAAGTGATTTGGTGAATTCAAATACATCGTTAATAGACTAAGGGCACATATGTATACCATCGTTGGGGAAAACACATATTGATTTGGTACTTTGGCCGTCCTTTTACCATGGTATCATAGCATATTATGATCCTTCTCATAAAACTTTGTTCTCATAAAATTGGCTCTAATGTTCGTAAATTGATCTGCGTCTTTTCCGTGCTGCCATCTCCGCCAGTGAAACACAATCTCAAGAGTCCTTTATGTGCTTGGTTTAGGGTTTGATTCATCACTTTGATTTTGATCCCTAATCGTGTGTTCTCGTGCTCGGGCGAGTTTGTTTCTGCCTGGGCTTGCGACTCCTATTTGCGTTACCGTGTTCGTGCTCTATTTTTCAGAGCTTGAGATTGTGACCGTGACTTCTATGAGAATTAGAAACCAAAAAAGAGACAGAAAAAGAGAAAATAATTCTCTTAATTCCCGTCTCGTCAAAGGTTGAATTGTGGACCCGATCTTGGTGTGGATGACTCATGGAGACTCCACATAATCAGTGCTTTGTCCTATGCACTTAGTTATTAAAGCTTTGTAATTCGAACCATGGCTGTATCGCTTTTCAGAAAACACCAATCCTAAAACCGAAATTCGTAATCAGACTAAATATCATATTCGAGTTGTAATAAAATGTGTTGCTGCCCAATCCTTCAACCTTACATTGTTATTAAACGTTTGTAGATACTAATTTTGATTTTCTTGGACGAAATTCGCTTAGAAATTGCAATTTTTGAGACTGTTGAGAGCAACACACGGCCAAGCAATATGACTGCATGGGTCGAACGAATTCTCGGGACAAAATTAGGGTTTAGTTGAGCGGAACTTGACCGAGCGTTTTGTAAGAAATGTCACACTCGATCGAGCGTGATGTCATGTTTAATGATGTCATGTGAAGGTACTCAATTATGCAAAAGGTTGCTCGGGTCGAGCGAATCCTGTAGACGAAATTTGGATTTCAATTGAAAAATGCTCGATCGTGCATTTTTTCATAGATGGATCGCTCGACCTTGTTTCATGAGTACCGACCGAGCAAATAGTTGCTCGGGCCGAGCAAATTTACTGGTTACAAAATGATTGATCAGGCAATGGGGTGCTCGAGCTAAGTGATGTCTTTGAAATACCACTTGATTGAGCACTATGACCACTTGGGTCGAGCAAAATCATGGGGATAATATATAAAATGGTATATCGGGTCGATTAATGGTTGCTCGAACCAAGAAATTCTACTAGATGGTGTGCTCGACCGAGCAAAAAATTTTGCTTGGGTCGAGCAAATTCGCTAGACAAATTGCAAAAGGGTGATCTGGTCGAGCAAAGGGTTGCTCTACCCAAGAAATTACTCATGTAATGGGTGCTTAGACCGAGTATATGACTACTCAGGTCAAACGTTTTCTCTATGACTCAAAAAGTGGCCAAAAACTATGACTGCTCGATCTAGAAATTGTTTTGACCAAGTGACTTTCCCATCAGAAGTACATGCACTTGTCGTGATCTCTTTTATGTAGAATCGTACCAAGAGATACATAAGATGAGATTTGACATGTGTTGTATGTTGCATATGATGCACAGTGGGAGTCATCGATTAGATTGTACATGCGCCTAAACTAATCGGGTGTACATATCTTAATCATTGACAACCAAGAATGTCTGGTGAACTACTCTGCGTCCATGGGTGCGACATGACTACCTGAGGACTATGTGATGTAGATTCACTACGAGATTTCTAGTTAACTGAGTTAATGTGTTAAAATTGCGACTTACACTGCCGTGGGGCTCAATCATATTAAAAGGATAAGAAACTACTAATATAAAATAAGATTTCTAATGCTATGGTTATGTTGATTAGTGTCTGACGTTATTTAGATGGCGTCCATATCTAAATACTGTATGCATTATGAGAAATAATTTTATATAGTGTATTTTTGTCTGTTTCACAGTTCTTCTCGATGTGTGAGGAAAAATGTCTTCATATCGTTGCGATCGATACTAGAAGTCCATAGGTTGGTGGAGACCATATTTGATGACTGGTATCAAAACCTAAGATTGATCTCGTGCATGAGAAGCTTATAGATATGATCAATAAACCATTCATGGTGGCATCCACTATTGATTGCAGTGATGCGATGGCTACCAATGTGAAGCAGATAGATGATATGATAACCACCAAATGCATCATTTTGGTATCCATGAGTCTTGAACTCCAGCGTCAACATGAGGACATGGATCCAATGGACATCATTATACATCTTAAGAAGTTGTATGGGGCTCAGAGTAGGACAACTAGTTTTCAACTATCCAAGGCTCTGTTACAATCCAAGATGACTCCCAAAACATTGGTTGGACCCCACGTTCTCAAGATGATAGATCTTTTGGAATAGTTTGAGAACTTTATATCTACATTTTGTAATAGGTTGGCGTAGGATGCAATACTACACTGACTCCCAACACCTTCTCCGATTTCATTGTTAATTATAATATTAACAAATTGGATTTCGGGTCGCATGAGTTATTGAAATTGTTGGTTGATTATGAAAATCAAATGCTTGAAGGTTTGCCAAAGGTTGTTGGGGCTATGATGGTTAATGGCTCCTCCTACAAGAAAAGGAAGAGCAAAAGTTGGGCCAAGAATTCAACCACTACCAAAGGTGGTTCGACAAAATCCAAGACCAAGGAAGACAACGAAAATGATGCCAATGCAGAATGCTTCTTTTGCAAGAGGAATTGCAATTAGTATCTTGCATCTTAGAAGGGAAAAAGTCAGATATGACTCTGATTAAAAGTCTTTTATGATATTTCTTGCTATTATTGATTCGACTATATGAGTATTAGATACCAATAGTAATTTTAACATCTGCAGTATATTGCAGAGGCTAAGGATCAAAAGGAGGCTATGGAAGGAGGATGTCAACCTACAAGTCAAGAATGGTGCAAGCATTGCCACATTAGCTATAGGATCAGTATCACTTTGTATGCCTACGAGCAAGACGCAAGTGTTCAAGGACATGTATTATGTTTGAAATTTGTTTCAAGCATGGTTTCTATTTCTAAATTAGATAGACTTTAATTTAACATCGTATTTTGAATAACATTTTCTTAATATTTCATGGTGATGATTATTTGAGAATGGATTTTACAACACGAAGTTTATGTATTACGTGATGCAAAACTTAATATGATTAACATGCATGTTTTCTAACCAAAAGAGAGAAAAATTTAATATGATTAACACATATTTTTGGATATGTCTCTAAGGATTGCATATATGATAAGCATAGTGGATTGTGTATAGGGATATATATAAGTATTATCAGATAACTGACACTTGGGAAAAGTGTGAGATTGTTGCAAAAGTAATAGTCCTAAATGTAATTAATGGTTAATACAAGGGTCTGAAGGGGATTAACTATAATCCTAATTAATTGCAAATCGATCCCTGAAATTAAGAAATATAAATATGTCATTACAATACACAAATTACAAGATTAGTCATAATCAGAAAAACTATTAGAATACGGAATAAAAACAAAAGAAAATCAGAAAACGATTGTTTTGATTCCTGCCACGTTAAAAGTTGAATGGTGATCTGATCTCAGTGTGGACGATTCGTAAAGACCTCGCATAATCGTATTAATCTCATATTTAGGTTGTAATAAAATATTTCCGCTGCACAATCCCATAACCCTTCAAAATCCTATATATCTCTTGAGCAATTATACCATTCGTATCCACAAAGCATCATCGTTTGCCAATCCTTTCTACGTCATCAATAGCTCTCTTCCCGGGAGTTCTTGTTGTTCCTCACCTCCAAAATGGCTATCGGTTCCAGTAGAAAATGCATGACCTATGTAACTTCTATTGGTAAATAGTGCACTTCCATTTTCCCAATGGAGGTCTTCAACTAAGACACGTTAAAATTTGAAAAAGAACATATCCAGCAGGAAGACCCAACTTATAAGAAACTTTTTCCACTCTTTGAACAGTATGGTAAAGACATCGGGTAGCCAGTTTGGCATTTGGTCTTATGGCCAAGTTTCTTTGTCGATAAGGCTTAACCTTGAGATACACCCATTCTCAAACCTCATACACAACATCTCTATGATGTTTGTTAGCATTGATCTTCATTCTTTGCTATGCCTTATTTAAATTTTGTTGTATTGACACCAACACATCCTTTTCTTTCAATAGTTCCTCCAATCCTTCGTTCTCAGTTGGAATTTCATGCTTGCTCAACATTCTAGGAAGATTCCTTCCATAGATTACACGATTAGGAGTGGTTTAGAAAGAAGGATGCTATGATGTATTATACTAATATTTTGCTCAAGCCAACTTCACCACTAATTTCATTGGGTTCTCTCGTAGAAGACAACAAAAGTAAGCCTCCAATCATTGTTATGGTAGATTTAAGATCCTTCCCTCATCATTGCCTCCTCTTTTACAAGTATTTGTGCTCAAATCCATTTTGTAGCTGTATCAAAATAAGCCAAATCAATTACATTAAAAAAATTGTAGAATGTACTCACCTAGTTACTCACTTTTGTAGCTCTTAGGGTTGATGTGTTTCGTAACTCTAAATCCCATGTACTTGCAGCAAAACCTACAATTTGTGCCTCTTTATGAGCCTTTATGTTTTCACATACACTCACACCATATCTCTTGTTGGAAGATTGTCATATCTTGTCGCTTTTTTGTTCGTTGGGCACGAGGCCTTGTGGATGTTTTCTCATCTAGTCCATTCTCTTTATCTAGTGGTTCCTTCTTCTGTAAATTGTCTTGTGAACTCTTCAATGAATTAGGAAAAACACTAGACAAAAAATAAAATCATTTGTTAGGAAATAAACACCTCTTTCTGAGTAAGCATATTTATCGGCGTACTTAAAAAGGTCTTATTATCTCTCACTTTCATAGAAAGAAACAGTGTGCTCTCAGACCTTACTATATTTGTCGTGATCTACCTCATGGTCACTCGCATTCTCAAACCTTTTCATCATTTAGTAGTTGCTCTATTGTCTCCTCCGTGTGATGTAATTCCAAGAATTTTCATGCTACAAGTGATTCTTCGCCGTACTGACACATGTTATTCACAACTCTGATTCGAGTTGTTAGACATTTGTTCAATCCTTTGTACCATGTCTCCATCTGGTTCCATCACATATTCTCTATCTGTCTATACCAACATGAGCTGCATGATTGGACAACCTTTGGTATAATGACCTCAATCCTGACATTTGAGACAAATAATATCACAGTTATATGTAGAAATTTTTTTTTGTACCTTGTGCTCTGGATCTGGATGTCCCTTTGTAAGAGTCCTCTATGCTTCAACTTCCTTGCACCAATAGTTGCAGAGGTTAATTTCCTTTTCTATGATAATATGTAGGTACAGATCGACATCTCATCACTAGATATATTTCATCACAAGTCACTATTGTTTTCCATCTATACCATCACATGAACAAGTAAGCTGATCCCACCATGAAAGCACATATCATTGAAATTCTCCAATGTGAGCTTCACTTGATGGCAATTGAAAAACATATCAGTGTTTCTCTCTCACTCTATGTATGTTGATACCACGTAGTGTGTGTTAGTTTTAAACTAGGCATTTACATCATTTTCGTATAGTTTGATAGCACGAATTACAAAACCGATACGAACATTCTCTATATACTCCTTTTTTTCAGGTTTTAAGGCGATAAGGCCTATTCGAGCTTTAGAATATCGATTCCTGGATTCAACCGCACATAATGGCAGCTACAAGCCATTCAGAGCAACTTCAGGCCATGGAACCAAACGGAACACCCGAGCATCGAGCGAAAGGAGAAAAAACCAGAAGTTAACTCAGCCCACTCAAGCTTGAAAAAGGCCCCCGCTCGAGCTGTAACCCCAGAATATTTGCCCGACCCGTGCTGGCCATCAACACGCTCGGATTGGGTTGAACTTGATTAGCCCGTGCGGGGTGGTATCGTAGCCAGCGCGAGGTGACATTCCAGCGGATGCTACACGACTCGGGGAGGCAAGCAGCCCGCTCGGGCTGAGCTGCAAATGAAGAGCCCGCACGGATTGAGCACTTAGCCCGCGCGGGTCGCCTTTCTAGGACCTAACTATTTATAGGTTTTGAACGAAAAATAAGGGGAAGAAGAGGCGGCCAAGGGTAGAGACGGTGGCTTAGGCCAGGAAAGGGACTGAAAAACACAAGGAAAAACTCAGGAAAAGCTGGAGAAGAAGAGAAACAACAATCCGAACATCGGTAACAAGATAGGGAAGATCGAAGAATCGTATTTCTTACTCTTTATCATGTCTAGGGTTAATTTCTCTCGTTTTACAGTAGAATCCATGAGTGAGTAAGCCTCTAGCTATGGGTTAGGATTGCCGGATTTGTAATGGATGCTTGTAATTATGCGTTAATGCTTAGACCTTTCGATGTTTTCTTGTATTTTGGTTTTACAATCAACATCTTA
This sequence comes from Gynandropsis gynandra, assembly GCA_036759665.1. NCBI lineage: Eukaryota > Viridiplantae > Streptophyta > Magnoliopsida > Brassicales > Cleomaceae > Gynandropsis > Gynandropsis gynandra. Next base: position 37,035,923 of record CM071864.1, on the reverse strand, counting down.
AACGCTTTATATTTGTGCAGACCGCTCAGTAACCTAGGAATTCGTGTTTAGCCGGGAGTTTAGATAATGAATCTGGAATCGTTGATTGTTGATTAAGTTCGATTAATGAGAATCTGGCCGGTCGGTTAATCAACTTAGGAATTAGGATTGAGCGCTTAACGCTACCATAATCGCGAGTTAATCGCTGCCGGGAGGTAGGATTGCACGTTGTTGTGGTTAGGAGGTTTAGGTCGAGAGAACCATTCCTTATTTATGAGCATGAATTCCCCGTCATCAAGATAATTCGATAGGTTCATGATCCTTTGTTAGTTGCATCCTTGCAAATCCCGGTAATCCGAAACCCATAGTGTTCTTAATTATCAAGTTTTTCACGTCTCCTCATCGTTGTCATTATCCATTTTAGTGTTTTAGAAATTTATCCCACATCACCATCAATTCAACCCGTCTTAGTTTAGTCGTATTCTTAGTTTAGGTTCCATTAGTCCCCAGAATTCGACCCTTGTATTACACCGATCTGTACTCTTGCGGTAAGTGGATATTAGGCATTTTTATTGCTTGATAGTTTGCACATCATATGTTGCCACATTATTTTGTCCCATTAAAGTCGAGATCTCTAGCATGATGTTATCGTTCTCCTGACTCGATATACATGTCGTTGTGCCCGATGTTTCATGTATTGATCTCCATCCTTTTCCACAGGGTTGTTGATTTGCGATAATATGTATTATTTGATTGTACTTGAAAAACTCCACGAGTTGTTTCTTCCACTTGATGAAGACATCGGTGGATGATAATGAGTTCATCCCACAATGTCCTATAGATTTTAATCATCATGATTTACATTTTGTCATCGTCATGATAGTAACCTCAAATAGATAACTACAAAACAAAAAAAGAAACTAGAAAAAAATAAAGATGAATGAAAGAGAGATGAAATAAGCTCATGACCTCACAAAGGTGATTCACTCGATTTTCCTTCACCCCTTGTATTTTTCTGCTTTTGATTTAGTATAAAACTTAAGAAGTGAAGTCAATTCCAGAGGAATTCAAACTAAATATAGACACTCCAAGTGTATATCATGTAACTGCTTCTAAAATTTCTAAACTAAGACACTTATATACCCTATCTAAGCCTTTTTTCTAATTTTCTCTATTCCATTTTTTTGTTTTTTTCTTTTTTTTCTATTTTTTCTTCTTTTTATTTATTTCCTTTTCTTTTCTTTTTCTAGTTGCGTTTCTTTTTTGTTTCTACAATGACACAAACTATCTTAAACTAAAATGAAACAAATAAAAGAAAATTGCAAGACTAACGTAAGAATGAGACACTAATATCACTTGATATAAATTTTTATCAGCGTTCTCTTGTTAGAAGGATAAAATTAGACTAAAATCCCCAAGCAAATCGATTGCAGAACCTAAACTTGTCTTGAGGAAGGTCTCTTCAAACCCCAACTATAATCCAACTAAAAAAATGTAGACTTAGATTGCTACAGCACTTGTGATATAGTGTTTGTAAGTCAATAGACACTCTTAATCTCTCCAAGTGTCCGGTAGCTAAATCTCAAGAACAAAGAAGAAAATGATACTATATATTGAATAATTTTTTTAAAAAGTTATACAACAGATCCCTTATTTATAAGACCCTACAATAACAGAAAACTAAATAAAACGAGCCAACTAAACAAAACATGGTTAAAATGCTCGGTTGAGCGGTATAACAACTTGGTAGAGTGCACCATTAATCTTAACCCTAAAATACGTAAAACTAAAGTTTGTTTTCCCTAACAACTCCTTTATTCGGTCGAGTCCACCAGCGCTCCGTCGAGCTATATGATGTTCGGACCGAGTTATCCAATCCTCTAAATGCTCCTTTCATCCTCATAGGCTCGCTTGGGTCGAGCACTCCATCGGTCGGGTCAAGTGATGAATGATTTCATGCATGCATTGGTCTAGAGAGTTCACTCGGATCAAACGAATTCCTTCTTAGGCCGAGCGCCTACAGCTCCTTCGTCTTCTTGCTTCTTTTAGCTTTCTCTCCTTGTATATAGGTCTTGTAGTCTTGCTTCAATGCTCCTTAACATCCTCGTTGGATTAGTGTCTATCCTTAAAGGTCCATGTCAACAAACACATCACGAAGCTCCTTTGCTTTGACCCTCATTGTTGGTTTTAGTACGACTTGTGGCAGATCCAAGATCTCGTCCTCATTAATGTGGAGTATTTATTGACAAAAATCACATGCCTTGATATTTCTATGTATCTCTCTTCACACGTCTCAAGTACACCATTGTTTATAGCCTTTTGTATGTTGCCAGTTGAACATAATCCCCTCAAATTAGACTAACATGGAATTCTTCCAATAAGATGGAATGAATTATGAGTTTTTATGCATAACAATTATCCATTCTTGTATAAAAACATTTCTTTTATTGTGAACAACTTTATCTTAAAAAGTACAACCTCAACCATTCTTTTTATCGGCGCAACACATTTGCCATCAATTTTGTGTTGCACCATAATTTCAATGATGTATGTATCCCAATTGGAAACCTTTTGTGTACATAATAATGTTCTATTTTGTACATATAGCCGTTTAGGCTCATTCTAATGAAATAATTCAGAATTCAAATTATCATGGTATCAGAGTCGATTAGGTCTAACGACAACCCTGACCCTAATTTCTGAATTTCTCGGCCGGCCCTCCTCCTCTTCAAACCGCCGTCGCTCCTCCTCCTCCTTCACGGCCGCCGTTCCCCTTTCCTTTTCTCCTCCGCCCGTTCATCCTCTTTTTCCCCTCCCTTGCCGTCATCCCACCCCTCACAAAAAGAATCCAACCCAGAACCCCTGGCCGTCGTCCTCGCCTCGTGCCTCCCTGGCCGCCGTTCTCATGGAATGTTCAGATTCGAGCCCTCCTTGAAGGACACAATCTTCAATGCTTTATCGAGGACAATTCCATTGTTCCTTCGGCCAAGATCCACCGCGATGGTGTGTCTGTTGACAACCCTCATTTCCAGCCATGGAAGCAACAAGATCGTCTCCTCTTCTCAGCCCTCTTTTGAGCCATATCGGCCTCCCTTCAGCCTCTTATTGCACGCGCCCCTTCCACCTACGAGGCGTGGAAGACGCTCGCCAAAACCTATGGCAAAGCGTCTCGCGGCCATCGTCTTCAACTTCGTGACAAAATCAAACGGTGCTCCAAGGGATCTCAATCGATTGATGAATACTTGCGTGTAATCACGACCACTGCTGCTGAACTTGCCCTCTTAAGGAAACCGCTGGATCATGAAGATCTCCTCGATGCAATCCTTGACAGCCTTCCCGAGGAGTACAAGCCGATTGCGGATATAATCCGAGCGAAGGATACTGCTGCATCCGTTGAAGAAGTTCATGATAAGCTTCTAAATCATGAGGCCAAATTGGCTACTGCTGAGCCGCATCCTCTCTTGGTCGTTGCACCCATGACAGCCAACCCCACGGCTGCACGCTCACAGAATTGGTCCCGCCCGAATTCTTGGTCGTCCGGCCAATCCAATTGGTCCCGCCGTCCTCGTCAGTGTTCACCAACACGCCGTGGCTATCAAGGCCGATGTCAAGCATGTGGTGTTCACGGCCACAGCGTTCAACGCTGTCCGCGCTTCCGCCTTGTCTCCTCACCCGGTATACTTGAGAACCCGTCGATGCAACCATGGCCGAATTCTTCACCGAATTGGCAGCCACGCCCGCAAGCTCATCATGCCATTGCCTCTACCTATGATGCAAACTCATCGCTCCTGGATAGTGGCGCGTCTAATCACATTACGTCGGATCTCTCCAACCTTGCCATTCACTCTCTTTACCGCGGCAGCGACGATGTAGTTGTCGGTGATGGCAACGGTTTATCCATCACACACACGGGTTCCATCTCTATACCTCTTAACACTAGACCGTTATCTTTACGGAATGTTCTATGTGTGCCTAAGATATGCAAGAATCTGATTTCAGTTCATCAGTTGTGCAAAAATAATGATGTATCCGTTGAATTTTCTCCGTATGATTTTCAGGTGAAGGATCTCAGCACGGGGACGTAACTTTTGAAAGGAAGCACTAAAGATGGAGTTTATGAGTGGCCCGTCCCATCTAGTACCCCGTCTCCTTTTCATGCATTTCATAGTGTCAAGACCACTTCGTCCGAGTGGCATTCTCGTTGAGGTCATCCGTCGTCTTTCATTTTGAATAAAGTTATCAAAAATTTTGATCTACCATTGTCTCGGGATTCCCCTCACTTGTTTTGCAATGCTTGTTGTCGAAATAAAAGCCACAAATTGTCTTTTTCATCTTCCACTCTGATCACTTCTCATCCACTTGAAGTGATCTTTTCCGATGTTTGGACATCTCCTATTTATTCCATTTATGGTTTTAAATATTATGTCCTATTTGTGGATCACTTTACACGTTATTCATGGCTGTATCCACTCAAAACCAAATCCCAAGTCCGTGACACATTCATTCAATTCAAATCACTTGTTGAAAACAAATTCGAAAAACGCATTTCAACACTTTATTCCGATAACGGAGGTGAATTCATTGCCATGCATTCTTTTCTATCCTCTAATGGCATTTCTCATTACACATACTCCCGAACACAATGGCATCTCTGAAAGACGACATAGGCACATCATAGAAACCGGTCTTTCCCTTCTCACGCATTCTTCCATGCCCTTATCCTATTGGTCGTATGCATTTTCAGCAGCGGTCTATCTCATTAACCACCTCCTGACACCTACTCTTAGTATGTCCTCCACTTACGAGTGTCTATTCCAACAACCACCAAACTACACTAAGCTTCACGTCTTTGGATGTCTATGTTACCCATGGTTACGTCCTTATGCAGCAAACAAATTAGAACCCAAGTCTGATCCATGTGTCTTCCTAGGGTACTCATCCACCCAAAGTGCGGACGTTTGTCTTGACCCTCTTAGGCCGCGTATATTTGTCTCACGTCATGTTCAATTCTTTGAGTCCATCTATCACTTTGTCGACCCTAACAAATTCTTCCCCAAAACCAAATTGCCAAACACCGCCGTCGACCCTCAACCTAGCGTCAGTCCTACACCAACCTTCTCGCCGCCGCTCATTGCTCCATTGATGTCTCAGCCCCTAAGCTCGGACCCTTCGCCGCCGCAACCCTCGGATATTGTCTCTCGGTCTCCGACTTCTCCAGATGTTGCGCCACCAACATCATCACATTCTCCTGAGCTCATCATCCTGGACGTGCCACCACAACGTCCTAGAACAAATTCTCACCCGATGGTTACTCGTTCAAAGAGTAATATTACTAAGAACAATAACCGATCTGCTCTTGTTGCTCAGGTAGAAAGTGAACCGGCCAATATCACTCAAGCCTTAAAGGGTTTCATTGATCAAACTCACCCTCATCATGTGTGCAGACTTCAACGAGCAATCTACGGGCTTAAACAAGCCCCTCGAGCATGGTATTCGGAGCTTCGCACATTTCTCCTAGCTCGCGGTTTCACAAACTCTCTGGCGGACACCTCCTTGTTTATTCTCAACACAACCGCGCTACAATTGTATGTGCTGGTCTATGTTGATGATATTGTTGTTACAGGCAATTCCGCATCACGAGTACAGCAGTTCATTGATGCCCTAGCCGCACGCTTCTCCATCAAAGACTTGGGCCACCTATCATTCTTTCTCGGGGTAGAAGCAACGCGGACATTTGATGGTCTACTTTTGACTGAATGAAAGTACATCAATGATCTTCTCCACCGCTGCCTCATGCATAAATCAAAGCCGGTTCCTACACCCATGTCGTCAACATCACGTATGACACTTGACACCGGTACTTCCCTCTCCAATCCAACGGAATACCGGTCCATTGTTGGAGGACTACAATACCTCTCTCTCACACGACCAGACGTAAGCGTCGTTGTCAACAAGCTGTCCCAATTCATGCATGCTCCCACGGATGTTCATTGGCAAGCCGTTAAAAGAGTCTTACGCTATCTTGCTGGCACGAAGGATCGAGGTATCTTCTTATCCGCGCACAACACCCTCTCCTTACATGCCTTTACCGATGCAGACTGGGCTGGAGACTCTCATGATCTCAAGTCCACCGGAGCGTATCTTCTCTTCCTTGGTGCGCATCCTATTTCCTGGTCGTCTAAGAAGCAAGTCAGACTCTCCCGTTCGTCTACTATGGCTGAATACCGATCTATTGCGTCCACAGCCGCAGAGGTCCTCTAGGTCATCGCCTTACTATCTGAGCTTGAATCACGTCATCATCACCACCCACCATCTACTGCGACAACATTGGAGCAACATATCTAAGTGCTAAGCCGATTTTCCATTCTCGGATGAAGCACTTAGCTCTCGACTATCTCTTCGTTCGCGGCCTGGTTGAGTCGAACACTCTTCGGGTCACTCATGTTCACACCGCTGATCAGCTTGCAGACATTCTCACGAAGCCTCTCCCGAGACTATCATTCGAGGTCTTATGCTCCAAGATTGGACTCACCACGGGTGCTCCATCTTGAGGGGGCGTGTAAAGGATATACATGTAAAAAGGGTATATACGTAATTTTGTAATTAGGTCTAATCTTGTAATTAGGTCTAATGTTCTATTTTGTACATATAGCCGTTTAGGCTCATTCTAATGAAATAATTCAGAATTCAAATTATCACATAAGTCTTCATGATCTCCTACTCGTCATTGTTATTACAACCCAAGATAAGATAATGTCTAGATGCTAGGCAATAAGAGATATGATCCCTTCTCTGCAGATCGACACATCCTTAGGCTCCTTCTTGTCGATTAGCTTCTGAATACGTTGTGCAATCAATGACGAATAGTTGATGTCTTCGAGTCTCAATCATAGAGTCCCACTCAGAAAACAAGAAAATCAGTCCAGTTGATCATTCATGAGGCACTACGAGCAAATATGAAGCTCATAATGATAGAATGAAGGTATCTCAATGCCAAATGTTGAATCCAAGTGGTCTTGGTCTAATTGCTTGTGCAATCCCTCACTAATATCAGGTGCCAAAATTTCTTCATAGAAACAGGAATCTGGTTGATCCTCTGTTTCCCATCATTAAGATCCACCCCAAATTCTCCATGCTAATGTGGTACTCTCAGTTTTGGAGTTTAAAGTCCATTAATGTGTCATCTACACTTTCGTTCTACAAGACGTAACTCTCATATGACGTGAGAAACTCCAACATAAGACGATGGTAGGTCCTCAGCTAGATTTGCTATTCTCCATCTGAGTTTGGTTATAATTAGGTACATTTGGCTCCTAATTCCCAAGTCATCGATCAAGTATACATTAGGGAATTTGGAAGGTTAGAGGTCATGTCGACGTTTATTGTCCTCGTCACTCTAATGTAAGGATCACAGTTTCTGATGCGACTCGATGATTTAGAGATATGATGGTCTATATAGCTCCACGCTTGAATGGTGGATGAATCTGGTCTTGCACTATTAGAGAGCAATATGTCGACGTTTCAACTCGTGCCACTTTGAAATGTGCAAAATATTCAATTAATTTATGTAATATAAACATTCCACTTTAAACGTTTTACCGAAGTTAGGCAGCGCTAGGACACGTGCAGTGGTGAGACTCGCCTTCAATGCTTCGAACGCCTTGATTTGTGCTTCTCTCCATTCGAAGACCTTGTCCTTTTTAAAACCACGGTGAGGGGTGCGGCTATGCTGCTAAAGTTATTAACCACTCGATGATAGAAACTTGCTAGCCCATGAAAGCTTTGTACATGTGCGACGGTTGTTGGTGGTGGCCATTTTTGTATAGCCTTAATTTTGTCATATTTTACACGTATTACTTGCAAAGTTACTATAAAAACTAGGAAAACAATCTCATCAGTGAAAAAGGAGTAATTCTTGAGGTTTGGGTAGAGTTGTTCCTTTCGGGGCGTCTTTAACACTAGCTAAAGATGTACTCTATGTTCAGTAAAACTTTTACTATAAACGAGAATATCATAAAAAAACTACAGCAAATTTACCGATGTCGGCTAATTGAACATGGTTCATGAGCCTCATGAAGGTGCTGGGAGTGTTGGAAAGCCCGAAAAGCATGACAAGCCACTCGTATAGCCCTTGTTTTGTTTTGAAGGTCGTCTTCCATTCATCACTTTATCTCATGTGGACTTGGTGATATTCGTTCTTGAGGTCGATCTTAGAGAAGATTGTTGCCTCACTAAGCTCGTCTAGCATGTCTTCCAACCACAGGATTAGATGTTAGTATTTGACCGTGATGTTTTTGATCGCCAGAGAGTCAACGCACATCCTCCAAGTCTCATCCTTCTTTGGTACAAGTAATATATAGACTGCACATGGACTTAAGCTTTCTCGGATGTAGTCTTTATCCATTAGCTCTTGGACTCTTGTAACTCCTTTGTCTCTTTAGGGTTCATGTGGTATGCTGGTCGATATAGGAATGATGTTCTGGGATGAGATTGATCTAATGTTTGATTCCTCGTATGGCTGGTAGTCCGGTTGGTATCTCCTCAGGAAACAAATCGTGATACTTGTCTAGTATGTTGGTGATTTTTGGGGAATAGTCAATCGTGCTTTGGCCTATCAAGATATCTTTGTAGACTATTAGTGATATCAGGCTTTGATTACTCAAAGCTTTACAAATCATACTAGCTTTTATATATTTCGATTTCTTTTTGTCCTCGCGATTTAGCTTCAGTTGCATTTCGTGTACTTGTGAAGGACTAACAAGTGCTAGTCTTACCTTCTTTTTTTCCATCACGAAGGAATATAAATTTTTCCTTCCATCACGCATTACCTTGCAGTCGAATTGTCAAGGCTATCGTAGTAGAATGTGTCGTACTTGCATTGGTACGACATCACAAAGTACTTCATCATGGTACTTACCTATGTTGAAGGGCACGGTTACTTCCTCGGTTACCTTGAGCGCACCTTGATTGTTGATCCATTGTAGCTTATACGAGTGGGAGGTGCTTCTTTGTCTCCAAACCTAGTTTTTTCACAAAATAGATGCGTGCAACATTAGTATAAGTACCGCTATCTATACTAAGTCCAAATACTCGATCCCGTTACTTCCATCTTCATATAGTTTTTCCTCATTCGTAGACTCGTATTATCCATAATCGATGAGGATCATCATTCGCAGATTAGGACAGTCTCGTGCTATATGCCATATGCCCTTGCACTTAAAACATACAAATTCTTGAGTACAAATTAGTTTCGAAGGAATTAAATTGTCACCTTCTCCTTTTACATTCGTTGACGTCTCACCAGTTTTATCCTTGGAACGGTCGTCCATCCTTGGTCTTTCTGCCATGCTTGGGGTTTGTCTGACTAACCATGTGGGTTGTGTCCTTCCTCGATTTGTCGGTTGCTTTCTCTGTATCTCTTGCTCAATTTGAATCGACAAATGCAATATATTGAAAATCATGGTATTGTTGTCTCGTTACTTTCCTAGCGATTCTTTCATTTAATCTGTCTAGAAATTGAACCATCACAGTTTCTTCATCTTTGTCAATTTCTAACCTATTAGAATATGCTCAAATTCATCGAAGTATTCTCCGATAGTTTTACTTCCTGGGTTGAACTTTCCATATCTTTGTTGCAATTCCAATGGAAGTGTGAAGGTATGTACCTTTTACACATGAAGGCTTTTATTTCTTCCCATGTTAAGACTTGTTCAAGTCTTGTACATCGTCGATTGCTTACTTCTCTATCCTACCAAGTGAGTGCATTGTCCATGAGTTGAACCACACATACTGTACCTTTTTTGTGTTCTGTATACATATATCACTCAAAAATATTGTCCATCCACCTCTTCCAATCGAGATGGGCTTCCAGATCAACATGTCCAACAAAATTAGGTGGTTTTAATTTTAAATTGTTATTGTCGTTTTAATATCGTTGTCTTTAAGGTGGCTTCTCGTCAGAATCTTCATCCACGTGGATGATATGGTATCGTTTTGGTCGTCTCAACATCGCTTTTCCTCCTCCTCAAGATCATGTCATGGTGGTGCTCGAGATTCTCGTCGTCTAGGTTGAGAATCTGGTTGTTTTATTTCTTCCACAGAATATTCAGGATTCGATGGTGCGTCACATATGAGTAGTCTCTGTTCTTCTTCAAGGCGATTCATTCTCGACTCTATTCCTTGGATCATTTGCATGATCACATCGAGTTGGTTGTTGCGTGCAGAATTCTCTCATTGTTCGACCATATTTTTCTAATTTTTTAGTAATAAACAAAACAAAGAAATGATTAGTACAATAAAATGAATTTTAATGGATAGAAGCATACCTTTGGTCCTTAAACCGGGATTTGATACCAAAAAAGATACATGTCCCGAGGTGGTATTTCAGGACATGTACAAAGAATTTGTTAACCTCGATGCCTCGAGTAGGATTTGGGGTGTCAATGTTAATTTATTGATTGGCCTAAGGGCACTCTTCAAGAAGTCATATGTTGACGGTGGAGGATGGTGGAGGATCTTTTGACTTGCCTAAGGGCTCTTTTAAAGATTTTTTCGACGAAGGTGGAGGATGGAGGTTGATGGTTTAAGTTGAGATATTTGTGGTGGAATGATAGAAACCACAAGAGGTAAGAGAGCCTCTTGATACATTCGAATAATGGCTTCAGTTTTTCCCCGAACAAGTTGAAGTCACCGTGTTCTTGACATCGTTCAAGAAAATAAAAAGAGTTTATTTCTTATAATTCTCAATGTCTCTTACAAATGAAATGTAGTCCTTTATATGGGAGATTCTCCATGTTACACTAAGGAAAATGCGTAAATGTTGGATAACGGATTGATCTACTAGCCATTGGGAAGATTTTGTGGTCGTTAGGAATCCTCGGAACAAGAAAGAAAATGATCCGATGGGATAAGATTTGGCTTGGAAAATTTATTAGCCATTGGAGAGGATTTTCTGATAGTTGGAAAGAATAAGAAAATATCTTTATCTTATGCCTTTTATTTGTACGTATCACCTGAGCCTGTCGTTTCCTAAGTGGGCAAATTGAGGCCAGCTTCAATGTACAAGACCGACCTGATGTTTGTTTGCGTTGGGCTCGAATCCTCCTTCAGGCTTACAGTCTCCCATGCCTCCATCACAATATTTGGTGCCTTTTTACACAAGCTCCTTGCTTGTCCACATATGAGTAGGCCATGGGAAGATTCGATTCGCTCGGTTCCTTCCGGTAGCTCCTCGCTCGTGTGAACCTCCTTTGGTTTTGCTTCGAGCCCGATGTTCTCATCAAATCGACCACAAAGCACTCACCGTTTGAGGTCATATATGGTTTCAATCCCATCACTCTATTGGAGCTCGCGGCTATAAAAAGGAAAGAGCTTGTCAACTTGGATGGCGAGAAGAAGCTGAACTGATAAAGAGGCTACACTGGGAAGTTTGGGAAAACATAGGGCATAAGACTAATAATATTCCAAAAAAGCAAATAAGAAAGAAGAAGGATCGTATTCGATGAAGGAGATTGGGTGTGGCTGCACATGAGGCATGAACGGTTCCTTGACAAAAGGAGTTCAAAGCTAGCACCAAGAGAAGATGGCCCATTTCGTATTCTAGAGCTGATCAATGATAACGTCTATCAAATTAAACTACCAGGTGAGTATAATGTGTCTACAACATTGAACGTTGTTGACCTATTATTCCCTATCAATGTAGATGATAATATTTCGAGGACATAACACTAGCAAAATGGAGGGAATGATGAGGATATTGGACACAAAGCGGAACCAAAGGAGGGTCACATGAACGTGTCGCTAACGCAAGGACATGATCAGACAAAATATTCCCACGGCCTACTCACGAGTAGAAGAGCAATGAACTTGCATGACAAAGTAGCGGAGATAGTGATGGAGGCGTGGGAGACTCTTAATCAAAATGAAGGTTCGAGCCCGAGTCAAAAAAATATCACATTGATCTTCTACATTGAAATGGGTCTCAATTCGCCCACCTAGAACAGAGGGAGTCAGGCGATACAAATACAAAAAGGCGGTATAAAAAGATATTTCCTTATCCGTTTAAACGATTGGAAAATCCTCTACAACGGCTAGGAAGTCTCCCAAGCAAATCTTATCCTGGTCATTTGTTTTCCCGTTTCAAAGATTCCCAACGGCCATTAAATATTCCTAACGACTAGTATATCAACGTGTTATCCATATTTTATGCACTTTCTTTATTGAAATATAGAGCCTCTACTATATAAAGGACATCATTTCTTTCATAATGTCACAATTGAAATTTGAAGAAATTAAACCCTTTTTTCTATTCTTAAACAGTGTGAAAAACACAGTAACTTCCACTTGTTCCGAGAACAATTGAAGCCTTTATCTGATTGTATCAAGAGGCCTTTGCACCTCTTGTGGTGTCCAACCGTCCATCCTAAACAGTTCGACTTCCATCATCAACCTCCATCATCCACCATCGCCAGACGAATCTTGAAGAGAGCCCTTAGGCCAATCAAGAGATCCTCCACCGTCCTCCACCTCCATCCACCGTCAATGAACGACTTTCTTGAAGAATGCCCTTAGGCAATGATGTGCGAATTATCAAGCAAATAAAATGCCTAATATTCACTTACCACAAGAATACAAATCAATATAATACCAGGGTCGAACTCTAGAGACTAATGCAACCTAAGCTAAGAACATAACTAAAAAAAGATGGATTAAATGGATGGTACTGTGGGGTAGAATCCGAGAATGCTAAAATGACTTATGACAACAATGAGGAAACACAAAAGACTTGATAATCAAGAACACTATGGGCTTCCAGTTACTGGAATTTGCACGGGTGTAGCCAAGAAAGAATCATGATCCTATCCAATTATCTTGATAACGGAAAATTCATGCTCCTAAGTAAGGAATGGTTCTCTCGACACCTGAACCCCCTAACCACAATAACGTGCAATCCTACCTCCAGTAACGTTTAACTCGTAATTACGATAGCATTATGCATACAATGCTAATTCCTAAGTCGATTAACTGAACGGTCAGATTCTCATCAATCGAGCTTAATCAACAATCAATGGTTCTGGGTTCATAATCTAACCTCTTGGTTAAACATGAACTCCTAAATTACCGGTGGACTACACAAGTATAAAACATAAACCATATTGATTGTAGAGCTGAAACACAAGAAAACTTCAAAAGGTCTAAGCATTAACGCATAACTACAAGCATTACTTACAAATCTAGTATCCCTAATCCTAATCTAGAGGCTTACTCACTCATGGATTCTAGTGTAAAACAATTGAAAACAACAATAGACATGATAAAGAGTAAGGAATATGATGCCTCAGACTTCCGTATCTCGTTACTAGAGTTTCGATTGTTGTTTCCTTCCTTCTCCAACTTCTCCTGAGCTCTTCTATGAGTTTCGACGTTCTAATCCTTTTTAAGGTTTTTTGTCCCGAGAAGGACCTCGAGCGGGCTAGGTGACCACCCCGCACGGGCTCCTCATTGTTATGTTAATATGGCTTGGTGACAGCTCGAGCCGTGCTGATTCTTCTGGAGGTGCAGCCCACACGGGCTAAGAGGACAGCACACGCGGGTTCATGTCTTTCATGGGCCACGGTCAAGGTAAAAGTCAGCCTAAGGCGTGCAAGTTCTTCTGTCGAATACAACCTGAGCGAGGGCCTTTTCTGAGTGGTTTGTACCTCCAAGTATGTGCAGTTGACTCCAGAAATCAACATCCTTAAGCTCGATTATGCCTTGTCGTCTTAAAACCTGCAAATCAACAAAAGGACTCGATATAAGACATTCGTGTCGGCTGTATAACTCTTATTATGCAAACTACACAGAAAATAATCTAAATGTGTAGTCTAAAACTAACCCACACTACGTGTTATTAGGCTATTCAAGAAATCCTCTTTGACATGGCGATTCCAACTCGAGCGATTAAGGTTAATGGATTCCGCGTACATGTCCTGAGTTTCGCCCCGAGGTGAATATCACCAAGTATCTCAAATGCTCAACAATTCCATTGTCGTCAATGAGTATATCATTGGAAAATACCAATACCAAATTTCTCATATTTGCGTCCATATGCTCCTTGTTGTAGAGTTTCCTTGATGCATGGAACAAAATGAGCTTCTCATCATCTAACAACATCTTCACAGCAATCTGACAAACTTGTTTATTTATTTTAGGGCATTGGGAGTTTATGACAAAGTAAACCACACCTACGTTGTCCCACATTTTTTGAATGTATTGAGAGAATAATTCATCAGCTATGAAGGCTCTATGGTTAATATGACTGTGCACTTTGAATTGTTTTTTCCTCAGCGTCACAACACATTGTTCAATATGATGTATATGGTGAACAAAATTAGTACAACGTGTTGTACAACATGTGATAATGAACATTATACAACGTGTCTACAATGTGCTTGGACAATGTGCTTGCACAACGAGTGTACAATGTGCTTGTACAACGTGTTTGTACAATGTGTGTACAACATGTGTAGTCTTTTTGTACCACTTGTTCATCTATGTTGTAAACACGTTGTATTTGGATACTCCTGTTGTACAACATTTAGTTCCACACCCGTGGTTAAGTATGCTTGAGCTTTCTCTCTAGTTTCCTTCTCTCCTGTTGCCCTTTCTGCAACATCCTCTTCATCAGAGGCCTCTTTCTTTACATGTTTCCTAGCAGTGTATGGCGTCCTCTTGTACTTGGAGGGCTGTAAAAAACCTTCCTCCTTTTTTTTGAGGGGGGGGGGTGGTCTTTGATTGTGGCCCTCTTTGGCTTGACCCCTCTTTTTCTTCTTCATAAACATCATAAAGATTTAATTCAGGTTGTATCTCCTTTTGGGCATTATTTATGATACAATCTTTAATATTCTTGAGACGTCTTTCAAAAATTTTGAAACGCTCTTAGAAATATTGAGACATCCATTGACTTATTCTTTAACAATGTTTAGAAGTCGTTCAATAGTGTTCAAACATCTTTTGACTTCTTCTTCAGCATTTTTGATACATTCTTCAACATTGTTTAAATGTTCATCAGAACTATTGATATGTCCTTTGACTTCTTCAACACATTTTAGATCTTCGTAGAATCAAAAAGTGTTAGTACTTTGTAGAATCAAGAAGAAGTATTAGTGTACATCCTGTGGTACAACGTGTGTTATAATATGTACAAGGTGTGATACAATATGTGTGGTACAACGTGTATGGTACAATGTGTATAACATGTATGGTAAAACATGTATAATGTTGTAAAACGTGTGCAATTTGAGTGGTAAAAGGTTTGCTAACACGAACATTGAACACAATGTGTGGCACAACGTTCGTGTTTCGTTTATCCACGAATATTGTACACAATGTGTGTACAACGTTCGCCCCAATACACATTTTGTTGTACCACACCTTGTTTCACAACGTTATACACATTGAATCACAACGTGGTTAGAAATTGATAACTAGTAGACTAACCTTTGTATCCCTGGTTTCTTCATTTAAATCTTGCAAGTCGTATCCGCACATACTTTCAAGTTTGTACTTCGACTTGTACATCCTTGGGCAGTCAGATAAATGAGCATTCTTCCTAGGTTTTCGGAATGTCCGCGCTATTATTGAAACACTCTCATATGTAGAACTATGTTAAAAAATTTAGGTACAAATTATTAGACTAGTCAAAGTAGTACAACTAATTAAATCAAACGAATTTATGCTTACCTCCCACTGCAAAATAAACCCAGGACGTGTCCACAATTTCTTTACATCGCCTTGGAAATTCTTGAGCATGTGATTAATCTCACGAAGAACCTTAGCAAACGTGAACCTTCCCCATAGAAATTTGTCGCAAGCTTCCAGTTCATAGATAATTCGTAACAAGAAATTGTTGACGGGGCCATTGAATTTATTCTTTCCTCCAATCATTGTGTCTAAGTACAATATATCCATCTTCAACCGGCCTTTGGATCTCGACACTGAAAACGTGTTGGTCTTCACATTGTTTGCGGTGATTGACCTTTGGTTTGATCAATAACTATCCTTGAACCCATCGCCACGAAGTCGTAACCATTGTGGAAAATATTGGTACAATTGAGTCTAGATATCATGTCGTGCTCTACTAGCGAATACCGGATAGGCACAACATTGAGCACGAACCAAAACTCATTTCTTTCAATTTTTCGTTTTAGAGCGGACAAGCAGCGACCATAGCCCAACGATTTTTATTTAATTCAACCATATGAAATAAATGCTTGAATTGAGAATATTGCACGAACCATTCCAATTCTTCAAGGTGTCAGGGTTCTTGCAGTTAAACAATAATCTTCAACACAAAGCACTTCGCTCAATTTTACAACTAGGATGGAAATAGAATCATCTTGGATCCATTGGTCCGCTTGTTCAGGCATGTCAAGGAAAAAAATAATTAGTATTGTAACAATATCAAGCCCGAAAAATTGTACGTGTGTATGGAATAATTGGTGCATGTGGTACAATGTACTTGTAAATGTGTGTGTGTGGTACACCGTTTTTATTGCAAGTAGGCGTGTAATACAACATGCTTATAGAACGTGTGCTTGTGGTACAACATGCTTATACAATATAATTAGTATTGTATCAATATCAAACCCGAAAAATTGTACGTGTGTGTGGAATAATTGGTGCATGTGGTACAATGTACTTGTAAATGTGTGTGTGTGTGTGGTACACCGTTTTTATTGCACATAGGCATGCAATACAACATGCTTATACAACGTGTGCGTGTGGTACAACATGCTTATACAATGTGTGCTTATCGCACAACTTGGGGTGGTACGAAATTGATCAACAACATGGTATAACGTGTGTAAACATGGAAAATGTTCAGAAAATTTGTGAAAGATGAAAACTTTTCGCACGAAAATGGAAACCTAACGATAACTATGTATACATAAACTTTTTGACGGCACCACGTGATACTCATCCTAAGAGAATGATGATATTTCAAGATTTTGAGACATTGTTTTACAAATTTGGAGAATTTTCGAAAATTTCTCATTGAAATCATAGAGTGAGATGGAAGGGCTCTTGAATCTATAACTCCAAATTCGAACGTCATAGGCTTAAAGCTTTTCATGCAAAACGAATGACAATTTTATAATATGTGTACAAAAGGGGTATTGGGAATCAATAATCTACTTCTTGCCCAAAAAATAAATGTATATTAAATTAATTTTTAGAAAGATTATTTTAGAAATGTGACATTTTACCGAGATCATTTGAGATTGAATTCCTCTCTATTGTTCACTGACAAAATTTTTAATATTAACAAAGTTTAAACCAAATTCGAGTAGGAAGATATTTTCACTTTTTCATGTGTGTCCTCTCTAAGTGTGATACGGGCTGAAATCTCGAGAGCTTTGTCTTTCATCTATAGACTCACAAAATCCATTCCATCGGACTTACGATCAGCACCGGCAAAATATTAACGAAATCATGAAAAAATGTCGGAATCGGATCAAAACTCGAAGAAGAACCAGAGGGAGAATAGCGCGAGGCCGAAGTTGAAGGGAACTTCTGCAAAATTCAATGTCACCTCCGTTTGAAGAGAGACAAAAACGATGCAACAAAGGAGAGGAAAGAAGAGAGAATTTACCGGCGTGGGAGAACTCCGGTGGTAATAGGCCAGTAGTACTTTATATGTAAAATCATCTGACCAAATTCCCTTAGATAACTCTGTGAAAGCCTATCTTCTAATGAGCTTAATGCTTCGATTCAACCGGGTCAGATCGATTCTTTATGTGTGCTCGAATTGGGTTCAATCTCAAATGATCTCGGTCAAATGTCACTTTGTTAAAATAACTTCGTTGTAAAATTTTAATTTAATATATTTTTATTATTTGGACAAAAAATAGATTATTAATTCCAATACCCCTATTGTAGCCAAATATTACAAAAATATCATTCATCTTGCATAAAAAGTTATAATGGATCACGCCGACTTAACATTTCCACATTTAAAAAATAAATGCTTTCATCTCTCTCTCACTCTATATAGTTCTTCAAATCCGATAAACAATGATCCAAATCCATTAAAAAATAACTCAAAATCTTGAATTCTTATCATCTTCATCATCCTCTATAGATGAGGATGACATGGTGCCGTCGAAAAAGGTATGTACTCATGGTCAAGTTCATCGTTAGGTTTCCATCTTCGTACGAAAAAATTCATCTTTTGCAATTTTTCTGAAAATATTTTTTATTTACACACGATGTAAAATGGTATGGCTCAATTTTGTGCCACCTCGCGTTGTACGATAAGCAAGTTGTACCTCAAGGATACGTTCTATAAGCACGTTGTAGCACACAAGTTGTATCAAAAGTTGTACACATTGTACCACACCTTGTAAACATTTTACTACACACGTTGTACCACACAGTTTGAACCACACAATGTACACATTGTACCACACACGTTGTACCACACAATATACACATTATACTGCACACATTGTAACACACCTTGTACACATTGTACACTAACACTTCTTCTTCATTTTTAGCTTTAGGACATCAACAGTATCTTCATCCCCAACAGAACCGAGGTCATGTAAATAATAGATCTTGGGCCAGGCGAAGCTGATCCAGTTGTTGGTGACTAGATGTCCAAGATAAGTAGAGGTGTTCTTGTTCTTTTTAACACCTCTACGATATGGAAACGGTGAGAAACATTGAAGCCCTTCTTAGTGTGGGTGAATCACAACAATTGAGGAAGACATTGGATAAAACACTTTGATTATTGGCCCTACCTCCAGTCCCTTCACTACCGCAATGTTCCCCAAAAACCATGATGCCCCAAAAAACTCCATCGTGATCCGAATATGCCATCACTACAAAAAAACTCGCAGTTTCCAACGGACGAGGCAATGGATCCGTCCGTTTGAAACACTTAGCAACGGATTGTAACGGATTTGTTGATATTTTTAACGGGCCTAGATCCGTTGTAATCAGTTACAAATTTCAACAGAATTGTAACGGATAATTTCCGTTGCTATATCCGTTGAAATCTGTCGTGATTTTTAACAGATTGTAACGGATTTTGTCCGTTGGCCATATCCGTTGGAATATCCGTTAGAAACCGGGAAAAGGATTACAATGGGCATCTGTTGCAAATTGTAACGAAAACCCGCTAGAAATCGCAACGGATGCCCGTTGATATTGTAAATTTCCAGGTTCAACGGTTGAATTAAATTACCGTGATGGAGCAACAGAGATCCATTGCATTTTTCCAACGGATGTCCATTGGAATATTTACTATTTATATCGGAACCTAGGGTTACCCCAAATCATCAATAACAACCATCTTAGTATCTATTGTTGAATCCCAAACAAAATTTATGAACTGTTTCACCGTCGGGATCAGGAAAAGGATTCCCGTCAGTGATGCAGTTTATAAAGGTTGTTTTGAATTCGATAATAGACGTAATGATGTTGGTTAATTTTGACAACGGATGTCCGTTGGAATATTAACTATTTATATCACAACCTAGAGTTACCCCAAATCATCAACAACAAGTATCATAATATCTATTGTTGAATCCAAAACAACCTTCATAAACTGTCTCACCGCCGGGATCGGGAAAAGGATTCCCGACGGTGATGCAGTTTATGAGGGTTGTTTTTTTAATTCGATAATAGACATAAAGATGCTGATTAATTTTGACGACAGAGGTGGTGGAGAGTTCAACACTTTACCTCTAAGTTGAAGCCATTTCCTAAATGTTTTTTCCTTAGGTTATTGTTACAATAGTGTAATTGAAAAAGAACTTAATGAAATTATAGTTGAAATTTTGACATATTACGTGTTATTTCGGTTTTATTCAAAATTTGAGTTCGATTACATATTTCGCGTCATTTCGGTTTTTGTTCACTGCTTGAAATCGAAATGAAGTGAATAATAATTACAAAATCGTAATTCATAAGATTTCACTATTGTAATATGAAAAAACAACGGATTTGAAAGCATTTTTGATGTCTTTTTGCAGCCCTTAATTCATGAATTACGACAGTTGTGGAACGAAGGAATCCTTGATTATGACGTCAGTACTAAGCAAACTTTCACATTGAAAGTGGTCTTGTTGTGGACAATTAGCGATTTTCTTGCCTATGGAATGTTATCTGGATGGAGCACGCACGGAAGATTGGCATGTCCATTGTATGGAGGATACAATTCATTTCGACTAGTACATGGTAAGAAACCATGTTGGTTTGATTTTCATAGAAGATTTCTTCCTCGTGGCCATGCTTTCCAAAAAGATAAAAAAACATTTTCGGAAGAACATGGTACAAAAAGAAGAGGCGTCGTGCATGCAAACCGGAACACAAATCCTTTACGAAAGATTGAACACAATGGGTAATTTACAAGAATCGGTTGAATGTGGTGGAGATCGTGGGCATTGTATACCAAAAGGTCAAGGTGAATGGCATAACTGGTATGAACGTAGTATCTTTTGGGAACTACCATACTGGAAATCATTGATATTACGTCATAATTTAGATGTTATGCATATCGAGAAGAACTTTTTCGATAACATCATAAATACTGTTTTGAATGTGGCAGGTAAAACCAAGAATAATATACAATCAAGAAAAGATTTGAAGTCAATATGCTGACGACCTGAGTTGGAATTACGAGATGGAAGGTCTTCTGTCCCGATATTCAGATTGTCTGGTCTGGCGAAAACGGCATCATTAAAATGGTTAAAAGAGGGCGTTAAGTTTCCCGATGGATATGCATCGAACATTGCTCGGTGTGTGGATATTGTTGGTTCGAGGCTGATTGGATTAAAAAGTCACGATTATCACGTTTTCATGCAGCGACTCATTCCAATTGCATTTGGTCAGCTCTTACCACGGAATGTTCACAATGTGTTATGCGGAATAAGCATATTTTTCAGAGATATATTTTCGAGAAATTTAAAAGGTGATGACTTGGAAGTAATGAAAAACAATATCTCTGAAGTATTATGTGCATTGGAAAATTTTTTTCCGCCTTCATTCTTCGATGTCATGGAGCATTTGCCAATACATTTACCAGATGAGGCAATACTCGGTGGGCCAGTTCAATTCAGATGGATGTATCCTTTTGAAATTTTTTTCTTTCATTTAAAGAAAAAAAGCAAAAAAACAAAGCAACCGTCGAAGGATCTATTGTCAAACAATACTTTCTGGAAGAAATCGCATATTTTAGCACATTTTATTTTGAGTCGCATATTCAAACGAAAGAACGTCGTGCAACGGATGATCACACAAACTATTTGTATCAATATAATCCGCAGGTTAGCACAATTTATGAAATGTTTACACCGATTGGACGTACAGGAGGTAAATCCGATGAATATTGATTAAGACGAGAAGAGTATAATCATGTCCACACATATATACTACTAAATTGTCAAGAGTTATTACCGTTCGAGAGGATATTTGGCGAAGAATATCCTCTCAAATGGTACATACTAATTTCAATCTTATATATATATATATATTAAAATGTAACGTATTTTCATTATAAAGGATATTTGGCGAAGAAGTGCTTGGTACATATCCTCATCTAAATGCAAATGAACTCACAGAAATGAAAGTTCAACATTATGGCTCGTGGTTTAGAGATACGTAAGTAACTCGTGTACACATCTATTTAAATTAATTGCATATAAAAGTATTAATGTATTTATGCTACGTACATGTGAAATGTTCTGATGAAAGACTTCCTACGTGGATAAAAGATTTGGCTAATGGTCCCGCACGAAATGTCATGTGTTGGCCAATCTTGTTTACTCGCGGCTACACGTTCCACACATACGAACACGGAAAACATAGAAGCACATACAACTATGGCGTTTGCGTTAATATTGATATAGATGGTGATAACTTCTAAGCCATTTTGCACCAAATCATACAACTGGAATATCCCGGTCTCGTTAAGGTGATGCTTTTAATAGTGATATAGAGGGTGATAACTTCTACGGTATTTTGCACCAAATCATACAACTGGAATATCCCGGTCTCGTTGGGTTCAAGGTGATGCTTTTTAAATGTCAGTGGTTTGACCCAACCGTATGACGTGGAATACGAAAAAACCGTTGGGGAGGAATTGACGTCAATCCGGCACGAAAATATGGTAATTATGATCCATTCATCACAATAGATCAAGCAGATCAAATACGTTACGTGCAATATCCAACAACATTGAAACGTCGAAGAGAGGAGTGGTGGGTCGTAGTAAAGATCAAGCCACGAGGGATCATAAACTCTGATGATAAAGAAGATGCATTGCACACCCATCATCCACAGCCGATTCGTTTAATTGATACATATCGCGAGGAGATTCTTGCAAGAAATGACATAGACGGAGAACTCATACGCGATTATGTAGACGTTGAACCGGAAGATGCTAAAGATGAAAACGGCGATGAATTAATTAAACAAGTGAATGAAGACTCGTCCATCGATGAATCTACTGAATAAGAAATTTAAATACAATAACATCTATTATGTGTAATAAATGTAGATGATGTGTAATGTAAATGAAGTGTAACGTTCATGATGTGTAGTAATGTATATGATGTGTAATCGAACAATCAAAATGTTAATACAATCGAATAGGTTATATAAACGATGTTAAATGTATTAAAACTTAAAATTATCTAATGCCAACGAGCATCCGTTGAAAATTGGTAACGAATGCCCGTTGATACACGAACTCACCCCCGACACATTCTAAGTTTTCCACATTTCCAACGGGCATCAGTTGCAAATTTTCTAACAGACACCCGTTACCATTGTTCCAACGGGCATCCGTAGCGATTTCCAACGGATGTCCGTTTAATTAGGTAATGATGCCTACCCTAGTCTGTAGTTTTTTACAACGGGCATCAGTTGGAAATCGCAATAGATGCCCGTTGCGAAGGGAGACGAGCCACCATTTAGCTGTCTATTGCCTCGGGAATGCAGAACGTCTCGTCAATTTACTCCGTCCGTTGAGATGACGTGTTTTCCAACGGATGCCCGTTGGAAAATTCGATATATATAAACCCGTTGAACAGTTCTTATTTCAACACACATTCTCAAAATCCTCTCAAATTCACATTTGACCCACAAACACTTCGAAATCCTTAGAAAAACAATGAGACCGAGATTGTTTATAGGATTGGATGGTTCCGCAGGGCCCCTCCCCCCCCCCCCCCCCACTACCACCATATCGTCTTCCTTCGCCAGAATCGGCACCGCCGATATTTGATGAAGAGGCGATATGGTAGATATCGATTCTTTGATCGATGATTTCGATGGGCGTCCAACCCTTTCGATTATCGATCCTGAACATTCTTTTGGGACGTTATTGTAAAAAAATTACTATTTTCATTTGTATTACTATATGTTATAAATATTATCTAACTTTGTAATTTTGATTTGCAGGTTTGATGTTGATGATGTACTGAAACACAGAAACAACATCATTATCCAAGGGTTCTTACAGGACGAGTTATACTATTCTTGGCAAGTTACGCCAGAAGTTGTACGCCTGCGATGGTGGCGCACTTTTATAATAAGTTTTTTATTAAATTAAATTTCAACTTATTAGTTATATATGTTATAAAACTAAAAATTTCTATAACTTTTTTTGCAACGCTCATACAGATGGAGGCAAAAGGATATGTTGCGCATCTACACAGCATGGATACACGTCATGAAGGCGCGGATGCGCCTGATGATGAACGGTGCAAAACTCAACTACTACGCTAAAAATTGCAAACCGAGATGGGCAACGGAAGCAGTCTTCAGTAAAATGATTTAGCATTTGGAGTCCGCAGAATTCAAGGCCAAGAGCGAGAAGGCAAAAAAATGTCGCTATGGTGAGAATGTTCCTGGAGATGGTCCGCATCGCCATACTTCGGGATCAAAATCCTTCCCGAAACGAAGAAAAGAATTGGTAAAATTTTTTTATTTAAATTTTTTTGTTTATTTAAATATTTATCTAACTAACTTTATTTTATATTATAGATGCAATGGATAGGAAGAGAACCGACTCTTCTTGAGCTGGTATTAGAAACTCATGCCAAGAAGACGCCGGTTGTCGGGGAAGAGGCCGACGAACCCGAACTCATCGATCCTCGAGCAGAGCGAATCATGACAACTGTGACAGAGAAGATCACACAGCAATCTCAAGCTTGTGATTCAAGCCGCGACGAACTCAGTCCTTTACAAAAGGACAAAATTTATTTAGAGGTAAAATTTCATTATTTTATTTTTCGATTATTAATAAAATAATTTGTAAAAATCTAACGTTACTTTTGTTTGTCTTGTAGTTAGTCAGACCGTATAAGGAACATCTATACGGTCCCGAGACGCTTCAAAAGGATATCATCGAGGACGCCACGACGGTACCTCCCATAGTGCAAGAGAGTTTCACGCAACAACGGCGGATCGAGGAGCTCGAAGCCAAAGTTCAGCACTTGGAGAGCGTCATCGAGTTAATGTCAGGACAAGGGAGGGGATCAACGTCGCAGAAAGAATCGGGTCCCGATTCAGATGCAATGCCATCTAGAGGTGGTGGCGATTAGAGAGACGATATCGACCCAGCCGATTTAAACGAAATGTAATAGGATAGATTGGAGTAGTTTTAGTTTTAGTGTTTTTTGTGAACAATTTAATATTTTAATTAAAAACTTTTTTAAAAAAAATATTATTATTTTTAAAAAATTTTAGTTTTTTTTTACAAGATTTCCAACGGATGCCCGTTGGAATATCTAACGGGCATCCGTTGGACGCTATTTCCCGCCAAATGGTAACGGACGTCAGTTGCCCTTTCCCCCCAATTGGCAACGGACGTCCGTTGCTATTTCCCGCCAGTTTCCAACGGATTCCTATTGAAAAGCTAAATTCCCGCTCATTTTTCCCGCCTGGATGGCAACGGACGTTCGTTAAAACAGTTTAACGGACGCCCGTTGCCCTTTTTTCAACGGTCGTCCGTTGCAAAATTGCAATGGGCATCCGTTACAAATATTTTCAACGGGCGTCCGTTACAGCTTGCCAACGGATATTTTCGTTGGAATATCCGTTGCAAGACCGTTGCGAATTACAAAGGATCCGGATTTCCAACGAACGATTCCCAACGGACAGAAATCCGTTGTCGTCCGTTGGAAAGAGTCCTTTCCAACGGATTTTAGGCATTTTCCATGGATATGTCCGTTGGAAATTGCCTGTTTTTTTGTAGTGCATGTTTGAAGCTTATGTACGGAAGGGGTAAAACAATTCAATGGACATATGAAAAGTGTTGAAGATCGTCACAATAGTGTTAAAGAAGGTAGTGTTGAAAGACGTCAAAGGACAAATCAATAGTTTTGAAGAACTTTTTAACAATATTGATTAACGTCTCACTAGTATTGAAGAAGTCAAAGGACGTCTAAATACGTTTGAAGGACTTCTCAACATTGTTGAAGAAGAAGTAAATGGAGGTGTCAATAATTTTGAAGAACATTTCAACAATTTTGAAGGGTGATTAAAGAATATTTAAGATTGCATCAAGCATGCTCAAACAAGGGCACACAACCACCGAGACTTGATTAAATACGATGCGAAGATCCATAATCATGTCACAAAGTTTGTCAAAGGTGAAAAAGGTTGTTGGAAATCAGAATTGGGAGAGACTCGGGTTTCAAAGATTGTTAAATTTTTTATGACCCAAACCACAGAGGTTTTTTTCCGAGGTATGTATGATTTAATTTTCCTCTTTTTTATTTCTACCACTTTTTTATTTTTTTCACGAACGTTGCACCACACTTTGTACAAGCATGTTATACACACGTTGTACCACATGTTGTACATACGGTTTAGAATGTTAATTGTCACATGTTGTACCACACGTTGTACTTATACTTTTTCACCATCCACGTCATATTAATGAATGCCTAGCGTTGCTAAGAAAACAACAGTCCAAGGTCCACAGTCGAATGAACCAGAGAGCCTTCATCGCCGATGTAGTATTCTCTTAATACCTTCTTGTCAGCTTTATAGAGTTGCTCAAAGGGTGTCTTGGACTTATTATAGCCAGTGAGGTGTTCATTGAAAGATTCAATCCAAAATTTCTTTGCTATTCTCAATGGATCAAGGTATGCTTCCACAAATTACGCAAACTTATGAATTCTACAATTGGTATCACAACATGTAAAATTAAATAACTCTTTGCATTATCTTGAGATTTTTTCCATGTTGTTTGGTTTTATTTTCATTATGGATTAATTTATTTTTATGTAGAATTTAGAAATTTATGGAAACTATCTTAATCCATCAAGAATATGAAAGAATATTCGTATTGAATCTTCCAATGAATAATTTGTGATAAAGTGAGACTTTTGTTTCTTTGCAGTTATGAAACAAATATTTTGTCTATATATTCATTAGGGACCACAACCCATGTACTTATAAAAAATACATCGTTTATTATTTCTAAGTTGGCCCCGCAAAAAATCAAAAATTATGAATTGGTTTCTCAACCATTTACCATTCGATGTCCTATGATAAAGTTTCTGCCAAATTCCTTAGTTGAGGCCTTAGAACAAACTATAAATTATGTAGCCATGGTTATAACGCTACAAGTGTCTGCTTGGCACTTCGCCAAGAAATAGCTCCACCAGTCAATAAATATATGTAGCTTGAAGTAGATCTCGTACTTTCTTGACATCTAGAAAAATTAGAGTCAAAATACCCAAAGACCTCCAAATAATCTGATCTTTGATAAGTTAGCATGTAATCTTTTGTTCTCTTCAAATATTGCATGAATCTTTTGGTTACTTTCCAATGTTACATGCCTAGACTGCTTAGGTATCTACCTAACACACCAACAATGTACACAATATCCGAACGTGTACACACTTGAGCATACATTAGGCTCCTACCTGCTGATGCATAAGGAACCTTCTGCATCTCTTGAATTTCAAGATTCTTTTTAGGGCACTTATTGATACTAAATTTATCCCTTTTAGTGACCGTAGTGTTTCCTGGATTACTATCTTGCATACCAAATATTGTGCGTATTTTATCGATATAGCTCCTTTGTGATAAACCTAGGGTACCATGGGTTCGATCCAGATGGATTTGAATTCCTAAGACAAAGGAGACATCACAAAGATGGTTTATTTCAAAATTTCCAGAAAGAAATCTTGGTTTCATGCAATAATCATATATCATTAGTGAAAAGTAATATGTCATCAACATACAAAACCAAGAAAATAAATTTGCTCCCACTGAACTTGTGATGCACACAATCATCAACAAGATTCACTAGAAGCCAAATGAGATAATCACTTGATTAAATTTGTGGTACCACTGAATAGATGCTTGTTTGAGCCCATAAATGGATTTTTTCAATGTACAAACCATTTTGTTCAGATCTCCTAATACGAAGTTTTCTGGTTGTTTCATGTAAGTCGTTTTTCTTTAATGTATCCATTGAGAAATGTTATTTTGAAATCCCTTTGATAAAGCTCTAAATCATAATGCAACAACAGTCACGATTGTTCTAAAAGACTCTTTTAATGAAACTGGAAAAAAAGTATCATTATAGTCAATCACTTCCTATTGAGTATATCCTTTAGCTACAAGACAAGCTATATGTTTATCCACATTACCTTTAGAACCCCATTTTATCTTAAAAATCCATTTGTAATCAATGGGTTTCTTATCTTATGGTAAAGAGACTAGTTCTTAAACTTTATTCTCTTGCATAGATTTATACTCTTCATTCATTGCCTCAATTCACTTTTTTGAGTTAGAAATACTGATAGCTTGATAGACATCCATTCGATCATCATCCACCATAATATTATTTTCCTCATGTTCTTAAAAAACACTATTTAATCATCTAAAATAGTGCTCTTTCTCTCGCTAGTAGATCGCCTTAAAGGCAATTTATATTGTTGCTCAGGTTCATGAGGTTGTTGAATTTGCTCTTCATGAACAATGTCAAATTGATGATCAAAACTCGTTTCATCTGAAAGAGCTACACGAATAGGTTTAGGAATTGAAACCAACTCTTCCTCAAAGAAAATGTTCCTAACTTTATTTCTCCCACCAGACTCAATATCCTTAAAGAACATCGTTGTTCCCATCTCAATAACTGAGCTTAATTTGGGATCATAAAATTTATAACCCTCTCGATCGCTCTAAGTAACGAATAAACTAACTGCTAAATGTTTGGGGTTCTAGTTTATTTTCATTTGGCTTATGAGGCCTTGCCTCAGCTAGACATCCCCATACTGAAGGCGCTTCAAAATTGGTTTTCTACTAGTCCAAAGCTCATAAGGTGTTTTCACAGTGCTACCTTCGTTGGCACTCGATTAAGAATATACGTTGCAATCTTTATTGCCTCGCCCAAAGTGTTTCCGGTAAGGTTGAATGACTAGTCATATTCCTTACCATATCCTTAAGTGTTTGGTTTCTTCTTTTAGCCACATCGTTCATGCTAGTGACCTAGACATGGTATATTGTGGGAAAATTCCATACTCTTCTAGGAAAATTAGTAAAAGGTTGTGGACGTTGTTCATCCGAACCATCATATCGATCATAGTATTCACCACATTCAGGTCTGACAAATTTAATTCTTTTGTTGAGTTGATTCTCAACTTCAGCTTTAAAAGCTTTGAACACATCTAACGACTGATACTTTTCATGAATGAGATATAAGTATACATATCTAAACTAATCATCTATGAATAATATAAAATATTCTTGACCATTCCATGATGGAGTTAGAAATGACCCGCAAATATCTATATGTATTAACTCTAGGATATCTGTAGCTCTATATGCACCTATTCGTTTTTATTTGGTTTGTTTACCTTTAATGCATTCAACACCAACATTTTAATATCTGAAGTCAATGGAATCTAGAATTCAATCTGACATAAGTCGTTCAACTCTATTTTTAAAGATGTGACAAAGACGTTTGTGCCATAGAATTCCTAAAGTTGTGTCATTAAGTTTACGGTTTATATCATGTAACTCGGAATTCAAACTTGTATGGGCTGTTTTAACAGTGTCAAGCATATAAATATTATAATAATCCGAAAGAGAACCGGTTCCAACAATATTTGAATTTAATGACAAAATAAATTGATTATTTCCAAATCAACAAGAAAAAACAAATTTGTCAAAATAAGAAACAAAAATCAAATTTCGTCCAAAAGTCAGTACAACAAAAATATCTTAAATCCAAATAGATCTAGTACGCATTTATAATCTAAAACGTGCAACTGCCTCAACTCCCACCAATTTTCCATTTTCCACATTAATGCATCTTTAAGCATCATTTAGCTTTCGGAGCTCAAGAAACAATGCATAGAAACAGTGATGTTAGTAGTAGCACAAGAATCTAACCACTAACTGTTTCTTGACACTTAAGCTAAATTAACTTCAAGAAGACCAAAATAATGAACATACACACAACAAACATGATAAGCGGTGCAATCCATCTTGACATGTACAGATTTCTTACAGAAGAAACAATTGTTTTCAACCTTTTTCCGCTTCTTTTATTCTAGACTCTTTGCATCTTTATTCTTAGGATTTTCAAAGTTCTTTCTTTTTCCCTTTCCTTTAGAGGTATGAAGTATATGATCATTTTTTGTCTTATGTTGTTTCATTCTATCTTTCTCTTGTACACAATAAGATATGATCTCCATTAAGAGACATGACTCCTTTTGATAATTATAACTAATTTGAATTGGTTAAAGTGTATAGGGAGAGAGTTCAACAGAAAATGCACAAGAACATCTTCTGAGAGAAAATAATATTAAGGGTCTTGACCTTAAAAACAATATTGGCCATCGAAATGTATTCCCTTACAATTCCCTTACCATGATACTGCATGGTGCAAAAGTAGTACAATAGCGTACTTATTTTAGCCTTATCACTTTGTACAAAAATCTTTTCAAGCTTGGTACGAAAATCTTTGAGATTGACTTCTTCACTACCTTTAAAGGTTTTTGGAATGGTGGTGATAATGATCTAAAGATCAATGCCGTTTGCGCGTTCCCATTTTTCAAAAGTTTTCTTCTCTTATGAACAACGTGAATCCAATAGGAGAAATAGGTGGCTCAATCCTTAACACAATTTCCAAATCCATGCACCCCTAAACTATGTTGACCTTATTTTTCCATTCCTTAAAGTTGGAACCATCCTGGACTGGAATCATATCTATGTTGAAAGATACCGCGACAAGATCAACTTGATCAATGAAAATCAATTAACTATTAAATCAAACAATTTTACAAAGATAAATCAATATACTGATTGCAACATTAATATCAAGTCTTTGGACAATAATATCAACTGCTAGTGGTATTCTTGATGTGATGATCAAACAATGGTAATGAAATATGAATAATAACCTATCTTTTGATCGATTTATATACATAAATGTTGATTGAAATCACAATATGAATGGATTACCTAAACATCTTATATATTGTGGGATAATTAAGAGACCATGCAATGAATTACTTGAATATTGCGCTTGGACTAGTGGTTTTGCCCTTCCACATTACGTTACTTGGTCTGGTCAAAGGTTTGAATCCCTCCATAAAAAATCGCCCGACACAAACAGGAGAAAAATTACAATGACCATCGCCAAAACGTCACCATCAATGAAACAATGTGACCTTCTCCAACACACTTTCGTCGAACACCTCCAACGACCCTCTTTCGTACATTTCGGTCACAATTTTGTACGAAAACACCATCGTATTCAATTCCATAACCGACCAACCCAAATTTCAATGTCCAACCGTAATGACAGTAAAACATGCAATTATAGTAATTATATTCAGTCTTAACCAAAATGATGGTGGGTTTTCAAAATACACTTAATGGCCGCAATTTTTTGAAACCAAACGTCGTGTTTACACGCCGAGATACATTCCACAATGATCGTCAACCCAAAGTCAGATACTTGAGCGATGGTGAGTAATCAAAACGACCAGCGGTCAAAAACTCCATGACGGAGACCATTTACAGTCGAAGCCCAATGACCACCATCTTCGGTTTTCACTTGATCAGTGACAAAACTCGAAACGCCAACATTAGTCGAAATCCAAATCCGATGAATTTCTTAATACAACAACGCCGAAATAAAGATATCACTTATCAATGGTTACAGCCAAAGATGTTTAGGTCTCGTTGGAATCGAAAACAGGGTGTTGGGTACATCATAGACGAATAGATTCGAAGGGCTTCTTCGCACGATTCAATACCTCAAATCTCGATTCACTTTGTCATTGAGAAAGTGATATCTTGTTCATGGAGACATTTACATGAACACATACGAGTCGATGGTTTTGTTAAGTATTAAAAAACTTAATACACATCTTCAAAATATAAGTCAATTAGATTGATAATATACTTTGTTTAATCCAATTTTTCACAAAAGAAAACAAAAAACTTATTACCATGGCTCTGTATTAATCCATATTGAAAATAAACCACATATGGAAAAATCTCACAACAAATAAAAATTTAAATGTATGATACTATTATATTATTAGTCAAAATTAAATTGATCTTATATAGTAACTTAAAGCTAAAGAGTGTAATTGTTATGAAATAAAAGAAGAAACCAATTCGTAATTTATGATTTGTCGAGGGACTAAATTAGAAATAATAAAAGATGTATTTTCTATATATACATGGATTGTGGGCTCCAATGAACATATAGACAATATGGTTTACATTTCATATTCATGAAAAAATAAAAAGTCTTTCTATTGTCGCTAATTGTTCATTGGAAGATTCAACACAAAGTTTCTTTAGTACGCTTCCACAAATTTTACAAACTTATGAATTCTACAGTATCATCCAGAAGTTCCAGACAATATATGACATATGGAAAATGATCGGGCTATCCCAATCCAAGAAAGTAGGTCCTAGATACTTAACAATGAAATGGAAAGCTAAGAGTTGTTTTAGATACTATATTTCCTTAGCATCATTCCCTGCAATTATAAGATCATCAATATATTCTAATGAAGCAAAAAAGAATCTATCTGTTTCTTAACAAATAAAGTGTTATAAGTGTGTGATTGATGAAAATTCTCTTTAAAAAATCACTAAATATTATGTACCATTGCCTTGAAACTTGTTTTAATCCATACAAAGATTTGTGAAACTTGCAAACTACATTTGAAGGAAAAATTTCAGAAGAAGATGATTTGTATCCTGGTGGCGGATGCATGTATATTTCTTCCTCTGTCTCCATGTAATAGATACGTCCATTTGAGATAAAAAAAACAACCTTGTGTAGCTTCCAAAGCTAAAAGTAACTTGACTATAACTAATTTTGCAACAAGTGAAAAAGTTTCAATAAAATCAACTCCCTCATGTTGTGTAAAACCTTAGCAACTAATCTGGCTTTGTACCTTTCTATACTTCCATCAGAAATCCTTTTGATCTTATAGACCCATTTGCATCCTAAAACATGTTTACCTACAAGAAGAGTGTAGACCATGTTGTATTTGTTCTTAAAGCATCTAATTCAGTTATCATTGTTGTTTCTACTTTTCTTAAATAATAGTTTGCTTGAAGTCTAGGGTATGTTTTTATAGTAATTTTGTAAACAAAACTTTTGTACCTAGAGGAAAGTTTTGCATATGATAAAACATGTGAGGAAGGATGAGAAGAAAGAGATTGTCATGATTCTTGTTGAAAAGCATGGCAATGATATTGTTACAGATATGATAGAGGTTTAACTTGTCTATTTGATCTTTTTTTTAGAATGATCCCTTGTTATCTTATATGAATCATTGTGAGGAAAAAAACTTTTATTTGACAAACTAACATATCTTTCTGATCTTTCTTGATTGGATGGTATAAAACTAGATTGTAAAGGAGAGTTCCCTGCATTTATCACATTATAACGGTTAATTATAGTATTTTCTGGAAAATAAGGAATAGGGAGAGGTAGAACTGAATCTAGTAAACAAGTTTTGGTAGTCTTAAATATTGAATCTTCTAATTTTTTTTGTTGGAAAGGAAAGGAAAAACATGTTCACAAAATTCAACATTTCTTGAAAAAATATCTTGTTAGTTTCTAAATCTAATAGCTTATATCCTTTTTAGCCATCTCGATATCCAAGGAAAATAGTTCCATTTCGTCTTTGTGAGAACTTATGCCTTTCTCTGATGTTGTGTGGGCCTGAAAGAGAGACACCCAAAAGTTCTTAGAGGAACATATTCTGGAAGTTTTTTCTTCATATTTTCATATGGTGACATGTGATGGTCCCAATCAAAGCTTGAAGAAAACAAGTGTATCTGCAGAAAATTTCATCTCCTTTATTTCTCATACAATGTTGAGTTTTTAAACACTTATAAAAACACTTATAAAGGAAAAATTGATCACGTAGTGATCCTACAAACAAGGAATCAAAGCATAAGTGAATCGATTTTCCAAGGTAAGGAAAGACCTATTCGTTGTCTGTTATTTGAAGGCAATAAAAAAAATATTGAAACCTCTGCTCCACTTCTATTGGTTTATTGACTTCGGTTCAGGTGGTGAATTTTGGGTTGGCTTTTCTAGATCGAGCTGGTCGATTCACATCAATATTCCCTCAGTTTAGATGAACCTTGCCCTCAACGTTCAAGTGGAGAAACTTTGCATGTATTTGGTCTTCCTTTTCCCACGTGGCTTCTTCTGGAGCTAGTCCTTTCCACTTCACCAAGAGTTATGTCTGAAATTTAGAACCCAACTTAACCCATTGTGTCTCCATCACCGCTTCAGGTTCCAAACAAAGGCTCGCATCATAACGCAAGGGCAGAATCTTGTCTTCAGTGGGCGGAACTTCACCAACTCATCTTTTTAGCACGGAGACATGAAAAATAAGGTGGATACAACATTCCTATGGCAACTTCAGCTTGTGAGCTATTGGGCCAATGTGTGCTTCTACTTGGAATGGATCGAAGTAACGTGTTGATGGCTTTTTGAACATGCGGTGGAAAACAGATTGTTGTCGATAGAGTTGGAGGCGAAGGTATGCCCAACCTCCCACTTCGAACCTAATGTCTCGCCTCTTGGAATCTGCAAAGTGCTTTATGATGTTGTTTGTTGTCCCAAGATGATGTTTGAGTTCTCCGAGTACCCCATATGTCGGAACGTGCGGGGGGAGGGGTGGGATTCTCCCATACAGAGCTTGGAATGGCGTCATGCTGGTGCATGAAATATTTTGTTGTACCAGTATTCAGCCCATGGAAGAAGAAAAATCCATTTCAAAGGCTTGTGATGGACAAAACATCACAAATATTTCTCGATGAAACGATTGACCACCTCTGTTTGCCAATTCGTTTGGGGTGATAGGCCGATGACATTCGCAGTTTTATTCCCGATAGTTTTCAGAATTCTTGCCAAAAGTTACTGACAAACACCGGGTCTTTGCCACTCACAATGGATGTAGAAATTCCATGGAGTTTGACCAAAAACTCTATAAACTATGAAGCAACAATTTTGGTCGTGTAAGGATGTGACAAAGGAATAAGATGAGCATATTTACTTAACATGTCGACAACCACCATGATAGTTTTGGTCGTGTAAGGATGTGACAAAGGAATAAGATGAGCATATTTACTTAACATGTCGACAACCACCATGATAGTTTTGGTCGTGTAAGGATGTGACAAAGGAATAAGATGAGCATATTTACTTAACATGTCGACAACCACCATGATAGAAGTATGTCCCTTTGATTTTGGCAGGCCATCCAAATAATTCATTGTAACATCTTGCCAAACTTGACATGGAATGGACAACGGCTGAAGTAATCCTGCTAGTAAAAGACTCATATTTTGCATGTTGACAGACATCACATGCATCCACATATTTTCGGACCACACGATACATTGATGGCTAATAAAGTTGTTGGGATAATCGTTTGAACGTGTGCAACACACCTGAATGTCCTCCCCTAGGATGTCATGAAAAGCATGCAGTAGTTGCTTTATCACTGGTGATCCCGGAGGTATGACAATACGATTGTTGTAGCATATCATTCCTTTTTTCCAAGAGTACGGTTTTCTCGAGATTTGAGCTTCCAATTAGGCTATCTTTTGCAGGTAAGGATCTTCGGTAGCCAACTTTCGGATCATGTTCCATAGGTGTGCTTGTTGAATGAATAAACCAAGAAGACATGGGCTCTCAGGAATTCGCGATAGAGCATTTGCTATCGTATTTGAAGCACCCAGTTTTTATACGATGTTGTAGTCATATCCAACCAATTTACACACCCATTTTTGTTGAAGAAGGTATCTCGGGCTTCACTGGTCGTTTTGTCTAATGAAACGTTACCCAACAAGTACGGTCTCCAAGTTTGAATTGTTACGACAATCACCAACATCTCTCTTGCATATTTCGTAGGACTTAAACTTTTGCTCATGAATGCTATCGGTTGCCCATTTTGTGGTTGACTGCTCCTAGTCCTTCTCTTGAAGCATCAATTTGGATTATGAATGGCTCTGTGAAGTTGGCTAATGAAAGAGTCATAGTTGATTACATAACATTTTTGAGCTTTTGAAATAATGTCTCGGCTACCTCATCCCACTGAAATTTCCTTTTCTTGATCAGATTAGTGAGAGGTCTTGATATAAGTCCATAATCAAGTACAAACTTGCGGTAATATCTCGTCAAATCAAGAAATCCCAGAACCTTAGTGACTGTGTTGGTCTTGGCTAATCTAACAAGGCTTGGATTTTGGCCTTGTTGACCCTCACACCTTCCTTTGATATGATATGACCGAGTGATGCGTTCCAAGTTAAACAAATTAACCTAAACTACCCGCAAGTGTACAACACGTGTGTAGTACTTTAGGTGTCGATCCACAGGGACTATGCAATACAAACTAAACTCAAACAAGGAATCAAACTTGCTACGAGCGAATATTGGTTTAAAGATGAAATAATGAAAAGCAATAACTAACGAGTTCTTGACAATGAAACAAACGTTCTAGGATACGGTTTCACCACAAAGCTTCTGAAACCAACAATCAATCAATCTAATCATGCATTCCCAATTAAGATATCTAACGCAGATGATCCTACTGTGATTCCTACCCTCTCTCAAGGCATAGAAATGTGATCTAGTCAAGTTATCCCCTACTTTCGTGGCTGATACCTTAAACTAAATCCATAAGTTCTATGATTCATCCGATTAACCCTCAACTGTTACTACTCTACTTTCGTGATCTAGTCTCGGTTGTTCTAAACCCGATTATCTAGGATTAGACTTCTCCTTTAGGTCCAACTCCTAAAACCCCAAAAAATTCATCTAGTTGGCCTTCGTAAATTCAAGACGATTAAACATCCAGACAAAGAATAGATAAAACAAACAGGGAATTATATTCATAAATCAATGAAAAGAGGTTCTGGGATAGTCATGGGCTAATTCTCCTAGAACAAAACTACTACTCAAACATGAGTTCGAAACAAAATATCATAACTGAAATAGATAGTCTAAAAAGCATATAAATCAAACGAAACGTAGTCCCGATTCAATCTTCAAGTCTCGTTGAATGTCTATCTTCCAAGAGTGCTCTCTCTACGATGAACAAAACTCTAGTGTCTCCTCTTAACTTCTCTCTCCAAAAGTGGGAACTACTCCCGTGAAAAATCCACTCAAATCGGAAAAAGGAATGTTTCCTAAGTCATGCGCGACCGTGCTAAACAAGGTGTCCGGTCGTGCATGTTCTTTTCCATTTGGTGTGCAAGGTTTCCTTTTTTCTCAAGGACGCCCATCCGTGCATGGTGTGCAGCTCGGTCATGCATTCTTCAGCACAAGTGATTGTCCGAGCTTGGTGGAGTGCCCGACCGTGCATGGTGGGGTGCCCGATCGTGCTCCCTTCAAAGCAAGTGACCGATTGTGCAGTGTGAGCCCCGGTTGTGCAATACTCTCAGAGGTGTTTGGTGATGTGTGAGCCCGACAGTGTGTGGAGTGGAACCCGACTGTGCACCCTTGCATTTGGAGTGTCGGACTGTGCATTTTAAGTGCCCGGGCCATGCATCACTCTCGGGGAAAATCTACTAAATTGAAGCTCGGTCGTGCGGTTCATCATGCCCGGCCGTGCATGCCTCAAGTTCACACCTTGTTTATTTCTTGGCCGCTTCTCGTTCTGTTTGCTCCGTTGTGATCCTCGATGCTTGTACTTTGTCTCGTGTAAGTTCTTTTACTTTGAAATAAACCCGCTACGCATTACAACTGATAAGAATGTGTAAACACGAAAATAAGTAAAATAGATACAAAATCACACGTAAACATTGCAACTATCGTCACAAACATCTCTAAAACCATCGAGAAACGTGTATGAAAACGAGATGATCAAAATCCTCTAGACTTGAATGTTTGCTTGTCCCTAAGTAAATTGGAACATGTGGGAGATACAAAAAAACGAAAATTCCCCTTTTTTCCTAGAAACACCGCTAAGGCAGGCCTAATCGATCAACTAGCTGGTTAAGAGCAAATTTGGTCTAGTAATTTTTTAGTCTTCATCCTAGGTGCACCATGGCTACCTACGGGAAAGCAAACCAAAGACAGACTAAGCAAGAAACCGCAACTCTCTCCACCAAAGGAGACTTCAGACAAATACTAAACATAGAACAAAAGAGGATACTTATTTCATTACGAGCTTATTTCTTTCTTTATTCCATTTTTTCTTTTTTCTTCTTCTTTTTCTTCCTTTTTTTTATGTTATGCGGACACACTAGGTTTTTAGACGTCGGATTTGAAGGGATCCAGCCTCTACTTAGACCCTGTCTATCGATGACGGTATACTCTTGCATCTCGTTCAAGAGAGCAACGAAGTAGGTGGCATTTTTCTTGTGACATGCCCTTAGTACGTAGAAAGATGATCGCCAACTCACCGTTTAGACCTGAACCATCTAAAATGTATCAAGGTCGATACACTCATATCGAATTTAGATCATGCTTTTAGGCATTATTCCTATCGACAGTAGAGTGTTAGTGTGCTCTCTTATTCTGCAAAACAAATTCATTTTCGTATGATCTAATTATCCTCATAAAAAATAAGTAAAGCATCGTCTACATGAAGTATAATTCATTCCCAAAGAATTATGACCTATTCGTTTTTTAACCGACTAATAAGCTCTAACGCTTAGGAAAAACCTAAGCTTAAACATGCAAAATATAACAAAAAAGGCCAGCTTCTTATGTATCCTAGGTTCAGGGTTCATCTCAAAACATGGCACCGGACAAGTACCTGGGATGACTCTAACTCAAGAAAAAGAAAATCGAACTAAGACTAAGCTAAGAACTACGAAATCAAAAGGAAAAAGTAAAAGAAAATGAAACGAAGTCATTTAACAAAAGTGAGCTGTTCCCCTAAACTTGAATTGAACGGTGTCCTCGACGTGAAGCTCCAATGGAGGGTAAGATAAGTGAAGTCACGTTTGTGTGTGTGTGTGTGTTTTTTTTTGTAAGATGAACAAAGTTTTAAACTAAACAACTACAAAAAAAAACAAAGTGATGGGCTGCCTCCCAGAAAGCGCTTATTTAACGTCTTTAAGCTTGACGTCTCCATGCCTCATGCATTCATGACGGGTGGATCGAATCTGGAACTGGAATTTCCATTTTCGATTGGTTGAGCGGCTTGGTAGAGTTTGACTCGCTGGCCCATTAGCTTTGAACGTTCCACTTGTCTCGCTCCATAGTTCCACTACTCCATACAGGAATACCTCTCGTATCTAAAAAAGACCAAACCAACGGGACCGTAGTTCGCT
This sequence comes from Gynandropsis gynandra, assembly GCA_036759665.1. NCBI lineage: Eukaryota > Viridiplantae > Streptophyta > Magnoliopsida > Brassicales > Cleomaceae > Gynandropsis > Gynandropsis gynandra. The sequence goes on along the minus strand of CM071864.1, from coordinate 36,997,145 downwards.
TGGGAAAAGCTTAAGACGAGAGTTAAAAATTAGAACCAAATCACCTGGCTGAAAGTCATGAGGGAGGATCTTCTTGTCATGCCATCTCTTAGCACGCTCCTTGTAGATCTTAGAGTTATCATTTGCATCAAGGTGAAGCTTGTCTAGCTCATTCACCTGCAAAAGTCGTTTCTCACCTGCACTCTTAATATCAAAGTTAAGGAGCTTTGTCGCCCAATAGGCACGATGTTGTAGCTCGACCGGGAGGTGGAAAGACTTTCCATAAACAAGCTAAAAAGGATTCATGCCAAATTGGAGTCTTAAATGCAGTCCTATAGGCCCATAACGCATCATCTAATTTCATAGACCAATCTCTACGGAACCTAGACACGGTTCTCTAGAATACTTTTGATCTCCCTATTCAAAACCTCAACATGTCCACTAGTTTATGGGTGGTATGGTGTAGCTACACTATGGTTCACGCCATACTTCTTAAGGAGAGCTTCGAATTGTCTAGCAATAAAGTGTGAGCCTCCATGACTAATGACTACTCTAGGAACACCAAAACGAGGGAAGATGATTTCTTGAAGAATTTCATAACTACCCTAGATTCATTAGTCGGTGCAGCTATGGCTTCTAACCATTAGACACATAATCTACACCTACCAAAATATATTGATTACCACATGAAGAGGAAAAAGATCCCATGAAATCTACACTCCAAACATCAAACAATTCTACCTCAAGGATGTAGTTTTGTGGTATCTCGTTCCTCTTACCTATATTTCTCGTTCTTTGACATCTATCACAAGAGGAAACGTACCTATGGGCATGTTTGAAGAGGTTCGGCCAGTAAAATTCTGTTTGTAGCACCTTTGAAGCGGTTTTCGACTTGCTGAAGTAGCCTCCATAATCCGATCCATGGAAATGGAAAATAATGCTCTCTACCTCCTCCTCGGGGATGCATCCCCTAATGACCTGTCCACGCATCTCCTATAGAGAATTGGATCGTCCCAATAGTATTGTTTGACATCTGCAAAGAACTTCCTGCACACATGAAAAGATAGCTCGGGGTGTAGTACACCGCTCACAATAAAATTGAAAAAATCAGAATATCAAGAAGCGGGTTTACTTGAGGTAAGCGTGCAAATGATGTCATCTCTCAAGGAGTCGTCGATGGGTATCTCGTCCTCCAAGATGATGCGAGAGAGATGATTTGCAACGATGTTCTCTGACCCCTTTCTATCTCTAATCTTGAGATCAAACTCTTGCAAGAGAAGGATCCATCGGATAAGGCATGGTTTCGCGTCCTTCTTCCCTTTGAGGTACTTGAGCGTCGCATGGTCTGTGTAGACGATTACCTTAGAGCCAACTAGGTATGATTTAAACTTGTTAAAGGTGAAGAGGATGGCAAGGAGCTTTTTATCAATTATGGCATAGTTGACCTGAGTGTCATCTAAGGTCTTGCTAGCATAGGAGATGACGCGAGAGACTTTGTCTCTCCGTTGTCCTAAAACAGCCTCAACCGCGTAGTCACTAGCATCGCACATGATCTCGAATGGTAGGCTCAAATGCGGCGGTTGAATGATAGGTGCTGAAACCAATGCTTCTTTGATCGTTTTGAAGGTTTCGTGGCATTCTTTGGAGAATTCGAATATTGCATCCTTGGCTAGCAACTCCATCAAAGGTTTTGTGATATTGGAGAAGTCTTTGATGAACCTCCGATAGAAACGGGCGTGCCCTAAAAAACTAAGAATTTCTTTAACTGAAACCGGTGGAAAAAGTTTCTCGATTACCTCGATCTTGGCCTTGTCTACTTCTATGCCTCTCGATGAGATCATGTGTCCTAAAGCAATCCCTTCCTCACCATGAAATTTCACTTCTCCTAATTAAGAACGAGATTGACTTCTTCACATCGCTGCCACACGTTACAAAGTTTAAGAAGGCAATCATCGAATGTAGAGTCATAAACGGAAAAATTGTCCTTGAAAACTTCCATAATATGCTCAATTAAATCTGAAAAGATTGCCATCATGCAATGCTGGAAAGTAGCCGAAGCGTTGCAAAGGCCAAAAGGTGTATGAAGGTAAGCTGATCATCTCGTTTTCATACGTATTTCTTGCATGATTTAGGAGACGTTTTCGATATATATGTGATGCTTTACGTAAGATTCCATATCCATTTTACTTGTTTTCGTGCTTTTCATGTTCTTACAGGTCTTTACGCATATTTGGATCATTTTGGAGCTAAAGGAACATGCACGGAGCTAAGGAGAAACTTCGGGGATCATCACGGGACAAACGGGACGAGATTGAGCATGGAAAAGCCTCACCCGGTCGGGCACAACCCTTGCACGATCGGGCAAAACCTACGGCCAATTGTGTGGACAATTTAGCATGTCTCGGGCAAGCATGCCCGACCATTTTACCTTGTTCCCGAGCGAGCACACATACCATGCTCGATCGGGCATCATTCCAGCCACACATTCCGCACAACCTGCCCTAGCCGCACTCGAGCGGGCACACTCACTACCCGAGCGGGTCGCGGCCCGAAACTGCTCAAAACTTAAGTATACTTAACTTAAAACATAAGGGAACTTGTGGGTCGATTTAGGCAACAATTGGACCAACTTAGGAGGCTTAAAAGGAGGCAAAAAGACGTCATTACAGCAGGCTTACATTGGAGAACAATTGAGGAGAAGATAGAGCAGATTCTTGCGAGGAGATAAGCGAGGAGCATTGGAGATCAAGCACCACCACTTCGGTTTTGTTTGGTTTTTATGTTCCTTAGACTTTCTACTATGTTTATGTTTCTTTACAGACGCATGAGCGAGTAGTTTGTTTGTTCTAGGAGAAGGGATTAGCCCTTGGCTATCCCGAGACCGCTTTTGATCTATTTTGAATGCATCTTCCCATTTTAGTTCATCTATTCTTTATCTGAGAGCTATAATTTACTTGTGTTTACAAAGGCCACGTAAATACATGTGTTAGAGATTAGGAGAAGGACCGAAAGGAGAATTCTAGTCCTAGAAAATCAAGTTTAGAACAACCGAGGTTAGGCCACAAAAGTAGGGTAGCAACGGTTGAGGGTGAACGGGCGAATCACAGAGTTTATGGGTTTAGTTCAAGGTGTCAGCCACGAAAGTAGGGGGCAACTTGTCTAGATCACGTGTCTATGCCTTGAGAGAGGGTAGATATCATCTTAGGATCGTCCGCCTTAGATAGCTTTAACAGGGATTGCATGATAGATAGGTTGATCGCCGGTTTCGGTAGTCTTGTGGTGAAACCGGATTCCTAGGACGTTTGTCTCATCGTTAGAACCCAAGTAGTTTAGTCACTTTTAGTATTTCATTCTTCATCACCACTCTTTCGTTAGCAAGTTTGATTCGTAGTTCGGGTTTAGGTAGCGTTGCATAGTCTCTGTGGGATCGACACCTAAAATACTACACACGTGCCGTGCACTTGCGGGTAGATTAGGTTATATTTAACTCTGATACGCATCAAGTTTTTGGCGCCGTTGCCGGGGACTATTGTCAACGCGTCTTAGATTCGAACCTAGAGTCCTTCTTGCTTTGTTTTTATTTTTGTTTTCTTTTCTTTCGTTCCTTCTACGTAAATTGTTCTTTGTTTGTCCTTTGCAGAACTTTCAGGTCGACAAAAGATGGATAATCAGAACGGCAATGGACAGATGCAATTACAGGCTCCTCCACCACGTCGTCTAAGGGATTACGTGGTGCCGAACATGAACAACGTGCAAACAGCCATAAGGATGCCTGCTGTTGCAAGAGAGCAATTCGAGATTAAGCCAGCAATGATAAATATGCTTTATCAGAAGCAATTCATGGGTGGAAACCATGAGGATCCACATCAGCACCTCAGAGATTTCCTCGAACTTTCA
>CM071864.1:36965415-36978613 GCA_036759665.1 Gynandropsis gynandra | reverse complement strand
CACAGGGTCGAACAGGGTCGGACTGGGTCGCAGGGTCGGCTGGGTCAGACTGGGTCGCAGGGTCGGATAGGGTCGTTGGGTCGCAAGGTCGGCTGGGTCGGACAGGGCCGCAGGGTCGTAGGGTCGGCTGGGTCGGATAGGGTCGGATAGGGTCGCATGGTCGCAGGGTCGCAGGGTCGAACTGGGTCGGTGGGTCGGATTGGATCGCAGGGTCGCAGGGTCGTATTGGGTCATTGGGTCGCAGGATCAAATTAGGTCAAACTGGGTAAAAGGGTCGCAGAGGGTATTTTGAGAATTTTAACATTTATAAAGGTATTTTTAAAACGAAAAAATTTTTTTTTTTCGAAAAGGATATTTTTGAAGTCTTTTAGCCCTTAGAAGTTATTTTTGACTTTTAATTTTTTATATGATATAATATGTGACATATAGATATCATCATCGTTTCTTAACGGAAATTTATTAATATTAGATAGATGGCTTTATATGTTGTGTATTAATTTGAAAATCAAATTGTAAATTGATGAATTGTTTTGTAATATAATATTTGATGAATTCCCAAATTATGATATAAAAAAATATTTTTACCAGGAATAAATGATTAGAATGGTATAATGAAATTTTTATCATTTTATGTTTCATAATTAATAGTTTATTGCGTTGCGAAATTTTTGTTTAATATAAATGATAATGGATGATATTAAAAATTAATTTGTGTTACATGTTTAAATTAATAGTCAGTTTTTTTAACTTAATTCTACGAGATACTAATTATGATTTGAAACCGAAATCAAATTGTAAATTATTGTTTAATCTCGATTTTTCAGAAAATTCTACCATTATATCGCCCAGTTCACTTAACATGCATTATTTTATGCTGACGTGGCAAAACATTTTCTGATATCACATTATATTGTTGTCATATTCTTTCGATATACACACAAATGTATTTTATATTTATATATACATAAATATACACACACGCATAAGTTTATAATGAAACTATAAATTCCTTTGCTTAGCCATAAACGGCAATTAGGTGCCGATTCATTAATTCCCTTCAGACAAACTTAATAGATTCCCAAGAATATTATAAAACTAAGAAAAAAATACATAACTTAAAACAAAAATGAAATTGCCTTGAAACAGAGCAACGTATCATCTCAATCACCGTGAGAAGATAATTACAAAAGTTATTCATCTAAAAAATGCTTCAATGATGTTTCTGTGAAACTCACTTGTGGGAAGCAAGCTGAGTACGGATAAGCTTAGCTGCATCAACCATGTTCTTGAGTGCAGGCTTCACTTCAGTGTACTTGCGTGTCTTGAGACCACAATCTGGATTCACCCACAAGATGTTCTTCTCTAGCACCGCAAGCATTTTGTTGATCCTGTCAGCCATTTCGTCCATTGACGGGATTCTTGGGGAGTGGATGTCGTAGACTCCTGGCCCGATCCCTGCACCGTACTTTACGCCCTCTCGGAACACAGAGAGGAGTTTCTCGTCTGAGCGGGAGTTCTCGATGGTTATAACGTCCGTGTCCATGTCAATGATGGATTGGATGATGTCATTGAAGTTTGAGTAGCACATGTGTGTGTGGATCTGTGGTTAGGACTTTCAAGGTTCAGATTCAGAATATATAATGGACAAAACCCGGGATTATGAGAACAAAAAAAACGAACCTGGGTGGTGTCTTGGACACTGACGTTGGTGATCCGGAATGAGTGGACGGCCCAGTCCAAGTAGAAAGCTTGCTCGGACTTCCTGAGAGGCAACCCTTCTCTCAAAGCAGCCTCATCGATCTGGATCACGTTAATCCCGGCCTTCTCCAGATCCTCCACTTCGTCCTTGATGGCCAAGGCAATCTGGTAGCAGGTTTCGTGCCTGGACAATTCCGACAAAAAGATTTGACATTAAAGGATCTGTCGTCGAATCCAAGAACGTCTGCTAAAGTGCAGACCAAAGTGATTGTTCTGTAGTACCTAGGTTGGTCGTTTCTGACAAAGGACCAGTTTAGGATGGTGACAGGACCCGTAAGCATTCCCTTCATTGGACGAGAAGTCATGCTCTGAGCAGTTGAGGACCAGAAGACGGTCATTGGTTTGGGGCGACTCACGTCACCGTAGATGATCGGTGGCTTCACGCACCGAGATCCGTACGATTGCACCCAACCGTTGACTGTGAAAGCAAAACCAGACAATTGTTCTCCAAAGTACTCAACCATATCATTTCTCTGCATGACCAAGCAGACATTAAAACAGATTTCGTAGAACAAGTTCAAGCAACAATCAAACGGAGCTAGTTTTCTTTCTGATGTTTATGAAATTAAGATGAATCACCTCGGGCTCTCCATGAACAAGAACATCAATGTCCAACTCTTCTTGAAGGTCGACAACCTTCTTGATCTCCTCCTTAATGGCCTTGATGTAATCCTCCTCAGAGATCCTATGAGAAGAAACAAAAAAAACATATATGGCAAAACGAAGAAAAAAAAGAAACAGAAGTTTCTAAGAAAAATGACTCACTTCTTGGCCTTGTATTCACGGCGGACTCTCCTGAGTTCAACAGTCTGAGGGAAAGACCCAATAGTTGTAGTTGGGAGGACCGGGAGGTTCAATTTCTTCTGCTGAGCGCTAAGTCTAGCACTGACATTTGTGGCACGGCGGTGGTCAGAACCCTTCAAAGCAGCAGCCTGAAAAAACAAAAAGAATGGTAATCAGGAGGGGGAGCAACCATAACATCCCATTTTGCTACTTGCGGGGATCATTTTCCAATTATAGAAAACACTTACAGCCTTCTGAACTCCGTCATTGTTAACCCTTGGAGAGGATTTCCTCGAAGCCTGAGCCGCCGCAATGGCAGAGAAGAAGGCCTAAAAGACAGAACAGTTAATTAACAGTGTCCATCGGAAAAAGCACACAAAAACCTATAGGGAGTGCCAAAATACAATCCCTTTTCAAAGGCATATGACTATGGAGAAGTTCTTGTAACAACGGAATCCAATTTCGCCAAAAATATTAAGAAACAGTTTCTCTTTTAGAAGATTACCTCATCCTTCTGACCAGCCAAAGCCTTGGCCAAAGCGTTAACCTCAACAACTTTCTGGGCAGCAAATGCAAGCCATGACTTCATTTCATTGTCCAGCTTTGTCTCGTTGACAAGGTCAACAGCTGTGTGGAGAAGAGAGCAGGAGGTGGAGACAACAAGCTTTTCTGCAAAGGTAGTATCAATTAGATCAGCTCAATGGGAACCGTTAGTTGCATGAAAATGACATAGCAGCTAATCCACGGTACCTTTTCCTACAATGCCCTCTAGTTCCTCCAAGGTTTTAAGAGAAGATGCGAGGTCGTTGGCCCAGATGTTCCTTCCATCAACGACACCAGCAAATAGATGTTTGCCCTTCGGGAAACTGGATTTGACCAAATCAAGGGTTTTGGTTCCACGAACCAAATCCAAACCATAAGCACTAACACCCTTCAGCGAAGTAAGGGTCTTGTAAGCCTCAGCAGGCTTTGGAGCATTTATTTGTTGAAATCTTTGAATGATGTTTATCCACATATCTTTGGCGGACTGTACATATAAAAAACTAAAGGCCATACACGAAAACACAAAATTCAGTATCCAAGCACTTAGGGTCGTGTAAGCCTCAGCCGGAATATCAGCAAAGTAGGTCTCGACGAGGACGTTCAGGCCTGAGAGAGTCGACTCAAGATCAGCATATGCATCAGCGAAAGCTTTGAGCTTCGTAGCATCAAGATCCATAACAAGTTGTGGCTCATCAAATTGGATCCAAGTAGCACCAGCTCCCTTGAGTTCCGAGATGACTTCCCTGAAGAATCAAACCGCCAATGTAGCGTGTGTGAATAACAAAAAAAACGGAAATGCTAAACTCTAAGACAGATAAGTCAAGTCTCTTACTTGTATACGGGAAGGATTTTGTTGAGAAGGGAGAGAATAGAAAACGACTTCTCAACACCCTTAACTGGTTTGGAAAGCAACAAGTATGAAACAGGACCAACAAGAACCGGAACAGTCTCTACTCCAAGCTGCATTATGACATGAATCAAGGATAAAAATTCACTTCCACACATTTTAGGACTAAATGTTTCATTGATTCTCCATCGCCCTATCAATCACTCTGCTTGATCACTTTCTTTTATAAATTAGCTACTATTCAGTAAAAGACTATTTCGCTCCATCTAATCATTGTGAAATTAGAGAGGAACATACCGCCTTAGCCTCCTTGTACTCGGTCAAAGCCTTGTGAGACGCATATGAGAATTTCACCTCAGGACCCAGCTCAGGAACAATGTAGTGGCTAATGTAGCACATAAAAACAAGTACAAGAATTGTAGATTACAAACTAAAACCAAAGAACACAAACTCGAAAGACCACAAAGGTGTCATTATCACTCACTAGTTCGTGTCAAACCACTTGGTCATTTCCATAGCAGGAACAGAGGCATTTCCTCTGGCCATGGAGAAGTAAACATCAAACCCGATTTCACCACCATTCCATCCATATCTTGGTGGGACGGCACCGAGCATTGCCGTGGTGTCAAGCACCTGGTCATAGTAAGAGAAGGTGTTGCTCGGGATGTACTTGATCCCGGCACTGGACATCTGCTTCCAGATTGATGACCTGAGGTCAGCAGCCACCTTCTGCAAATCCTCTGCACTGCTCTTGCCGTCCCAGAAGGACTCCAAGGCAAACTTGAGCTCTCTCTTCGGGCCCATGCGTGGGTATCCAACAATGTGCGATGCCATTTTTCTGAACAAAATAACATTATTTCAGAAAACGTTGTTTCTCCATAACCATGATCAAGAATTTCAATTTTAAGTATTGTGATCATCCGATGAGAAGGGTTCCATATTTTTCAAATGCATGATTTAAAGAACTTCGATTCTGTACCCCAATAGATAAGATCCAACACAGAACAAAGAACCACAAACTATCAGCGCATTCTCTGAAACCAAGACAAGAAAATAAATAGAACACCACAACAAGCTACTGTTGTTGAGGAAAACCCATATCCGGAAAACGTGAAAACAAAGGATTGAATTAGATTTTGATACCCAAGAACGAACCACCTTGAATTTGACACGTCATTTGAGAATGACCATACAAGCTGGACAATCGAGAGCAGAGGATGCAAACAAAGACAGACTCGGAAACTACGAATAACGTTGACAAAATTAGAGAATTCTGAGAAGGTATCCAAAGAGTAATAAAGGGATGCAAAAATCATGACGTGAAGATCTGAAAATCAATAAAAATGAAGTGAAAAACAACAAACATCATCGGAGATAAAAGATCAAAATAAGAAAACCTAAATTAATAAAGAACCAATTACATCGTCGTAAAATGCATAATCATTTACACTTCCATAGATCCTCGTTTTAAGTCGAAGCATTAAAAACCAATAACATGGGATAAGATAAAAAAAGGTTAACATCATAGACGAATGGAACTTTAAGATCTACGAGATTAGAAACAAAGCAAGTGAGCACAAACTAAACCGAATAGGATCAGAATCTGCCGAAAACTAACAATCTCCAACGAAGAACAATTACCAAGAGGATCGAATCAAACAGCGAAAACAACAAGGAAAAGCTCGAAGAACAGATCTAAAGAAGCGCAAATGCTCGTGGAGAAAACGAAACTAGTGGAAACTATGAGAACCCATCAACGCAAATAACAAGAGGTGGAGAAAGAGAAATTGAAGGATCGCCATTACCTTCAACGAGAGAGAAATGAAGAGGAAGAAGCAGAGAAAATGGCGGAGGACGAAGGAAAATGAGCGGTGAAATGTGGGTTTTATAGAATTCGAAGGGGCTTCTTGGTGAGTGGTTTTGTGTGCATGTAGATCTGACTCAGATAATCTGAGATCGGTGTTTTCTAGTTTTAGTTTTGGACCCCAAGTCTATATTTATTCAAAAACTGACCCCTGCACTTAGAGATATTTAACAGGGTAACTTCAAAAATACCCTCTTTAAACTAAAACATTTCAAAAATATCCTTAACCAAAAAAACAGTTTGTGAACAAAAAAAAAGTTTTAACCACAAAAATATTTTTGTAAATATTGATATTTTCAAAATACCATGCGACCCTTCGACTCAGCGAACCGATTCGACCGTACGACCCAACGACCCAGTTCGACCTTAGGATCCTTGCGACCCTTGTACCTCTTCGAACATTGGGACCCTGCGACCATTATCCCTCTGCGACCCTTGTCCCTTTGCAACCTTTGGATCCCTGCGACCCTTGTTCCTCTACGACCCTTGGACCCCTACGATCATTGTCCTTCTACGACTCTTGTTACAATAATACTAAATCCATAAAAATATTGATACTAACAATATAGTCAAAATCATTTATTATTTACAAGTTATTTACAAATAATATGAATAATTTTTAAAACAATTACAATGTACAAATTTGAATTATCCATTCTCAAAATTATGTTACAAATAAACTGTTAAAAAAAGAATATTCACTACTAGAAAATTCAAGATTAGGGACGAAATTTGGGGACCGACAATTCCGTCCCTAAATTTAGAAACAGATTATACATGGTTTAGGGACGGAAAATAAAATTCATCCCTAATCCGTCCCCAAATTTGGGTACAGAAAGGTCGTGCCTAATCCGTACCTAAATGCGGACCAATTAGGGACGGAATAGTAAGTCGTTCCTAAATTGGAGACGACAGGTCATCCGTCTCCAAATTTGGAGATGGGCAGCTCATCCGTCTCCAAATTTAGAGACGGGCAGCTCATCCGTCTCCAAAATTTGAGACGGATTTGGGACCGTCCCTAAATTTAGGACTTCAAAAACCGTTTTAGGGACGGTTTGGGGACGATTTTTCGGAAAATTAATCACTTAATCCCTAATCCGTTCCTATGGCATCTTCATCAAGATCGAACATTTTCGATTCTAGACAATGGATGTACAGAAGAATTGATCCAGAATCTCAAAGCGTATCGAAAGAGTTTATAGAAGGCGTCACACAGTTTATGACAATGGCGACGAATCAACAAGTTTACAAAGAAACGGGTACGTTGGTTTGTCCATGTGTGAAATGCAAGAATGAAAAATTTGTTAATGAGAGAACTGTTTGGAAGCATCTTTATTTAAGAGGATTTACCCCGAATTATTTCATGTTGTTATGTCATGGAGAAAAATTTGCACCACGATCTAGTAATTTTGTGGAAAACTTTAGGGGCACTATACATCATGATGAATTTGAGTCTTCTCAAGATGTAGAAATGGACCCCTATGTGGAAATGGTGCAAAATGTATTCCGTGAAAGAAACGAAAATATTGAAGAAGATCCGAATGAAGAAGCAAAAAGTTTTTTTGAAATGCTAGAAAGTGCTAGGAATCCACTTTATGATGGTTGTAGGAGTGGTTTATCACAGTTATCTCTGTCTGCACGTTTGATGAATTTGAAGACTGAAAATAATTTGTCTGAGAATTGCATGGATTCGATATTGCAATTAGTAAGAGATTATTTGTCGGAAGATAATAATGTAGTAGACTCCTATTATGAGACAAAGAAGATGATGCGATCTTTGGGTTTATTACCATATCAAAAGATTGATGTTTGTCAAGACAATTGCATGATCTTTTAGAGAGAGACATCGGAGATGAGTAAATGTCTATTTTGTGGAAAAGATCGGTTTTATTTAACAAAGAATGGAAAATCGGTTCCATATCGTCGTATGTGGTACTTACCAATTACAGACAAATTAAAAAGATTGTATCAATCTGTGGAGACCGCAAGCGACATGAGATGGCATGCTGAGCATTCAGGTTGGCGTGTCGCAATGAAGATACTTCCGAGGGGCAAATTTATCGACAACACAGAACAACAACAATTGCCAATGCAACAACAAATGACCGAGATTATTTCTATTGAAGATGTACGCGTTGAAGAACTTACGCACGGTGAAATGGAGGAAATTAAAAGAAATGAAGATGATATTTATGAAGATATAGAAGAAAAAGAAGATGTGGAATTTGAATCAGATACAGAAGATTCGATGTAACAATTGTGTGATTCTGATGATGAATCATGTTAAAACGTTTACGAATTGTTTTTTATATACTTTTTAATGATTGTTTCTATTTTCTCAATGATTATATGTTTACGAATTGTTTTTTATATACTTTTTAATGATTGTTTCTATTTTCTCAATGATTATATGTTTACGAATTGTTTTTTATATACTTTTTAATGATTGTTTCTATTTTCTCAATGATTATATGTTTACGAATTGTTTCTCAATACGTTTTTTTTTATGATTATCGTCCCGATCTATCGTCCCGATCCCGTTCTATATCGTCCCGATCCCGGTCCCGGGCAATCGTCCTGATCAATCACCGATCTCGGAATTGGGGATAGAAGGTTCAACCGTCCCCAATTAGAGACGGATGGGCCGTTCCCAATTGGAGATGGATTCTAAGCACCCGTCTCCAATTGGGAACGGATGTTTTCCTGCCGTCTCCAATTGGAGACGGAAATTATCCACCCGTCTCCAATTGGAGACGGATTTTGCACCCCGTCCCCAAATTTTTTTAAATTCTCGCTCGTCCATCCCCTTCGTCCTCACGCTCGAATCCATCCCCTAACGCTTCACCGTCGTTCGCCTCGCCGTTCGCTTCTCTCGCCGTTCGCCTCGTCGTTCGCTTCTCTCGCCGGTCGCTTCTCTCGCCGTTCGCCTCGCCGCCGTTCCTAACGCTTCTCCGCCGTTCGCTTCTCTCAATCAAGGTAAGATTTGAATTTCTTTGTCTATTGTTGTCGGATTTGTTGTCGGATTCATTCAAATGGGTCTTCTTGTCGGAATTGTTGTCGGATTTGTTGTGAATTCGGTTCCAGTCGTGATATTAGCGGTTCTAGACGTGATATTAGCGGTTCTAGACATTAGAATGTGTATATGTGTTGGTTTATACTTAGTTTGATGTTATTGTGACGTTTCAAGGCTGTGTGTAGATGATGATGAAATTAGAGTAGATAATTTCTATGAGGTTATAGAAATTAGAGTTGAAATTTAGAATCTAATATCGTTGAAATTAGAGTAGATGTTAGGATTCATCGTTGAAATTTAGAACAAAAAATGCAGAAATGGGTTAAATAAATTTAGTTGTTTATTTATGTGTTGATGTTAAAAGTTGCGAAATTTAGAAATGTACGTTGACAATATTTTAATTTCACATTTCAGTATGTCGAGTCGCGTTGTCTCCTAAATCTTTTATATCAAAGGTAGTTTTTAGGAACAATTTCGTGTTTTCAATTCCTTCGGTATCATCTCCTGTTATTATAATATCATCAACATATACTATTAGAACGATAGTACATGATTCCCCCTGAATTGAAAACACGGAATGATCAGCTTCGCTTCGAGTAAAGCCATATCGGAGAACAGCATCATGAAGCTTTTGGTACCATGCCCTTGGTGATTGTTCCGAATTTGAAACAAATGCGGCAAAGCGTCTCAAGTCTATCGTAGGTAAATTGCACGCAGAGCGATATATAACAGGAAAACCCAATTGGATGTCAGAAGATATTTGGGATCAGATGTCCGCACATTGGGATTCCCCAGAATTTAAGGCAAAGAGCGAGCGAGCAAGTAAATCCCGGCGTTCTGATAGAGCGGGATACAGGATAAGCGTGCACACGGCAGGATGTCGTTCTTTTGCGGAAGTATACGAAGATCTGGTAAGTTTTATTCAACTTTATGCATTTATATAAAATTAACATTTTATTAAACTATGTCTTTTTTATTTTTTTCAGGCGAAAGAGAAGGGATACGAACCATCATATATAGAATTGTTGGAACGTACGCACGTTAACAAGTTAGATGGTTCGTGGGTGGATCCTAAGGCAAAAAAGCATTCACGATGAAATTGAAAACATGGCAGCGGAGCGAGTATCGCAAATTCCCCCGAGAGAAGACGACTCACAAATTACTCTTAGTCAGGAAGAGTACAACGAGTTGTATCTCGAGGTAATAATGAAATTCTACTATGATCTAATTTCACTATTTATAATGTTATTAATTCTCGATATTTGTTTTACAGCAAGTTACGCCATACAAAGATCTTATTTTCGGACTTGGAGCAATGGCCTCAAAACATTCAAATTCATCCAAAGGTAAAGAAAAAGTATCGGATTACGAGCTCCGACATCAAATATCCGAAAGGTTCCAAGAATCCGACAAACGGATTGAACAAGCACTAAAGGAGGCTGAACTATCAAGAAAGCATGCTGCACGATCAGAAAGGCGTATGGATAAGCTTCTGCGCATGATGAAAGCGCAAATGCCTAACATCGATTGGGATGCAGTTCAGAACAGTGATTCCGACCACGACTAATCGGAACGGCTTAGGATTATATGTAATTGGAACTTGTAATTTTTTATGTACTAATATTTATCTTTTAATTTAATCGAACTTTTTAAAATTTTAATTTTTTTTATTTTTTAAATAAAAAAAATTGGAGACGGGCTGATGCCGTCTCCAAATTTGGAGACGGACGACTGCCGTCTCCAAATTTGGAAACGAGAGACTGCCGTCTCCAAACTTTAGAGACCGAAAATAACCCGTCTCCAATCCAGGAACTGTTTGGAGGCTACATTTTTCGTCCCTAATTGGGGACGGATTGGGGACTGAGATTTCCATCCCTAATTAGGAACGGATTGGGGACGGATAGCATTTGGAGTCGCGCGATTGGATACTACCTCTGGTCGTCCCTAATCCATCCCCAAACAGGTTTAGGAACGGATTAGGAACCGATTTTTCAGTCCCTAAAACCGTATTTTCTTGTAGTGATTATACCAAATTACATCTTTTATAATCAACGAGTAAACATTTTTTAGACCCTTGGACCGTGCGACCCTTGTACCTCTTCGACCACTGTGACCCTTATCTCCCTGCGACCCTTGTACCTCTGCGACCCTTTATCCCCTGCGACCCTTTGTTTCAGTAACTATAGAAGAATGGATGAGTTTATATCTTTCGTAAAAGAAAAAGAAAAAAGTTTTAACTTCAAAAATACCTTTATAAATATTGATATTTTCAAAATACCCTGCGACCCTTCAACTCAGCGACCCGGTTCGACCCTACAACCCAACGATCCAGTCTGACCCTTTGACTCAGTTCGACCCTAGGACCCCTGTGACCCTTGTACCTCTTCGAACATTGGACCCTTGCGACCATTATCCCTCTGCGACCCTTGGACCCCTACGACCCTTGTCCCTCTGCGACCTTTGGATCCCTACGACCCTTGTTCCTCTGCGACCCTTGGACCCCTACGACCCTTATCCCTCTACGACTCTTGTTACAATAATACTAAATCCGTAAAAATATCGATACTAACAATATAGTCAAAATCATTTATTATTTACAAATAATACGAATAATTTTTAAACAATTACAATGTACAAAGTTGAATTATCCATTCTCAAAATTATGTTACAAATAAACTGTTAAAAAAAGAACAATGTACCAAATTACATCTTCCATAATCAACGAGTAAACATTTTTTAGACCATTGGACCGTGCGACCCTTGTCCCCCTCCGACCCTTGTCTCCCTTCGACCCTTGTACCTCTGCGACCACTTGGACCACTGCGAACCTTATCTCCCTTCGACCCTTGTACCTCTGTGACCCTTGTACCTATGCGACCCTTTATCCCCTGCGATCCTTTGTTTCATTAACTATAGAAGAATGGATGAGTTTATATCTCTCGTAAACATGTTTATCACCCGGGAAATATCTTCCTGGCTTTTTTTTCTGTTGGTAAGTTCTCTTCTGTGAGAATTCCGAGTGTTGGTATGGTGTGCCTTGTTAGAAGTTTCTCATAACTGGCTGGTTCTTCTATGTTATTGATGATCTTTTTTATCAGTTGTATGAACGTTTCTATGGTTCATCTTTGGTTCATGTTTTTACCTTGTGGTGGAACTGTATCAGGGAAATTAAAACGGAACCAAATTAAACAAAAATTTGTTGAAACTACCCAAAATGGATAATATTATTTAGGGATCTATACAAATACTATCTTGCCATATATGATGAATGAAATCGTTAAAGCAACTCTGAAAGTTCTTCGTTTGATATAGATAACTATGGTATCAAATAATTGAAATATGACAAATAAAATCAGATAAATCTTTGAATCTAGGGTTTGGGAAACATAAATATAAAAAAAGGAAAACATTTTCAAAGTGTGCCTACAAAATATGCCCAAAACATATATGAGCCAACATTCAATAGTCTTTTGCTCTTGACGTGAATTAAACAAAGGCCACACAAACACACATCATTCATTTGTTGTTCAAATGAGGTTCGAAGTAATCAAAATACAACGAAACTATGAAGATTATAGGGGCAAGCAGTAGACAAGGTACATCATCAAGAACGGTGTCCAGTTCGACTTTGAGGGTACAACCCACGTTAAAGCCATTATCTTGACAAAACTTTGTCCAATCCATGGTGATGCTAGCGCCACCGCGTTTCACGGGCCTTAGATGTGCCTCCCAAATGTCAGTGTAATTGGTTATCAGATCAACCTTACTTCGTCTACCGGAAAGACCATTCGACCTCGCAAACTCTTCGGAAGTGTCTGCGATAACCGAATAAATTTACAACGACGCCAAACTAATGCATATATAGCCAGATTTGATGAATCGAATACACTACTAGAAAATTTGGATTTCGAGACTGCATTTGCGGACTGAAGTATCCGTCCCTAAATTTAGGGACGGATTAGGGACTAATTACAGACGGATTAAGAAAGCAATCCCAAATCCGTCCCTAAATTTGGGGACTGTCGGTTAGTCCCTAAGTCGTCCGGAATTCGGGACGGATTAGGGACCAAAATCACTGCGGTAGGGAAATTGCGGACTGCACAGTCAGCAGTCCGGAATTTTCCTACTGAAAATATATTAGTCCCGATTCCGTCCCTAATTACAGACGACTTAGGGACGGTTCGTCGGGAAATATTCATTCCANGTCCCGATTCCGTCCCTAATTACAGACGACTTAGGGACGGTTCGTCGGGAAATATTCATTCCAGTCCGCAATTCGTCCCGATTCGGTCTTAAAATTTTAAATTTAATCTCTTCCCTTCTATCTGTTTTTCACACACAAATCTCATATCATTCTCTTCAAATCTTGTTATCGTTTGTGGTTATAATG
>CM071864.1:36832329-36944387 GCA_036759665.1 Gynandropsis gynandra | reverse complement strand
TGGCCTTGCACAAGTTGTACCTTGTCATTAAATCACGTTTTTGGGGTAGAATTGCCGTAATCTCTCGTGTTTTGCTTCATGTCTTTGTTTCCTATACAAAACACGAAATATAGATGAAGTCCTCGAATAAACTCGATAAATCGGTGAAATCTAAGAAATCTAATCAAAACTAGAACTAAGAATCATGTAAATACTACGACGGATTACGTGTTATCAAGGAGCAATAAGCTAGAGGAACAAGAGGTGCTCGACCTGAGCAAAGATTCGCTCAACACGAACGAATTTCTTGACTAACAGAGCATGCAGAGCACCACATAGCTCGACCAAGTGTGGGAGGACTGGACTCAGCACAAGCATTGTTTGGCAAAACGTTCTTAAGTTTTATTTAATTAGGGTTTTAAGATTTATGTGGCGCTTGACCAAGTAGAGGAACAAGAGGTGCTCGACCTGAGCAAAGATTCACTCAACACGAACGAATTTTCTTGACTAACAGAGCATGCAGAGCACCACATAGCTCGACCAAGTGTGGGAGGACTCGACTGAGCACAAGCATTGTTTGGAAAAACGTTCCTAAGTTTTATTTAATTAGGGTTTTAAGATTTATGTGGCGCTTGACGAAGTAGTTGCACCATTCGATCGAGCACTTTTTTCGGTTTTAATTAAGTTATTTTGTTTTATTCAAGTTTCATTATTATTTGATCCTATAAATAGGGATCCATTGTATGACATTCGACTGAAGCTTTGATTGATTGATATTGTCTTTTTCTTGCGAATTTTTAAGATTTAGCTACCGAACTCTTAGAAATATGTTGATTAGTTCAGTGATTTATCAACATTAGATCACAAGTGTTGTGGAGTTATTCGATGAGTCAAGAATTTTACAATCGAGGTGTAATTGGGGTTTAAGACGTCATTTTAATAAAGTAGAAATTCCCTCCTGCCCATTCTAAAATAATCACGTTATGAATATATACAAAGATGAATAAGTCTTTACAATGAAACAAATTAACTGACACAATCATAGGAACATAATCATGTGTGCATAATCACAGGAGCATAATCTCATAAGCACAATTATAGGAGATAAAGCAGATATGGAAGATATGCACAATATTATGAACATAATTCCGACTCATAAGTACAATTATAGGAGATAAGGCAGATATGGAAGATATGCACAATATTATGAACATAATTCTGAGATTCCTTATTACGTTCCCTCAAGTTGGAGCATGTAAGTCACAAATGTCCAACATAGACTGTAAATACGTGAATGGTTGTTGTCCAAGTGCTTTGGTGAAAATATCGGCAAGTTGTTTCGTTGATCGAATATATGAAGTATAGATGGTGCCACGAAGAAGTTCGTCCCGGATAAAATGGCAATCAATCTCAATTTGCTTGGTGCGCTCATGGAATACTGGATTAGCCGCAATATGTAATGTCGCTTGATTATCACAGAACATTCTCATCGGAGAAGAATGTGAGATTCCAAGAAAAGCTAGAAGGGTCTTCAACCATTTGAGCTCACATGTGAGAACAACCATAGATCGATACTCCGCTTCGACCGAAGAACGATCAAGTAAAACAATGTGTCCACTAATAGATCGTCGTGTTTTAGAACATGACGCCCAACCAAAATCGCAGTACCCGTAGAAACGCAAATCATTGTCCGAGCGAAGGAAGATACCTTGACCGAGAGAGGTCTTCAGATACCGCAAAACTCGCAACGCGGTCGTCCAGTGGTCTTGTCGTGGTTGATGCATGAATTGAGATTAAATGTGCACGACATAACTAAGATCGAGCTGAGTGAAAGAGAGGTATATGAGGCGACCAACCAAGCGTCGATATTGCTCTGGATCACGAAACAGTGGGCTAGTAGATGTGGCTAGTTTTTTGTTTTGCGCGATCAGAGAGAGAGCAGACCGTGATCCGAGAAGACGACACTCGGAAATGATGTCCTAGGTGTATTTCCCTTGAGATAGATAAATATTGTCTGTGTTCCGAGTAACCTCTATTCCCAGAAAATATTTCAGCAACCCGAGATCTTTCATATGGAAGCATTCTCGAAGATAACTTTTGAAGGCTTCAACCGCGGCGACGTCATTTCCTCCAACCAACAAATCATCAACGTAAACTAGAACATATAGTTCAAGTTTGCCACGAGAATATGAAAATAAGGAGTAACTGACCTCGATTGTTGAAAGTCGTACCTGATGAGAGCTGACGTTAATTTTGCGAACCAACACCTTGGAGCTTGGCGAAGCCCATAGAGCGATTTATTAAGTTTGCAAACCATATTCGGATCTGAAATGTTAGACCTAGAAGGTGGTTTCATATAGAATTTTTCTGAGAGATCTCAATGAAGGAAAGCGTTGTGAACGTCCATTTGGTGAACGATCCAACGACGAGCTGAAGCAACCGCAAGAAAGAGACGCACTGTGGGCATCTTAGCTACGGGTGCGAAGGTCTCTTCGGAATCAACTCCTTCTTGTTGCCGATTACCAAGAACTACCAATCTTGCCTTGTGACGTTCGACAGAACCATCAAATTAATATTTGATTTTAAATACCCATCGACAACTAATTGCTTTCTTTCCTGCCGAAAGTGATGTCACAGTCCAAGCTTTGTTTGTCGCCAGAGCAGTAAGTTCATCTTGCATAATTGTCCTCCATTGATATGATTGAGAAGCTTATGTGAAGGACTGTGGTTCAACACCAGTTGCTATAAGCAATAAACACCCTGTGTCTCTGAGAGAAATTAGTGCAGGAAATTGTATTAGCTATAGGGTAAAGAGATGTACCTCGGACTAGCTGATTATCGCGAGAAGAAATGCTAATGGGGTCTTGTAAACCACAGGCTAAGTAGGTAACATAGTCACGGAGAAGAACCGAGGGAGTGCGTGCACGTTGTGGTCGAGTGGACAAAAACAGAGCTACCTTTGGTGATAGAAATTGGATGTGTCGAGAGAGGTCCAATAGGTTGGACAGAACCAGTTGAATTATCAGCAGAAGCTGGAACTGTAACTGCACTTGCAGCCAAATTTGTCGATGTTTGCCCTCTGTCCTCTATTTCTCGTTCATGTGAAATTGGTAGAGGATGAGCAAAATAAAAAAACTGCAGGATGAATTGAAGTAGACTCGACAACTGGAATAGCAGAATTATCAGCGGCAGATACAACAAAAGGAAACTGATCTTCATAGAAAATGACATCTCGTGAGACGAAAAACTCCTTTGTCTCCAAATCATATACCCGCCATCCTTTCTGACTGTACGAATATCTTACAAGGATGCACCGACGCCCCCTTGCTGCAAACTTGTCATGAAGAGGTCGACTCCGATGTGCAAAACATAAACAACCAAAAAGACGAAGTCGATCATAACTTGGATGCTTTCCATGAAGAATCTCGTATGGAGTTTTCCCATTAAGAAGAACAGAGGGTGTGCGATTGATCAGAAACGCCGCAGCAAGAGTGCATTCACCCCAAAATGTTATAGGTATATTTGCTTGAAACATCAAGGCACGAGTGACGTTCAGAATGTGTCGATGTTTCCTTTCTACGCGTCCATTTTGTTGTGGCGTATGAACGCATGAAGTTTGATGTAGGATGCCCTGTGCTCCAAAGTATTGGCGAAGACATATAAATTCGGTGCCATTATCGGTTTGAACCACTTTAACACGCCGTTCATATTGCCTTTCCACCATTGAGCACAAATTTTGCAAGTGTTTGGACACCGCAAATTTGGATGTCAGTAGGTGTACCCAAACCGAGCGGGAGTGATCATCGATCATCGTTAGAAAATAAGTTGCACCACTGAATGAAGGTGTATTGTAAGGCCTCCAAACATCGCACAGAACTAAATCAAAAAAAATCTCGGCTTTATTATTGCTGTCAACAAACGAAGTACGTGCTTGTTTGGCTCGAAAACAAGTGTTGTAAGGAGCCTTATTATCATGACGTTTCTCGTCACTAACTAATTTAGAAAGGACATGCAGAAATTTATGCGAAGGGTGACCGAGCCGACGATGCCAAAGTTCCCGAGAAGCCACAACACTAGCTTGATTTGCACGCACTCGTACCGCTCTCTGAAACTTATAGACCCCATTGCATTCTTCATCTGCTCCAATCAGGATCCTTGTCATACGGTCATGAATTATGCAAAAATGATCAGTGAATGTAAGGAAGCAATCATTTTGCTTATTCAATTTTCCATAGAGATCAGCGTGAGATGTAGCCCAGACACATATAAGAAATCTCACAGAAGAAGGTTATCTCCTAACCGAAGATTTCCACGCTGAATAGCTATTGCATGATTACCATTTGGTAACTCAATCGGACATGGGTGAAGTTTAGTAACATTTTTCAGAGAGCAAACATCTCTAGTGATATGATGAGAAGCATCGGAATCCAATAACATTTCATATAAGCTTGTCTTACCGGAGTGTCTTTCATCACCATTCGAGGTCTTCATGTTGAATAGGTTGATCAAGGATTTCCACTGCTCGTCTGTGAATCCTGGCAAGCCTGTGCGATCAGGTTTGATAGTGGAACAAACCACATGAGCATCATTTTTTACATCAACAGCATTAGCTCGGACCAACTGTCCACGGCCAGAGCCTTTAGATCCAGAAACAGGGCTCGGTGTGCCCAAAGCAGAGGATCCTCGTCCACGCCCCCGAGTACCTGTTTTGCGAGGCCTGTCTTCCCACCATTCTGGATAACCATGAAGATGAAAACAAGTGGAGATGTCGTGCCCTCTGCGATTGCAATGAGACAGATAGAGATCTTGCTTTTCACATTCATAACCGCAACAACTGGTGTGGAGACTGATCTTACTGCGAAACCAACAACTTTGTTGATATCTTCTCTCCTTCAAATCATGAGCTGATTATGTTGCGAAAATCTAGGATCGCACCGTTGTGAACCTTGCATCATCAAGACCCATGATAAATTGATGGGTCTTCTCCTCTTCTCTGTTTTGTAGGAGCTCGGAGTTTATGCGCCCACATTGACAGGTTCGAAGAGGTTTGTATGTCTCCAGTTCATTCCATAGCTGCTTCATTTTTCCGAAAAAGGACTGAACAGAGAGACCCTATTGCGAGCAGCGAGTAAGGTCCCGACAAATCTGATGAACATGCGATGTGTTGTCGATACTGAATTGTTGTTGCAGATCGTCCCACAATTCGCGCACATCATCAACAATGGAGACCGAAGCTCTGATTTGTGGATCCAAAGTGTTGAAGATCCATTCAACAAGCATCGAGTTGACTGGACCCCATTCTTCATATTCCGATTCATGTGGTCCTGGATAAATCCGATCTTCCTCTTGGTGCGGAGGGCATGTTAATGTGTTTGGCCCATTCCGAATAATTTTTATCACCGGTCAGACGGACCGAAATGATCACAGTACCTGGTCCTTCTGATGGATGAAAATAATAAGGAGAGAACACAGACAATTCTCGAGGACGACGAGGAACATCGACTCCCTGTCATATCCGAGTTCGGTACACCACCAATATTGGCAGCTGCACCAGCACTAGAATTACCATCAGTGCGAGGATTACTAGAACTCATACTGAGTAATTAAGAAGAAGAAAAAAATACAGGAGAATAACGTTCACGATCGTCAGTAGAGAGCGTGAGGCTTTGATACCATAATAAAGTGGAAATTCCCTCCTGCCCATTCTCATTATCACGTTATGAATATATACAAAGATGAACAAGTCTTTACAAGGAACCAAATTAACTGACACAATCATAAGAACATAATCATGGGAGCATAATCACATGAGCATAATCTCATAAGCACGATTATAGGAGATAATGCAGACATGAAAGATATGCACAATATTATGAATATAATTCCGACTCATAAGTACAATTATAGAAGATAAGGCAGATATGGAAGATGTGCACAATATTATGAACATAATTCCGAGATTCCCTATTATATTTTTTTAGGAAGACAAGTTCCAGATTCTGTTATCAAGTTATTAGAAGATTTTAATCCATTTACATAAAAAAATAATGTCGATCTAAATTCATATAAGAAACAAAATAAAGAATATTTTGAAGTTTGCATCATCATCAAAGAAAATGTGAATTGGGCTAAGAGATTATTTTAGGCTTCACTAAATTCATTTGACAATGAAGTAGTCGCATTTCTCATCTCTTTCTCTTCGAATCCTGACATGAGAAAACAATCGCGATGGGAGTATGAAAAAAAAAACAAAGAGGGGTTTCTTATGAAAATGATGTCGGATTATCGTGTCTTCTTGGTTTACAGCCGAACTCTTTGGCATCAAGACTGTCCTTCTTTCTCTTTTCTTTCTCTCACTCTATTCTTAACGTTTTGCTTTTGCTTCCTCTAGTATATCTTTACTTTCGTTCTTTTTGGTGTGAAATTCGTTTTCTATCTTCATTGTCTTCTTATGTATCCCCGATATATCTTCTCCTCAAACTTCCTGATTTGGTGTGTTTTATTTCTCTGTATTCTTCGTTTTTCTTTCTTTTTCTCTCTGTTATTTCTCTAATTTACGCAAAATTGCTTCATATTATGCTTCTTTAATTTTAATATTTCATCAAAAGTTTATTTACATCTTTAATCATTATCTTTATGAACAATTATCGATTATGTTTGATTCTTTTTCCAATCAATGTATTTTTTTAATGTAACTAATTTTTGATCATCTATTCCGATCGTATTTTGACTGACATTATATTTATTTTTTATTAAATTAATGAGTGTGTTTTAATATTTAAGATGAAATTTATTGATATATTTTCCATGTATTGCATTTTCCAATAATCAATAATATTAATTTTCAAACGTATTCTTCAAGATTCATAGCTATTTCAAGAATTTTCTTCGATTATAGATTAACTTTATATTTATTACAACAACACAGCAGGAACATACATGAAACACAGACGATTTGTTTTCTTCCTCTTCCGTCAGGCAAGTACGAAACTAAAGCAGACACTGAGAAGCAGGTCTGTTTTTATTTTTAGTTAATCCTTCTCATTCACCTACAGAAAAAGAAGATTATTATGACAAACAAAAACTTATGGGTTGTTAGCAATGTATATAGGGATTTTTATGGAAAGTAGATCATACGACCCTCATGAACAAATACAGAGATGCATCCAAATCATATTCCAATGAACATATACTATATATAAAATTGAATAAAAACTTGAAATATATACCGAAGTTGTAAAAAATCCAAACTTTGGAGAGATTAGCCTTATATCACGAGGTTCGCAGACTTCCCAAAAAATTATCTTTCTTTTAAAAAAAAAAATGAATTTTTTAGATTTCTATAAAAATTAAAGAAAAACAAGAGAGAGAAAATAAAAACCTAATCACTGTCGCTGTCGCTGCTGCTGCTGTGGTGACCATCCTCATGGTGTTTCTTCTCTTTCTTTTTCTTCTTCTTCTCTTCACCGTGACCGTGGCCGTGGTCATGGTCTTGGCTGTGACCTTCACCATGGATCTTGTCCTTGATCTTGTCGACAATACCTTCTTTGTGTTCTCCACTCTTGTGTTCATCATGCTTCTTGTGCTCCTCTACTTTCTTGTGTTCCTCTACTTTCTTGTGTTCATCATCTTTGCCATGTCCTCCCATTCCAAGTTTCTCCTCGATTTTGTGGATAATTCCTGCCATCTTTTTTTTTTTATATATTTCTCTCGTTGTTGTGTTTTGTTTTTGCAAGAAAATATCGATCTTGGGGTCTCTATTTATAGTCCCCAATTGGAAGAAAGTGGCCGAAAATAATGTGACTTAATTAATTATATTTTTATCATTATTGATTTTTTTTCAATTGTGTGGCTGTAATTTTTTTATTCCGAATTTAACGGCTTTTCTATATTTGTTTTGGTAACTTTTATTTTTGCGTGGAAACTATTAGGTTTCTTAATTACCTGAGTTTGTCAGAAAATAAAATATCAAAATTTGAATATTATCGGATTTGAAAATTTTATTTGTGTTATCAATGTCTTCCCTTTTATTAGTAATATACATTTACTTTATGTAAATAACATATAAAATTGATAAACAATATTTTATTTAAAAAATAGAATTTTATTATAAATATTGGAAACAAAGGGAATGGATGATAGATTTTGCGGTTTCGTTAGTAGTTAAGATTATTAACCTGGAAATTTATATTTTGTCCACGTAAGAAAGAGAATGGATTCTGTATTTTTCTAGAAAGAGAAACGAAATTATTCAAAGGGATTGTTTGTAGAACCTAACTTAAATTTTATTCAGCAAGGAAAAATGTTTATAAATTTCTAAACCAATAATTTTCTTTTGTTAAAAAACTATAAATCCGTGTTCTTATATAAAATAGATTTAAAATTTAATACAAAACTGATATTACAGATATCTAATTTTATAAATTGAGAATTTCTAAAAATTAAAATTTTTGCTTTTTACACGAATTATTATTTAAAAAAATCAAATCTGATTTTTTTTAACTTGTCCGTATTCTTTAGGGAAAAAGGCATATTACACCCCAAGTATCCTGCTTTATTCAAATTCCCCAATCAACTATCTAACACAGCAAATTTTCTCCTCATCTTACAAAATCCATCCGATTCCCCTTTAACTATGCCAATTCAGCCAATTCCCCCCTCCGTTATATAGTCAGTATATTGGCGTTAACCGACCCGATTTTGACCCGATTTCGACCCGGTTTAACCGAATTTAACCCGATTTTGACTCAATTTTGATCCGGTTTAAGCGAATTTAACCGAATTTAATTCGATTTAACCGAATTTAATTCGATTTAACCGAATTTAACCCGATTTTACCCAAAATTAACCCAATTTCACCCAAATTGACCCGATTTAACCGAATTTAACCCGATTTTACCCAATTTTAACCTAATTTCACCCAAATTAACCCGATTTCATCAATTTTAATCCGATTTCCATCCAAATTTAACTCGATTTTATCCAATTTTAACCCAATTTCACCTAAATTAACCCAATTCCCGCCAAAATTTAATCCAATTTCATACAATTTAACCGGTTTACTCACTTTTAACCCGAATTACTCTTTTTTAATTCGATTTAACCTGATTTTCGATTTACATCAAGTTCATCCAAAGTAATATAATTCCAACCCGATTTTACCCAATTTAATATAATTCCAACCCAATTTCACCCAAATTAACCCGATTTCATCAATTTTAATCTGATTTCCATCCAAATTTAACTCGATTTTATCCAATTTTAACCCAATTTCACCTAAATTAACCCGATTCCCGCCAAAATTTAATCCAATTTCACCCAATTTAACCGGTTTACTCACTTTTAACCCGAATTACTCTTTTTTAATTCGATTTAACCTGATATAAAAAATAAATCGAAATTAATAAAATCAATTAAAACCATATAAATAAATAAATTACTAAACCAACAACCGGGTTTAGGGTAAAATCGGGTTAAATTCGGTTAAACCGAATTAAATTCGGTTAAATTCGCTTAAACCGGGTCAAAATTGAGTCAAAATCGGGTTAAATTCGGTTAAACTGGATCGAAATCGGGTCAAAATCGGGTCGGTTAACGTCAATATACTGATTATATAACGGAGAGGGGAATTGGCTGAATTGGTATAGTTAAGGGGGAATCGAATGAATTTTGTAAGATGAGAAGGAAATTGGCGTGTCAGATAATTGAGGGGAAATTTGAATAAAGTAGGATAATTAGGGGTGTAATATGCCTTTTTCTCTATTCTTTATTCAAGATAATATAATTTTTTCGTTAAAAGTTTAAAAGGAAAAAAATCGGAAAATGGAAAAATATTGGATATATACGTTCACGCGAAATGAGTGGCCCACTTGTACTAACGACGTGTCGGCAACGCGGTCTAAGATTACTAGTTTTTAATTATTGACTATAATAATATATTTTTACATTATCTAATAATTATTTCTTAAGTCGATAATATATATATTACATTTCAAATTCTAAATTTATTATGAGAATATAAAAACTAATTATAGATCTTGGGTATTTGAGTTATGCAAAGAATTGTCGAAATTGGAGACACGACAAGTTGTGTTAGTTATTTTATTCCATAATGGAAACTAAAAACAACGTCGCCACCATGATGAGCACTTGGTATCAGATCCCCACATAAATTATTCCCATAATTCAGACAAAATTTAAAACAAGTATAGGGGTTTCTTTTCGCATAGATGAAAAATTATAAAGAAAAATTTTGTAGGGCAAAAGGAAATAGAATAAATTCGGATAATGAAAATTCACGCATGCGAATATATTTGTTATGATAATATTAAAAATAATTTTTATTATTACAATTATGAAAGATGGACAATGCTATGGGAGAAGAAGGCGAGAGGCATTCACTCACCATAAATGCGCATCTTTTTCTATGTCCACCGACAGCTCTCTCGAACTTAGAAAGATTTTTTTTGCTCTTTCTATATTCTTTTTATATTTAAGGTGATCTATAAATCAGAAGGTGGACACGAGTCTATTCCCTTTATTTATTTTATTATCCAAATTTACCATGCATAATTATAAATTTGAATGGAATCGAATTAATCCAACTAAACTTGGTAGAGGGAATTCATGTTTGGCAGATAGTATCAAATGTTGATGAATTACCAGTTCTACCATAACAAGCAGATGCTGTATTTCAAAAGGAATTTACTTACACCCTTGCAATTGCTGATACATGCGTATGGGAACTCATCGGATAGCTCCAGTCAAATTAGCACCTCCAAGGTTAGCCCCTTGCAATTGCTAATGCAGGCACAAAGGGGCAGTAGTGTTGTTATCAAACTTGTTTATGCTAATAACAACAATAAGCTCATTTGATGCCACAAATATAAATCAATGTTTTTAACAATGTTGGACCTACCGTGTCTCGCAGGTTCACATGTCGCAAGTAAGCTCGTTGAAGGTTTGCTCCTTTAAGATTGGCATTACTCAACTTTGCACCCTAAAGCGAAACAATAAACCATTTAAAATATAGAGAAAGGAGAAGAAGAAAAAACACATGCATGACTTATACTACGTTTGAGTCCTTTAATTCATTCGGTGGTGAAAACAACATCTGACAGCCATTTTCGGAATACTAGCACGATGCTTAATCAATTCCGTTTTGTCTTCTGCGGTTCACACAGCCATTACCTATGTCACCTTCGCTTATATGGCATGGGTTTTCGTTGAGTGTCACCTTTACAATGACTCGTTGAAAGGCTTACCTTCAGATTGGCACCTTCCAGGTTTGCTCCCTCCAGGTTGGCATTTGTTAGGTCAGCATTCTGGGAGGTAAAGAAGATTATAAGACATCATACATTGTTTGGAATTGCCTCAGACCCTTACTCGCCTTTTCTGTTATAGAAAAGGTTGAGTACGTAACACGCAACGACTTATATTTTATACCAGACGGCAAATGTAATTTACATAGGCAACTTAAACCCTTACATGGGTAAAGTCAATGCTCAAGATCAACACAGGTTACTTTACATAGACCATATTAATCACCTGTAAATGTGCACTTCGGAGATCCGCACCACAGAAACTAGAATCCACTAAGCATGTATCTGCCAGCACAAATGTTGGATTTCCTTTATCACATTATTATTCAGCTAAATAACATTTCAAATACATTCATTGATAAGCACAATATCCACATGTTCACCTTGTAAATTTGCACTCTGGAGATTGGCACCGGCTAACAATGCTCCTCTAAGATTTGCGCAAGTAAATTCACACCTTTTCTAGGGAAGGATAAAATTGTTTAAGGCAATGTTTTGGGGGTAATATTGATCCAAAATGTGGTAGGATGTGTTGAGTTTCTTACTCGCGTAAAATTGCATTGTGGAAGATGGTGCCCTCGGCATCAGCGTCCTGTTT
Organism: Gynandropsis gynandra; assembly: GCA_036759665.1. Lineage (NCBI taxonomy): Eukaryota > Viridiplantae > Streptophyta > Magnoliopsida > Brassicales > Cleomaceae > Gynandropsis > Gynandropsis gynandra. Next base: position 36,932,489 of record CM071864.1, on the reverse strand, counting down.
GAGCATTTCATTCATCAGATAAGAATGAAATTGTCTCCCTAAAGAAACTAACATTACCCCTTGGCATGGAGTGTCTTCACCATAAGAAGGGAAAATAACTAGAAGAGATGTTTACCCGAAATTTGGCACACTGCAGATTGGCACGAGAGAAAAACACATTCCTGATACAGGCATAGCTGAAATCCACAAAGGAGAGATCCTGCATTATGCCAAGACAAAATCACTTCTGAAAAATTTGAACAGGACTACTACAGCAGGATAACTCAAGAGTGATGGCAAAAGCAAATCAACATGCACTTAGACGAATAAGTATAATTGCCTTCCAGAACCAAAGTAAAATACATAAAGAGAAGTTAGTGGTTTAGTCTAGATCTTCATATACGAGAATGAACAAAAAAGATTTCGTAGACAACTGATTGGGTTGTCAGAAGCATTATAGTTATTCCAACATCAGCTTGTCGCGTAGGATCTTAAAAGCAACCATGATCAAGAAATCTTTCCAGCTTAGAAAGGACAATGCCAGAAAGGTTAATCCCTCAGAATCTGACTCTCTCGGATTGTATACATTTAATGATATCTATACGAGCTAGTTCAGCCTCAAAGTCATTCTTGAACAAACAAGATTGTTTATCCCATCATCAAAGAAATCGTACCAGCTTAGAAAGGTCAATGCCAGAAAGATTAACCCCTCTGAATCTGATTCTGTCGGATTGTATACATTTAATGATATCTACACGAGCTAGTTCAGCCTCAAATTCATCAGTTTCCTTTCTTGAACTTACAAGATTGTTTATCCCGTCAATCAGCCCCTGACATATGAAGAGAATGCAACACTTTTAACTATTCCAGTACAAAATCAGTCCACAGTGCAAAAATAAAACTCCCAATAGAAGGAAATTACGGGATAAGAAAAATAAGAAAGATGCATGGGTGAAGGAATGTATAACTTACTAGCAGCTGATAGTATTCTGCTTCTCGCAAAAGTTCACGGCACTCAGGCTCTGATAAAGTGGGAACAATGCCATCTCGCAGCCAGTTTAAAATATGCCGGAAATGTTTTCCATCCCTATCTATGAAAATATATCCCTGAAAAGAAAAAGAGTCATGGATTTTAAACTATGTACATTCATTGTTGGAATACATAAAAAAAACCCATATCCGTCACTGTTTACAAATTTTATGTTTATGTACATGAATCTGTGAAGATGCTGCCAAATGACTTAGAGCGATACCAAGATAAGTCTTGAAAACACCATTATAATCTCCTAAGAATTTTATTTATGTTAATTGTGCATTATGATATACTCTAAGGTAAGTGGCTGCATTCTTCATATACAGAAGTTCCAAGTTTTAGTTCCATTAAGCTGGACACCTTGTTTAACCACACCAGTTTTAATGTTCTTAGAGATATTGGCTTAGAAATAGATAAATAATATAAGTTTTTTATATGCAGTCTCTAAACAGCATCTCTGTGGAAGAAAGAAAAGGAAACAGGTCGGCAATACAAATGATGAGAGACCACAGTGTTACCTTTTCGGATTCTTGGCAAACTGTATGTCGACCACTAAACATCGCCGCAAGCATTGACTCTGGGTCACGGTTAGTCAATGTATCAACAGTAGTACAAAATTTCTTCCCCCCTGCAAAAGGCATAAGCATGTGCTTTTCATAATTATATAAGCATTTGGGCCTCTTAAAGCAACAAATTTCATTTTGACTTCTAAAGAAAATAAGGCTATGGTAGAACAAGCACCCTAGGTATTGCACATCTAGTAGGCAGGCTCAAATACATTATGAAATAACCCCAGAAGCCACACCAATAACATTGGTCATTGCTCATCGAACCAAACAGAGAACACCAATGTCTATGATTCGACCCAATGATCAAAACTAATACACGCCGAACATGTCAAAAGATTCGAGTTTCACGCAGTTTAGTGACATGAAGGAATGTTGTTAATTGATCAGGACGGTGACTCTGCTCGGAGTAGGCGCATAGTTAACAGAAAAGAATCCTCAAACCAAGTTAACCGAACAAACACAAAATGTAGCGTTCTTATGAACCATTCGGATCAAAACAATCAGAAAAAAGATAGATCATTAGCAAGTAGCAACTAAGGGAGTCCCAACCTAAGCTTTATCTCCGCCTCTTACCCTTCATACACACCAACAGCATTACAACTCTTCCGCCAGACCACACCATCAATCATACGAGAATCTAATTGCATTTACCGCCTTACATCACAAACTCGTGTTCCAGACAAACCATCATCCACCATGCACGAATCTAAATATAGTTATACCCTAAATATTTACAAATCACAAGCTCTCAGGAATCAGGCAACGAATAAAAACTTCTAAAGGACTGAATAATCAACATTAGCGAAGCAATCCATCAACCCAAACAACTTCCGGACAAACCAGATCGCAAAATCAATAAGTTAAAGTTGCGCGTAATTAAATGATTAATTGTCGTCTGAATCGGACTTACCAATGTTGAGACGAACCATGGAAGGGAAGTCCGAATCCTTCGCCATGGCTGTTTGAGAGAGAGGACCCTGCAGCAGTCTCGAAGCTTTGAGCGGAAACCTTTTGGAAAAAATTCTTGGGGGGCAGACTTTACATTGTTATATAGTTACAGAAGAAATTATAATGTATTTACCAAAACCTCTTAAATACCCTTAAATTAACAATCAATTTTCCTGTTTTTAAGTTAAAAATTTGAAGGAAAAAAATATTTTTTTCGAATTAAACAACCCTCCTTTTTTTTTAATGGACAGTCCTTTGAAGGCATATTTTCTTTTTAAAAAAGTAATTAGTTTGAGCAAAATTCTCAGATATCATATTGTTTCTTTCCGAGCAAAAAAGAAATAATTCATCGAAAGCTGTGGCCAATCTCTGTTTCGGTTTGATTTTTCGGGCTTTGATTCAAATTCGGTTTTTCGGGTTTTAAAAAATTGACCGAATTGAATCCGAAGATTTTCGATCCAGATTCGATTCGATTCTAAAAGCATTAGAACCAAAATAACTCCAATTACATTTGGATATCTGAGTTCTTCGGATAGTTTGATTTATACGGATTAAGATTTTTCGGATATTATACGTAATTTAGATTATTCTGTTGTAGAATTCTTTGGATAGTTCGGTTTTTAATATAAAAAATAAAAATATCAAATATACCATAAATATATATAACAAAATATACTAGTATTTTATAGTATTATATTATTTTTAAAAACTTTTAAATTATATTTTTTATTTTTATTTTTTAAATTAGATTGTTCGGATTTCTCGGGTTTTATCCGAACTAGAACGATTTGAATCCGAATGATTCTGAAATTTGAACCATATAAAGTAAACCATATTTCAAACGATTCAGATTATTCGGATCGGTCCGGTTCAGATCGGATCCGATAACCCGAATTGACCACCCTTGATCGAAACTACGACATTATTCCATTAGCAAAATTATTCTTCTTGCATTTTGGCTCGTCTGGATTTTTTTTTGAATTTCTATTTTCTAATTTTCGGACTTGTTGGGAAAATAATGACCAAATAGATCAGCGATCAGAGTTAAAACCCGATTGTGAAGCGTGACAATCCAAAACCCTACTAACCCACGCCCTCCAGCTCCAATTTGGCGGAAGAAGATAAGTAATCAAGCCGTGGAGGAAGATGATCATGGAGAGGTTTTTCTGGATGAATCCGATATCATTCACGAAGTTGATGTTGACGAAGAAGGTCTTATCTTTTGTTCTCTTCTCTGTTCTTCATAACATTCAATTATGCATGTACGTGTTTGTGACTCTTCTTCTGGATGCAGATCTTCCTGATGCCGATTATGATGAAGAATTTGGTATGAAATCTTTCCTTACTTTCTATTTTGGCCCCTTTTGCACATAATTGAACTCGAGGGTTCTCTACCCATTGTTAACTTTACGCATAGGGTTATGATTTTTTTATTGAGGTATTACGTATTTCTGACATTTGCAGATGGAAATGATGACTCTATACATACATTCACTGGTCACACAGGTAGCCTTTCGTGTGATGGCTTTGTATTGAATCCGCAGCTTCAGACATTGGTCGCGATGTCTCAAAGAATGTTAGTTTTTACTTTCTTACAGGTGAGCTTTATTCGGTTGTATGTAGCCCAACAGACCCAACTCTGGTTGCTACTGGAGGTGGAGATGACAAAGGCTTTCTGTGGAGGATTGGCAATGGAGATTGGGCTGCTGAGCTTCCAGGCAGGCACTTAATTTTCAGTTTCATACTCCGATTTCTTTCACAATTAGTGTTGTCGAAGTGCAATACACCTTATTAAAAGTTATAACCTTAAGTTTACGGTACTAAATCCCTCTGCAGGTCATAAGGACTCTGTTTCTTCTTTAGCTTTTAGCTACGATGGGCAGTTACTTGCTTGTGGAGGACTGGATGGTGTCGTTCAGATATGTGATGCATCATCAGGAAGTTTGAAATGTGTACTTGATGGTCCTAGGAGAGTTTAGGTATCTCATAGATCTCACTGATTTCCAGATATCTCATAGATATGGGTAGATTTTTTTCTATTCTGGAAGAGTTTAGGTACTCAACATTATGGAGAATTTGAAGGTTATCTGATCAGGGCTTTGTTTAAAAAGGACAAACTCAACATAATTTCGTTGTAGAATGTCATGATCTATTTGTAGTTTCTGATCTAAATATCTTGAAAATGTTAAAATTCTGTTCTGTCAGGATGTTGGATGGTGGCTAGAGGAGATAAACTTGGGAAGCTATCGTCAGATATTCAAAGAAAATGGTGTTAATGGAGAATATCTAGAGAACATGTCTATGTTTACCACTGAACAGATCCTTCGTTTCATAAGGAGATGTCACATGAAGTGGGGAGACTTCCTCACCCTTTGTAAAGAGCTCAGAAGAATAAAAGGTTGTTTTGCGTTGCTTATATTTCTCCTACAGAGCTACATTCATAGATTTCTTTTTTTATCTTGGTTTGCTGAACGATTATGTTGAGTGAAACACTTGGCTCTTGACAAATGCTTGCTTGAGAATAGGGCCAAAAGGTTTTCAAATACCACGAGCCCTTCAAACAACGCTCAGTTGTCAAGGCTTTGAGATTTGTTTGTTTTTATCTTCTGCAAAGTTGTTGGAGAAGCTGGGAAACTCTAACCTGGGAAATTCTCTGGTTCTGCGAAACCAGCCCGTCGAAAGAAGTAAGTTGTTCCTCTTCGTCCGTTAATTTTGAGTCTGCAATCTGAATCTCGCTCCCTTTTCCATTCTGAAGACATATCGAGATGGTGAACTAATTGAGTCGGAGAAAAAATAAGCTAAGCTGAGCGAATTTTTGTTACTCACAGGGTTTTAGTATGGATTCTGTAGGAGTAATGAATTGTTTCTCGATATTGCAATTGTCAGGAAGGCAGTATGGATTCTGTAGGAGTAATGAATCTGCTCAGGTGAATTGTTCAAGCAATTCCTAACTTTGAATACATGCTTTTAGGTGAATTATTCGTGCAATTTCTAGAATTTGTAGCAAATGTTAAAGTTCAATGTTTTCTTGGTCTACGAACCTTTTCAAAATTGGCAGTTATGTGTTTATTGCATTTGGATGCTTTTTATGAGATCAGCAATAGGTTTCACTGAACTTTAGGAATTATGATTGCTGGTGGATTAAGTTGCTATAGAAAAATGTAAACTAACACTCGCATTTTGGATCTATTGGGTAGACATGTTCTAACTCGTACCTGTTCTAACTCGAACCTGTTTGGCATTTAACAGGGTTTTCAATTTCGTCCAACGGAAAAAGAGATATAGTTACAGGAGCAGCTTCGAGGTCTTGATTAATAATTTTCGTGGCAAATTACCAGATATTTTGGTTTTTGGACGTGAAACATTGCAATTATGAGTGCATCATGGGTAGATGTTGCTGAATCAGAGAAGGCGGTCTCTGGTTTTTCTGGTCACAATTCTCAGCCATCACCACCTGCTTATGTTCCTCCACATCTGCGGAACAAGCAATCCTCAACTGAGCAGGTTGCTCCTGTGCCAGCTAATGATCGTGTAAGAAAGATTAAGTAGGGTATGCACCTGGTGGGTCTCGGTCAGCTGTCGGTGGTGTTGGTAATGGTGGTTACAGGACAGATGCAGGGCGCCCTGGATATGGTCATGGTGGACGAGGTGGTGTTGGTGGTTGGAACAATAGAAATGGAGGGTGGGACCGTAGGGAACGTGAATTTAATCCGTTTGGTGATGATGCCGAGGTTGAACAACCGTGTATTGAGCAGGAGAATACAGGCATTAACTTTGATGCCTATGAGGATATTCCAGTCGAGACAAGTGGGGATAATGTGCCTCCTCCCATTAATACGTTTGCTGACATAGACCTTGGGGAGGCTCTTAACCTAAATATTTGTATGTGCAAATATGTCAAGCCAACGTCTGTGCAGCGTAATGCAATTCCGATATAGCTCACAGGGAGGGATTTGATGGCTTGTGTTCAGATCGAGTCTGGGAAAACAGCTGCCTTTTGCTTTCCGATAATAAGTGGAATAATGAAAGAGCAATATATGCAGAGACCACGCGGTTCCCATACAGTCTACCCTCTTGTTGTTATCCTCTTACCAACAAGAGAATTGGCATGCCAGGTCTTGGTTTTGGTTCAATTTAAAGATTTTTCTGAATGAATGCAGTTTTGCTACAATTATAAAAATATCTCATTCTATTTTTTTTTAGATTCACGATGAAGCCAAAAAGTTCTCCTATCAAACCGGTGTGAAAGTTGTTGTTGCCTATGGAGGAACACCATATGTTATTACTAATTTGGTTTAATAAATTATATATTAATAGATATGATTCCGGAATATTGATTAATAAATTTTGTTATGAAATTAATATGTACAAAAAAATTTATATAGAATACATTTTTAATCATGATTTATTTTGAAAAATCTAAACATTACAATACAATATTATTTTTATAAAGAATATCCACAAATAATTTTTATCAATATACTTTTCTTCTTTATATAAAAAATCGTTAACACCCGTACATTGCATGGGATTTTTACTAGTATTAAAAATTTTGGTTGCTAAGTAGCATATTCTAGTTGTAATGCGATTGCATTTGATAATAAATTCTTCCTAATAAATGTTTTGATTGGGAGTAATATATAACTAAATAAAAATAATAAAACATATAAAATATATTAAATATTTATTTTATATATTGTGTATTTAATTATGTTTCATTATTAATTTCATATTTTTCAATTCTTAAATCACTATAGTTCGATAACTTTATTGCACTACATGATATTCTAATCATATTCAACAAAACATAAATCATATTAAAAAAAATCTTCAATATAATTTTTTTATTTTAATAAAATAATAATTTAACAAAATATATATGATAATTTGAAATCAGATTAATTGATTCAAATGAGCCAAAACGGCTAAATATACAAAGTTAGACCTAATTACAATAATAATAGATCTAATTACAAAAAGACTTATATACCCCTATACATGTATCCTTTACACGCTCCCTCAAGATGGAGCACCCTCGGTGAGTCCAATCTTGGAATACAAGAGCTGAAACGGAAGTCTCGGGAGAGGCTTTGTAAGAATGTCCGCTAGTTGATCCGCGGCTCGTACATGAGTGACCCGAAGAGTATTCGACTCGACTAGGCCGCGGACGCATAGTCTAGCGCCAAGTGCTTCATTCGGGAGTGAAAGACGGGCTTAGCACTGAGGTATGTCGCTCCAATGTTGTCGCAGTAGATGGTAGGTGGTGATGATGACTTGATTCCAACTTCCGATAGTAAAGCAACGACCCATAGAACTTCCGCGGCCGTGGACACAATAAAGCGGTATTCAGCCTCGGTAGATGAACGAAAGAGTCCGGTTTGCTTCTTAGACGACCAGGAAATAAGATGCGCACCAAGGAAGAGGAGATACGCCCCGGTGGACTTGAGATCAAGGGAATCTCCAGCCCAATCTGCATCGGTAAAGGCATGTAAGGAGAGGATGTTCTTGGCGGATAAAAAGACACCTCGGTCCTTCGTGCCAGCAAGATAACGTAGGACTCTTTTGACGGCTTGCCAATGAACATCCGTGGGAGCATGCATGAATTGGGACAGCTTGTTGACAACGAAGCTAACGTCCGGTCGTGTGAGAGATAGATACTGTAGTCCTCCAACAATGGACCGATACTCCGTGGGATTGGAGAGGGAAGTCCCCGTGTCAAGTGTCATACGAGATGGTGATGGCATGAGCGTAGGAACCGGCTTTGCTTCATGCATGAGACAACGGTTGAGAAGATCCTGAATGTGCTTCCTTTGAGTCAAAAGTAGGCCATGAGATGTGCGCGTTGCTTCTACCCCGAGAAAGTATGATAAGTCACCCAAGTCCTTGATGGAGAATCGGGCGGCTAGGGCATCAATGAACTGCTGGACTTTCAATGAGCAATTGCCTGTAACAACAATATCATCAACATAAACCAGCACATACAATTGTAGCGCGGTTGTTTGAGAATGAACAAGGAGGTGTCCGCCAAAGAGTTGCTAAAGCCGCGAGCAAGAAGAAATGTGCGAAGTTCCGAATACCATGCTCGAGGAGCTTGTTTGAGACCATAGATTGCTCGCTGAAGTCTACACACATGAGTAGGATGAGTGGGATCAATGAAAACCGGGGGTTGAGACATGTACACCTCCTCCATAAGACTGCCTTGAAGAAAGGCGTTATTGACATCAAGTTGTCGGAGAGACCATCCATGGGAGACCGCAATGCTCAAGATAACACGGATGGTTGTAGGTTTGACAACCGGGCTGAATGTCTCATGATAATCGATGCCCGGTCTTTGGTGAAACCCCTTTGCAACAAGTCAAGCTTTAAATCGTTCCACGGATCCATCTTGTTTGCGTTTGATTCGAAACACCCATCTCTCTCTACTGTGGCGCGAAAATAACTGTTCTCCCACACCAGAACAGATTCGGCGACCCCTTTGCAACAAGTCAAGCTTTAAATCGTTCCACGGATCCATCTTGTTTGCGTTTGATTCGAAACACCCATCTACAACCAACAATATTCTTTGCTTGTGCTGCGGGGACAAGCTGCCACGTTTGGTTACGATGTAAGGCTTGTAACTCAGAATCCATTGCATCACGCAATCAAGGATCTTTCAAGGCTTGAGTGATATTAGCCGGTTCACTTTCCACCTGAGCTACAAGAGCAGATCGGTTATTTTGGTTAGCAACATTACTCTTTGAGCGAGTGACCATCGGGTGCGAATTTGTGCGAGGACGTTGTGGTGACACGTCCAAGATAATAAGCTCAGGAGACTGTGACGACGTTGAGGGCTCAACATGAGGAGGAGTCGAAGACGGAGAGCCAATATCCGAGGATTGCAGCGGTGAAGAATCCGAGCTTAGGGGCTGAACCGGTAACGGAGCAATGAGCGGTGGCGAGAAGGATGGTGTAGGGTTGACGCTGTTTGAAGAGGTGGTTACCGTGGATGACTTGTTGGTTTGTGCAAAAAATTTAGTAGACTCAGCAAAGGGATAGATAGACTCAATGAAGTGGACATGACGGGAGATAAATATGCGCGACCTAAGCAGATCAAGACAAACGTATGCACTTTGAGTGGATGAGTACCCAAGGAAGACACATGGATCGGACTTGGGTTCTAATTTGTTCGCTGTATAGGGACGTAACCAAGGGTAACATAGACATCCAAAGACACGAAATTTAGTATAGTTTGGTGGTTGTTGGAAGAGACACTCGTAAGGGGAAGACATACCAAGGCTCGGTGTCGGGAGGCGGTTAATGAGATAAGCCGCCGTACAAAATGCATACGACCAATAGGTTAAGGGTATGGAGGAATGCGTGAGAAGGGAAATACCGGTTTCTACAACATGCCTATGTCGTCTTTCCGATATACCATTGTGTTCGGGAGTATGCGGTGGAGATGTAAAATGAGAAATTCCATGAGAGGATAGAAATGAGAGGAGAGAAAAGAACGTAAGGCAATGAATTCACCTCCGTTATCCGAATAGAGTGTTGCAATGCGTTTGTCAAATTTGTTTTTAACGAGTGTTTTGAATTGAATGAATGTGTCACGAACTTGGGATTTGGTTTTGAGTGGATACAACCAAGAATAACTTGTAAAGTGATCTACAAAAATGACATAATATTTGAATCCATCAACGGAATAAATCGGAGATGTCCAAACATCGGAAAAAATCACTTCAAGTGGTCGAGAAGTGATAAGAGTGGAACTGGAAAAAGGTAATTTATGACTTTTATTACGACAACACGCATTGCAAAACACATAAGAAGAATCCCGAGACAATGGTAAATCAAAGGTTTTTATAACTTTATTCAAAATCAAAGACGACGGATGACCTAAACGGGAATGCCACTCGGACGAAGTGGTCTTGACACTATGAAATCCAAAAGGAGGAAACGAGGTACTAGATGGGGCGGGCCACTCATAAACTCCATCTTTAGCGCTTCCTTTCAGAAGTTGCGCCCCCGTGCTGAGATCCTTCACCTGAAAGTCACAAGGAGTAAATTCAACGAATATGTCATTAGTCTTGCAAAGTTGATTAACCGAAATCAAGTTCTTGCATATCTTAGGCACACATAAAACATTCCGTAATGCTAACGACCTAGTGTCAAGGGGTATAGAAATAGAACCCATATGTGTGATGGATAAGTCGTTTCCATCACCGACAACAACATCATCATTGCCGCGGTACGGGGAGCGGATGGCAAGATTGGAGAGATCCGATGTGATGTGATGAGATGCTCCACTATCCAGTATCCACGAGTTGGCATCATAGGGTGAGACAACAGCATGGTGAGCTTGCGGTCGTGTCTCCCAATGCGAGGAGGAATGCTGCCATGGCTACGTCGGGGGATTCTCTAGAATACCGGGGGAGGAGACAAGACGGAGGCTTGGACAGCGTTGAAGTTGTGGCCTTGAACACCACACGCTTGACATTTGCCTTGATAGCCACAACGTATTGGTGAACGTTGACGAGGACGTCGAGACCAATTGGATGAGCCGGTAGCCAATTTGGCCTCATGATTAAGAAGTTTTTCGTGAACTTCTTCAACGGATGCAACGGTATCCTTTGCACGAATGATGTCCGCAATCGGCTTATACTCTTCGGGAAGACCGTCTAGGATTGCATCGAGGACATCTTCGTGATCAAGCAGCTTTCCCAATAGGGCAAGCTCATCAGCAGTAGTGGTGATGGCACGTAGGTATTCATCAATGGATTGGTATCCTTTTGATGAGCGCTTGATCTTATCACGGAGTTGTAGAAGGTGCCGCTAGACGCTTTGCCATAAGTGTTGGCAAGCGTCTTCCACGCCTCGTAAGTGGACGGGGCGCGTGCAATTAAGGGCTGTAGAGAGGCCGAAATTGCTCCAAATAGGGCTGAGAAGAGGAGACGGTCTTGTTGCTTCCATGGCTGAAAATTAGGGTTGTCGACGGACACTCCATCACAGTGGATCTTGGCCGGAGGAACAACAGAGTTCTCCTCAATGAAACATTGGAGATTGTGGCCTTCAAGAAGGGCACGAATCTGAACATTCCACGTGAGGAAATTGGTCGGCGTCAGCTTGGTGATATTGGCCATGTTGACGGTGAGAAGGGTGCTGAGCGGATGTTGGGGATCGAAGGTCGGGGCCGTATCGGAGACACAGGCGGTAGAATGACTTGTTTGGTCGGCCATGGGTTAGGGTTTGAAGGCGGTGAGCGAGAGGGGCACGAGTTAGTGTTTGGGGATTTAGATCTAGGGTTAGAACAGTAGATCTAGGGTTAAGAATGCGGATCTAGGGTTTGTAGGGGAGGAGAACGGCGATGGAGCAGCAACGGGGCACGGCGCGGGACAAGCTACGAGCGGCGACCCGGGATGCGGTAAAAGCGGGCTGGCAGGAGGAGTGGAGGACGACAGCCGGAAATTTAGGGTTGTTGGTGCATTTTGTGTGTTGTTTAGTGGCGTACGACGGCTGGGGAGGAGAGGAGAGGGGTGAACGGCCGGAGGAGAGGGAGAGGGTGATCGGCGGCGGCGGTTGGAGAGGGGAGGAGAGGCCGCCGAGTTTTTAGGGAAGTTTGTTGCGTCGTTAGACTTTGTGCTCTGATACTATGATAATTTGAAATCAGACTAATTGATTCAAATGAGCCAAAACGGCTAAATATACAAAGTTAGACCTAATTACAATAATAATAGATCTAATTACAAAAAGACTTATATACCCCTATACATGTATCCTTTACAATATATAACATTTAATTTTGAATTTAAACAATCTGAAATTTGTAAGATTGGTAATAAATATATAAAAATAAAGATAAAATACAAAAAAATTAAAATGAAAAGATGCATGAAACTCTAAAAAAGAATAATTTTATTAAAACGCTACAATTTATTTATATATAATAGAAATAATAATATTATTACCTAATGTTAAGTTTTGTATTCAACAAAAAAGTATCGAAGGAAAATGATCCAATATTAGGGGCGTAAAATGAGCTACTAGCTCGCGAGCCAACTGTAGCTCGGATCATATATGAGCGAGTCGAGCTGGTTATTTTCCAGCACGTTTAAAAAACGAGTTGATGAGTTGAGCCGGAAACGAATTAGAGCTTAGACGAGTTGATTCACGAGGTGACGAGCTCGCTCACGAGCTGAATACAAAAGTTCATATTTTCCTATTTTTACATATTATAAATATTTGTTGCTTTTATTAAATATTATTTAAGGAAAAGTAATATATATTTACATATAATAATATCATTTTTCTTTTTATACCAAATTAACATAATTTTATTAACAAATAAAGAAATAAAATATTTTAATAATTATTATAAAAAAATATGTTTTTATATTCGATATTGTAATTAATTTTCGATAGATTTATTTTCCAATTAATATCTTTTATAGTAAATAACTTTATATTCAAATTACTGTTTTTATATTTTATATATTTTATTTGGTTTGTCGAAGAAAAATATATAATATTAAAATATTACAATTCTTTTAACTTAAATAATCTAGCCCACGAGACAACTCGTTTTCAGACGACCTATGAGTTGGGATTTTCTAACTCGTTTTGAAAATGAGTCGAACTGAGCCAGCTCATTTTACACCCCTATCCAATATCACAGACAAACAAATATATTTCTCGATTCAACATGAGTCCAACCAAAAAGGGGAGGACATATATAGAGAGGCGTGCTACTTCATTGCTTTCAGTGCTGACGCGAGATTCGCCCTATACATAGATATCATGCACATGCTTGAGAAAGAATTTATAAGGGGAGTCGATATTTTGATATATTTTCCACTTGAAAAAGACCGATATTTGAGTTGTAATACAATGGTCGCACTCATAATCCAACAATGAACATACAAAATGAGAATGAGCTAAAATTTGTAATTATTGAAGTTCCAATTACTACTCATTAGAACATGTCTTTATCTTAGGATTGAATTCTTCTGAAAATCTTAAAAAGTTGGAGCGACATGATATTTTTGGAAAAAACACTTTTGGAAAAATGAACTCATTGGTTACTAGACTTGATGCGGAAAGAAGTATGATGGATGACCAAGAAGTGGACATAAAAAAATGGTAACATTGATGTTGTTATAGGACATCAACATAATGATACCATAAATCCGTTTATTTCTAGAGTCACTACTGATTTGAAAACTTGCTAAGCATTTCCTAGAAGAGGTTCGACTTTGACATAATTGTCTATGGAGTTGAAAAAATTACCTTGATAATCATGAAAAACTTATATATGATTGGAAACACCGGATATTGTAATCCATTTTAACGATATATTGATAAAAATATTTCACGATTAAAAATATTATTAATATTATGCTCTAAAGTTTGTTGTGGTTAAATTCTAGATGTTGTCATTCGAACGCATTCCTAAATTATTTTTAGATGGATGGCAAGATGTTGTGCCTTACAAAGATTACAACCTTACCGTAGTTATGTAGTTAAAATGCAATCACAATTTAATCGTTGTGAAGTCTTTCAAAGTTGCAATTAAATTGTTAATTATGAAGTTAAAATATAATCACAATTTAATCGTTGTGAATGTCTTTCGAAGTTGCAATTAAGTTGTTAAGGAATCTTAATAATCACAATAAAGTATGATTGTACCCAAAATTAATTCAACAAAAATGTCCTTTATAAACGCAGTGAATTTTTTGAAGAAGAAGAAGAAGGTTTTAAAGGCAATATGAATACTAAACGTAAAGAACTTGTGTGAGAGTTCACGTACTTAGAAATACTAGAAGCATGCGACACAAAAATTGAACGCAAGAAAAATATATAAAATGCAAGACTCAACTATTCTAATGTTTAATCGCATGTATAATTTGTGGGATTAGTCTTATGCCCAAAGTACAATTATTAAATAATTATGAATAGTTTAGCAAATAATAAATTATTAATTATTCAATCTAGTCGTAATTTATGTATTATAAATATATCTTAATGGTCCATCTCCAAATAAGAATCACACCTACTTTACACAATTTTAGTGGCTAGGAAAAGGCCTTCAAGACGAAGGAAAACTCAATTAAGAGAAATTCATAGCTAACAAAAAATCCATAAAAAAATTGAAAAAGTTCTTTTTGCTCCCCTTTAAACAAAGAGAGACTAATCCCCGGAAGATAGAAATTGTTGGTGTCGGTTGGTCCAAGCAATAGGCGACAATCCAATCTTGAGTTTTGTCAATAGGCGTCCAATCCTAGGAAAAAGGTAGGGTACTGAGCTTGTTGTTAAAGAGGAAGATGCCGATATTGGCAGAGGTATTGATGCCTACTTCGCCGATCTGAACCACTTCACGTCTAATCAAGTCAATTCATCCGTCTTTATGTTGTGTTATCATTACAGGCCCCTTGAACGTGAACTGGGTTCAGAACGTCATGGGACAGTTTGGTCCATATCCAGTGTGGAGATCTTTATTATGGATGCTTTATTCTGTGTCCACTTATGAAAGGTCAAGCCGATACAAGTCCTTTGTGAGAAACTTTCAATAATTCACTTCATCCCTTTTTTTCTAATAGCCTTCGATTCGCATGTACAGAATAAAAAAAAGGAATTTAAAAAGGATCCTAAAGTTCTAGGGAGAAAAAAAATGAAGAAAAAGTAACTTCGGTTTCCAACCACGTCACAGCGTTGATCTTGGCTACCGATCTTGATGTGGATCATTTTTGGAGGTTTCATACATTCAAAAATACTTCTCTCATCCTCTTAAGTCTCTTAAAGGTTAGTGAACAATCATGTGCAACACTTTATTGAGAGATCGTGAGCGTCGTTTATCTTCACTTTCATTCATGTTATCTACTTTATCTTTCTGATGTCCATTTTTGGAAATCATTGCAATGAACCACCGCAAGATGAAGGAGTCGCTTAGTTGAAAATAAAATTTCAATTGATTATGGATGAGTTCAGACACATGATGCAAGAATTCACTATTACCTACCAACATTTTAAGTTGAAGATGCAGGATGGGGTACACTAACAAACACAAACGAAACCAACCGCATCTCGTAATCCATACTCCATACACATGGATGAAGGCAATTATACGTTCAAGTTAAACACTCTAAACTAATTTCGCAAGTGCACGATATATGTGTAGTGTAATCTAAGTATTGATCCCACAAGGACTATGCAATCCAAATCAAACCTAAACAGCCTAACGCGAAAAAGCAAACTAAGATAATGATAAAATAGAAATAAGAAACTAAGCTAATATAAACGTGAGCTTTAGCAATCAGACAAACACTCTTGGGAACCGATTTCACCACTAGGTCATCCAAGAATCACGCTTCAATTACCAACAATCATACATGTTCCACAATATTTAAAGGCGAACGATCCTAATATGTCTAAAACCCTCTTTCAAGGAAAAGAAGACATGCATAAATAAGCAAACCCCCTACTTTCGTGGTTGATCTACCAGTTTATACCTTAAGCTTTATGATTCATTCATTTTAATCCTTAATCGGAATTGCTCAACTCTCATGACCCAATTCCAATTTTTCTGAATGTATTTATCCGTGATTAAGATTCACCTCTCGATCCATCTCTCAAAAATCCTAACACATACATCTACTTGATTAGGGCATATATCTCGCATGAAGAACACGAATAAATAATTGAAATAACAAACTAAGCATTGGAGTTTTTTTATGATGTTAACATGGATTCATGGATTCCCTATGACTCATACCATCTTCTAGAATAGTACAGCTACTCAGGCACGAAATTTATAACAAACATCATGTAAAAGATAGCTATCATAAGAGAAAACAAAGAAAAGAGAGTGAATAATCGGGAAATCGAGATTCGGGATCCATCTTTATGTTTCTCTGCATTAATCAGGATGCTATAGCTCTCTCTAATGGCTAAAACAATGACTCAAGGACTCTTCAGCCAAGGGGAAGCTAGGGTTTTATAAGGTACGAAATCCTAATCCTAGATGGAGTAGGATTCCTAAAGTCGATCTTTTCCTCCTCTGATCTTGCCCGACCGTTCTCATGTTTTGATCGAGTTCTTTCTTTTCCTCCAATCTCGCTCGACCATTCTCTTGCTTTGCTGAGCCCTTTCTTCTCTTCTAAATGATTGCCAATGATTGGCTCATGATTGCGTCGTCCACTACTTAGCCATTTTTTGTTTCTTCATATTTCTCGTTCTATTTCGGCTCGATTCTTACGTATTAAATCCTATAAAAACAACAAAAAACGATTAAAACAATACATAATCACACGTAAACGTCTTAATGGTCATCAAAACCGGTAATAATATCGCCCATAAAATGTGTACGAAATATAGTGATCAAAATTCCCCAGACTTGAATGTTTGGTTGTCCTAAGCAAACGTAAACATGAAATACACTCAAAGTAAAGAATAATAATCCCCCTTCTTCTAGAGATATCGCTAATACTAAACCAAAACGATCATCAAGCATTTTGCGAGAAAATTCAGCCTTATACTGATTGCATTTTCATCCTAGATTCACCAAGGTATACAAAAGACAAGTGTTTCAAAGACTAGCTAGACAAGAACCCATAACTCTCTTCAATAAGCAAGACTTCAGAATTTATTATGTAAACTAGAGGATTTCCACTCTTTTTATGAGCTTATCATTCATTTTTATTTTTATTTAATGTTTCTTTCTCTTTCAAATGAGCAAACAAACTTGGTTTCTAGGACGTCGGATTTGAAGAATACAACATCTACATGTGACCTAGGCTACCTCGAAGGTATACTCATATGGCCGCTGGACCGCATTAGAGGGTTGAAGAGTAGGATGAGATCACCTAGCTTGAAATCATGTGGAAGAATCTTCTTGGCATGCGGAAGGGATCTCGATTCATTGGTCTGTCTTCAAAAGATATTACGCACCGACGAAGAACGAACGAACGTTGGATATGACACACCAACGGGTTGCTGGATATTATGCACAAACAAGGATGATTTCACAAAGGAAAATCAAAGATAAAATTTCAAATTCAAGATTATCTAAGGATCTTACACCACGGACGACCATAATAAGCAAGAAGGCCATGCAAACACATAAATGTAGCATGAAATGCTAGTCACCATGCAAGGCAACAATTTAATAGTCTAGAAAATAACTAAAACATTAATGACAAGTTGTAAGATGTGCCGATGGGTTGCAAACTTGTCTTGAAACCCTCGGGTTAATAATTAGGTCACAGAAAAGTGATTCGCGGCCTCGTTAAAACCCCGTCATTGGAAAACCTCATGGGACAAAAACCAACGAAGGGAAAAGAGTACACTCGGATCACTTTACCTAATTATTAACCATTGGAGTTGTGTTTCGCGTGTAGTATGATGCGGATGTTGGAACTTCTTTTTGGACTCGAGCACTTGTCTTGAACTTGAATGACCTTGAGAAATCACGACGATAGCCTCCTTGAGCTTCCTATCTTTAGCTCGGATCACGAGACCTTCTTGTATGATCAAAGCTTCATCCTCTCTAGCCCTAGCACGGGTCACGGGACCAACGCCCTTCTTTCGGGTCGTGTACATCTTTCGTCCTTTTGGTTCAGATCGGGTCGCCTCTTCTACAGCGCGGTCGTGTCCTTTGTGACGCGGGTCGCATCATCGGCAACATGGGGCGCGTTCTCGGCATCATAGGTCGCGTCCTCCTCATCATGGGTCGCGTCCTCCTCAGCGTGGGTCGTGTCCTTCTCAGCACGGGTCACATCCTCCTCAGCACGGGTCACGTCCTCTTCAGCACGGGTCGTGTCCTCCTCAGCGCGGGTCGCATCTTCCTCATCATAGATCACGTCCTCATCATTCGCCACGGCTTGGGTTGTGTCCTCGACGTTATTCATGATCATATCACCTACCAATATGTATTGATATCCACAACATGACGGAAAAGGACCCATAAAATCTACACCCTAAACATCAAATAATTCTACCTCAAGGATGTAATTTTGTGGCATCTCGTTCCTTTTTTTATATTATCGGTTCTTTGACATCTATCACATGCTAAAACATATCTATGTGCATCACAAAAGAAGGTTTCCAATAAAAACCTGATTTGAAAACCTTGCTAGTAGTTTTAGACTTGCTGAAATAACCGCCATAGTCCGAACCGTTGCAATGGAATAGAATGTTCTCCACCTCCTCTTTTAGCGCACATCTCCTAATTACTCCATCTCCACACCTCTTGTACATGAATGGCTCATCTCAATAACAATGTTTCACATTAGAGAATAATTTCATGAGTGCATGGAAAGACAAATCAGGGAGTAGAACACCGCTTACCAAATAATTCACAAAATCTACCAAGGGACGAGGTTACCTGATGAGATGATGCATATGATTTTGTGTTTCAAAGAGTCCTATATGGGGTGATCATCCTCAAGTTTGAATGCAAGAGAGGTGATCGACAACAACGTTCTTTGACCCTTTTCTATCTTTGATCTCCAAGTCAAACTCTTGTAAGATAAGGATCCATCAGATAATACGTGGTTTGACATCCTTTTTCCCGAAGAGATACTTAAGAGTTGCGTGATCGGTATAAAATATTTCCTTTGAGACAACTAGGTAGGATTTGAACTTGTCAAAGGCAAAGAAGACCTCTAGGAGTTCTTTCTCTGTTGTGGCATAGTTGATATGCTCGTCGCCTAGCGTCTTACTAGTATAGGAAATGACATGGGGCTGCTTGTCCTTCTGTTGTCCTAGAACAGCTCCAACTGCGTAGTCACTAGCATCGCATATGATCTCTAAAGATAGACTCCAATCTGGTGGCTGAATAATAGGCGCCAAAATTAAAACCTCTTTGATTTTGTTGAAGGCGTCATGGCACTCCTTCGTGAAATAAAATGTAGCATCTTTGGCTAGCAACTCGGTCAATGGATTTGTGATCTTTAAGAAGTCATGGATGAACCACCTATAGAAGCCAACCTATCCAAGGAAACTCTGAATCGCCTTAACTGAGTTAGACGGTGGAAGTTTCTCTATTACCTCTAGTTTGGCTCGATCGACTTCTATACCTCTCGCTGAAATCATGTAGCCAAGGACAATTCCCTCATTCACCATTAAATAGATCTTCTCCCAATTGAGTACTAGATTCACCTCCTCATATCACTGAAGCATGTTAGATAAGTTAAGAAAGAAATCATCAAATTTAGAGCCATAAATAGAAAAATCATCCATGAGAACCTCCAAAATACACTCGATAAAATCAGAAAATATTGCCATCATGTAGCACAAGAAAGTAACCAGAACATTGCACAGGCCAAAAGGAATACGGAGGTAGGCAAACGTACCATAAGGACATGTAAAGGTCGTCTTGTCTTGATCGTCAGGGTGAATGGAAATCTGAAAGAAACCTTAGTACCCATCTAGATAGCAGACATACGTGTGGTTCACTAACCGTTCCAGCATCTGATCAATGAAGAGGAGAGGGAAGTGATCCTTTCTTGTCGCCTTGTTGAGCTTGCGGTAATCATTTCACATTCTTCAACCCGTGACAGTCCATGTCGAGATCAATTCATTGTTCTCATTGCGCACCACGATCATTCCACCTTTCTTTGGTACCACGTGCACCGAACTTACCCAATTGCTTTCAGAGATAGGAAATATAATACTTGTTTAGAAGCTTTAGAATCTCCTTCATTACTACCTCTTTAAAGTTTAGGTTTAGGCATCTCCGAGCTTCTATGGAGGATTTGTGTACACCCTCCATGAAAATGTGATGCATACAAAGGGATGGTTTCATATCTTAGATTTCATTTATGGTATAACCGATCACTCTCCTACGTTTTTTAAGGCAATGAAGTAGCTTTTGTGAGTCATCTGCATTTAACTCAGTACCCACAATTCCGGGGTACGTCTTGCTAGTTTTCAAAATTTCACACTGTAGTGAGGAAAGGAGAGGTTTGAGCTTGAATTCTGGTGCATCGTCCTTTGCAAAATCTAGATATGGCTCGAGTGGAAGTTTTTCCCACGAGACCTGCCATACTCCTTGATTGCGTCCATAAACTCAACATAAAGCTCATCCTCCTAATCCGTGAGTTCTACATCAACCGTTAGGTAACGTTTTAAAGGATCAAAAGTATTTACGTGCTTTAGCATCTCATTTGTCAAACCATCCAATAATTCGACTCGAAAACATGACTCATTGAGTGAGGGTCCTTTCAGAGAATTGGACAGGTTTAACTCAATCTCCTCGTCTCCTATGCGTAGAGATAACTTACATGTGTAGATTGGAATTGCTTATGCTCCTTCATGAACTCTAGCAACATTTTTAGGTCGTTGTAAATTGATCGTTGAAAAATCACATCCGTTGCCATTTGCAATTATGTTGCAACAGAAACTTTCTGTTGAAAATTAGCAAGGGATTGTAAGGATGTCACCGTTAGATATTACAACGGATGGCCGTTCTAACTTTTCAACGGATGCCTGTTGGAAAATTGCAACGGGTATTTGTTACGAATGTTTCTTGGGTACCAACGGTCATCCTTTGAAATGCTTGGCGGGATTTACCATCGGATACCCGTTGTATTTGTATTGACGGGAAATTCTAAAATTTTCCAACGGATGCCCGCTGATAACTTTATTTTCCTATCAACACACATCCATTGATATTTTGACAAATTTAAAAATTTAAAAAAAATAATAAAGTTTTTTATATATAAATTTTTATATAAATTTAAAAACGGATTCCCTACATATCATCTAAACCGGCACTGTCTTCTTCGTCCCCGTCCTCACCAATGGCTCAGGAAGGGATTACATCAGAATCAATGATGAATTTTCGTTTCGGCGATCTTTCCTCTATCGGTGGTGGTGGTTGATACACTTGACTACTCATTAACTCGATGATACCCTCCATATGACGCATATGTGCTAGTATATCTCGAAGCATAGAATGTGTTTCTCGAAGAATATCTTGCGTTGTTCGAAGTGTAGTCTCGAGATGCTCGATGCGTCATTCTTGCATGAAAGTTTCTTAGAGAATCCAAATGCTTGATGCGTCATTCTTGCATGAAAGTTTCTTAGAGAATCCAGATCATATAGACGCCCTTTATACGACCTAACATACTGCAATATGAAACAAATTAAAGTTAATATATCGATTTAAATTTCTTTTATATTATTAAAAATTTATTAACATTAATGTTATTATTAACCTCTAAATAAATTTTGTCCTTTTGTAAAGGATTAAGTTCATCAGGAGATGAATCGATCGTCTGTTATTGTTGTATAATCTTTTCCGTCAGATCTTTCACCATCCGCTTTGCCCAGGGTAAACAAGCTCAGGTCCGTTCACTTTTTCCCCAATGACAAACTTTTTATTGGCGTGAGTCTCAACGACCAGTTCAAGAAGAATCGGTTCACTTCCCATCCTTTACATAGGTTATATTAAAATAATATGATTAGGTAACAATTCTAAATGACAATAAATTTAAATTATAAATGTAAATTTTTTACCAATCCTTTCTTTCTCTTGAAAAATACTTTGATCTCGATGTATGACGATGCAGACCATCCTCGGAAACTTTCTCATATTATCGATATTTTTTAACCTTTTTTCTTTTGGCCTTGAAGTCCTCTGACTCCCAATGTTGGACGAGTTGGTGGAATACCTCGTCCGTTGCCCATGTCGGTTTGTCATTCTTTTTTAAAATAGTTGCGCTTGACGTTATTCATCATCAAGCGTAACTGAGCTTGCATATCACGCATCGAGGCGATATAGATGTGTGATGTTAATTAAATTCGATAATAATATTAAATTAAATTTTATATTAAACACACTTACAATAAATGTACACTACCATCGGCGGCGTATAACCTCTGGCGTCACTTGCCAAGTATAGTATAAGCAATCTTGGAAAGATCCTTGGATGATATTGTTGTTTGTAGGTTTAAAAACATCATCCACATCAAACCTACACGTGTAAACAAAATCGTTAGATAGTTTTTAAAATAAATTGAAATATATGTATGTAAATAAATAGTATTTTACAATAATGTCTCGTTAGTACATTCAAGACCAATGATGGGATTCGTTAGATGCTCGTCGAAGGTATCGCTCAAAGTTTCAATATCGATCATATCGTATTTCTCATTAAATATCGTGTGGTGTCAATATAGGTGATAGAGGTCGACATGGTGGCGGAGATGGTAGTGGCGAGACTCCTGCGGAACCAACCAACAAACCACCATGACCAATAAATCATATAGCTCTCATTAAGTTTAAATGTTTAGGATTTGTGTTTGATAGAATTTGTTGTTTTGGTTTTAAAACTATAATAAAAATGAAATTTTTAACGAATTAAATAAAGAAATTTTCAAGGGGCGTCTGTGAGAATTTTTAGCAGATGCTCATGGAAAATATGTCCAATCAACAAAAATCATTAAGTGACATGACTGTTGAATTTTGAATGGTTAACCGTTGGGAATTCCAACGGATACGTACCGAAAATTGTGTTCCCGATGTAAAGGATAACATAAATCATATGTACGTTTTCTCTTCAATGGGCTTCAATTGGAAATTCTAACGGATGACTTTTGAAAGTTATTGCCCCGATGCGATGAGGTAACTAGGATAACAATAGCAATCATGACCTATTCCAACAGATGCCCGTTGCAATTTTGCAACAAGCATCTGTTGGCAGTATGTATGCAGTTCAATAGTCATCCGTTGGAAAATGCAAATGGATACCCGTTGAAACGTGGAAAACCGTAAAACTTTTCGAGGTGTCGAAAAAAATTTAAATGATTCAACGGGCGTCCATTGCATGTTCTAACAGATGCACGTTGAAAATGGAAAACATGATTTAAAATAATTAAATTAAAAAACTTTGATATTATAAATATGTAATTCATATATCTTCTTTAGTTGATTCTTCAATTGGTGAGTCTTCCTTCTATGGTGTATGGAATTCCTCGCCATGTTCATCTTTTGCATTTTTCGATTCAACATCTTCATAATCGCTGATGTATTCGTCATCTATGTCGGTTCTTGCAAGAATCCATTCACGATTGTCTGTATCAATTAATCGTTTGGACTCAAGGTGATTGGTTTGCAACAGACCTTCTTATTCTTATGTGTTTATAATGCCACACAGTTTAATCTCAACTACATGTAACATACCTGATTTGCTTGATCTGTTGTGATGAATGGATCATACTTTGTATATTATCGAGTCAGATTGATGCCAATTCCTCCCCATCGATTTTGTCGTGTACCACATCCTTTGAATAGATCGAACCATTGACTTTTGAAAACCATTATCTTCAATCCAACGAGACCAAGATATTCTACCTGTTGGATTTGGTGCAAAATACCACAGAAATTATCATCCTCTATTTCACTAATAACGTAAACGTCGTAATTCAATGCGCTTCTATGTTTTTCGTTCTCCTAAATGTGGAATTTGTATCCCAAGTAAACATAATTGACCAACACACATTTCTTGCAGAATCATTAGCCAAATCTCTTAACCAAGTAGGATGTCTTTTATCGCAATCCGTAACCTATATAATATAAAAATGAATGATTACTTACAACATACATTATTTTTAGTATATATAAAAATTGCATGTAGTCATATAATCTCTCAACCATGAGTCATAATGCTAAACTTTCATTTTGTTGAGTTCATTTTCATTTAGATAAGGATATATACCCATTACTTCTTTATTAAAGACATTGTAATGAGAATATTTTAACATATATATATATATATTTGTAAATTAAATGATCCACTGTCATCGTTTTGTACATTTCAAAAGATAACGGCTCTTGAAAATTTAAATATATATATATATATGGATGTGGTTATACTCTTCTAGTGTTAGTCAGTATTTCTTGGTTTTTCACCCCGTATATCCAATTGGTGTAAAGATCAGGAATTGCACCAAACCAAGGATTATAGTGATATAGATAATTTGTGTGATCTTATTTTGATATTCTCTATTTCGTTGGAATATGAGACTTGAAATAAAACATGCTGAAATATATGATTTCTTTCAACAAGTATTGTTTAATAATAATCACTACAAGATAACATGCCATTTCCATTGGTAATGACCTTTTCCTACGGATTCCTTTCCATTGGAAAGCAATCGTTGAAAAATCATATCCGTTTTGATTTGCAATAGAGTTTTGAATAGATGATATCCGTTGATAATTTTCAAGGGATCATAACGGATATAGACGTTGAAAGTGTCAACTGATTCCCGTTGCAAAGTTTCAATAGATGCCTGTTGAAAATTTTCAACGTGTATATGTTGGAATTTTACAACGGGTATCCAATGGAACTTTGCAATGGGTATCTGTTGAAACTCTACAATGGGTATCATGAAGGGATTGCATCGAAGTGGATGATCGGTTCATTTCTCGGTGTTGTTACCCCCATCGGTGGTGGTAGCTGATATGCACGAACGGTCATCAACTCAATGATACCCTCCATAAGACACATCTGCGCTCGCACTTCTTGAAGCGTGAATTTTGTTTCTTTTTGAGTATCTTGCATTGTTCGGAGAGTAGTCTCGAGTTGATCGATGCATCTTTCTTGGGTAAATGTCTCCTACACTGTGGAGGGATACCGTCTTGGCATCCTCGATTATATGTTTTTGTAGAGCACCTAGACCGTATAGACTCCCTTTATACGATCTAACAAAATACAATATAAAAAAAATTAAAGTTAGCATATATCAATTTAAAATATTTATATAATTAAGTAATTATTATATACGTCTAAATAAACTTTGACTTTTTGTAAAAGACTAAGATCATCAGAAGTTGATCCAATGACTTGTGATTGTTGTATAATCTTCTCCATCACAGTTTTTACCATCCACTCTACCCAGGGCAAAAGGTTTAGGTTCATCGACCTCTTTCCCGATGGCGAAATTCTTCTTGGCACGAGTCTCAACGACCATCTGAGGAAAAGTCGGTTCTCTTCTCATTCTCAGCATATGTAATATTATTATAATATGATTAGTTAATATGATTATGTAAGGCCCGTACGGCCCATTAGGTGAGTCGGTGGGAAGGCATATATATATATATATATGTTTTAATTAAATTAGGGTTAAGAAAGAAATAAGGCAGCCGTGCATTTCAAACGAGAAAAGAAAAAAAAAGGAAAAAAAAAAAAAAAGAGAAAAGAGGGAGGAATAGGAAATTGGAGAAGATTTTCATCGCGTTCTTCGTGGGTGGATTTTAATCGCGAGTGTGGTAAATCTCTAAGTAATTCGTTGTGATTATTCACTTAATTCGATATTTATATCATGGAAATTTATGGAATTGAATGGATCTATAATAGGGAAAAATAGATCGGAATTGTTGCCAGCAATATTATCAGAATCGTCAAATCATCAGAGAAGCTAAGGTGATGATTTTCTCCACCCTAATTTCGGATTTGTGATCGATTTATGGAAGAGATTATATTTTGTGAATATCTTGTTAGTGTGCTCGATCGGGGGATTTCACACTCGAACCTTCGAAAGAAGACGTGTGCGAGCGCGTCGGTGAGAGTTGTCACGTGAGGAGTATCAGGTCGATGACGTTAGTATTGCGACACTTGGATCGGGGCCGGCGACATACCGTGCTAGGGTTGTGGTAACCTTGCGAGCGACGGAACGTCGAGTTAGTCAGATCAGTGGATCTACCAGCGTCGTACCGTGTTGGGGTTGTGGTAACCTTTCGAGCGACGGAGCGCTGTAGTGTACTCATAGATGGGGTACGTTGTGACCTTGCGAGATTTTCAGTGTAGTGTACTGATAGCTGGGGTACGTTGTGACCTTGCGAGATTTTCAGTGTGTATTGATAGTAGCTGGGGTACGTTGTGACCTTGCGAGATTTTCAGTGTGGTGTACTGATAGCTGGGGTACGTTGTGACCTTGCGAGATTTTCAGTGTGGTGTACTGATAGCTGGGGTACGTTGTGACCTTGCGAGATTTTCAGTGTAGTGTACTGATAGCTGGGGTACGTTGTGACCTTGCGAGATTTTCAGTGTAGTGTACTGATAGCTGGGGTACGTTGTGACCTTGCGAGATTTTCAGTGTAGTGTACTGATAGCTGGGGTACGTTGTGACCTTGCGAGATTTTCAGTGTGTGGGAGAATACATGACACAGAGTACGTACACGTATTGATTTCACTGAGTGCGTATTTCGTACTCACCCTATTTGTGGGCTGTCGTGGATGGACAGGATATGGCGAGCAGAAAAAGTAATGAGGTTGAGCAACAACATGAAGGTTCACAGCAGACTGATAGGAGAGGCGTGCACGAGGTCTCGATGGGTTTTATTTTTCATTTCGTATTCATTTATTCATTTATCGTGACTATGATCTTTACGTATTTGTTTTGCTATCTGGTCCAGACCATTCTTATTTCTGAATAAATCATTTATTTTGGTTTATAAATGCGTTTGAGCGATGACACGTGTAGCCACCTCTTGGAGGTGATGGTGGACACTCTTAGTTCTGAGGTTGTTCCGGGATGGGGGTGTTACAAATTGGTATCAGAGCTCTGGTTTTCATTTTCGTTTTATCGTTTTCACTGGATTTCAAATGTTTTGCGAAATGTTTTAATAAAGCCACGAGACCGTAGCACACATGTCTTTAAATGTCTAGTGGGTTTAGAGCTGTGAAAACTAATAGTAGTTAACTGTGTGTAGGAGACACTACCGAGGATGATGATTACTAGAGCTCTTGGTTGCGGAATGAGTGGAGGCTCTCGTTCCACTAGCTGTACGCAGTCTCAATCATCTGAACGAAGATCGCGAAGTGGAATAGATAGAGATGTCATGAGAGAAATGTTGAGAGAGCTATTAGCAGAAAGTCGACAACATGAACAAGAGGAGAGTTCGGCAACGCCACAAGTACCGGTGCAGGCACCAACACCACCACCAGTACAGCCACCTGCTCCGCCGCAAGTACCGTTGCCATCACCACCAATGCCTCATCTAGTGTTTAATGAGAGGCATGCAGAGACGTCGGAGTATTTCTATGTCATGGATCACAAGGCTAAATGGGGTACAAAGTCATTTCGTGGCGGTGCGATACCTCCCATGAAGGCGGAGGAGTGCATGTTTCGATTAGAGCGGAGCTTTCGGTCATCTAGATGTCCATTTGAGTTTAAGATTGATATTGCGCTCCACTATTTGGAGGGAGAAGCGGTGTTTTGGTGGGAAGAGATTCAGAGGGAACGTCCTAGTCATGTGTTCTCTTGGGATGAGATCAAACAACTCTTTGAGTTGAAATATATACCACACGCTACTCGTGAAGAGATGGAGTTAGCATTTCTACAACTCACACAAGGTGACCGTACTGTTGCTCATTATTATGAGACTTATTTGGAGTTATCACGATTTGGGGCTAAATCAGTAACCTCAGAAGTTCTCAAGGTCAACAAATTTTTGCAAGGACTACGACCGGAGATCAGACACAAGATTGAGATAATTAAGCATGGATCATTGTCTGAACTAGTTCAAAATGCTCAGTTGGTAGAGAAGGGACTCATCGAGGAGGGCATCTTGAAGTCTTCGGATGCCAAGGGGAAAGAGGTCGTCCAACAGTTTCGAGTGAGATCAGATTAGACGAAAGCAACTCAGACACGTCCTATCGTAACAACATCGAGGTACCCGTGTCATCGTTGTGGACGTGAACATGTTGAGGCATGCGAAAGATTTGATAAGCGAGTAGGATGCTTACGATGTGGAAGTTTATAGCACCAGTTTCGGGAATGCCCCCAACAGGTGGGAGGAACTATGAGGCGAGGACAATTCGATGGATGTTTCCGCTGTGGTAGTATGGATCATTTTCAAAAGGATTGTCCGAGACCACCACCACCACCACCAGCGGGTCTAACGCCACAGGTTAGAACTAGGGAACCTGAAGAACATGCATCGAATTGTAGGGTTGTACAACCACGAGTATATGCCATGGGAGGTTACGAGAATGAATGTGAGGGTAAAGAAGGAGACGCTCAACCTATCGCTGGTATGTCATATTTTATATTATGTATGCATGCCTTACATATAATTATTATCTATGTCGAAGTGAGTTCCGTGAGAAAATTAAGAAGTAGATTCTTTTAAATATTCGTATTATGTAGGATCGATAATTGTGGGAGGTCTATCTACTCATGTGTTATTTGAAACCGGTGCGACACATAGTTTTGTGAGTCCATCGTTCAACCTGAGAATTTAACAAGTATTGTCCAAGTGCTTACTCTTGGAGATCATATTTTAGAATCCCAAGATGTTGTCAATGAGGTATACGTGGTCATAAAGGAGAAGCTAAACTAGTCTTCAGTGTTAGTTGTAACACAATCGAGATTTTGAGTTTAGTACGTACATAATGTATATAAATGCATAAAGGACGAGGTTAGGATGCCTATATAAGAAGACAATGTGATTATTCAATTATCGAGACAATCCGCAAGCATGAATAGTAATAGATGGTTCATGATTTGGAAAATGTGTATATAGTTCTCATGTTAGAGAATTGGATGACACACGTGATAATGATAAGTGGTAAAGAGCATGTGTTCCAAAGGATATAAGGATTAGATCTTAGATTTTAAGTAAAGCTCGCCAATCTAATTAGGAGTCGACAAACTGTATTGGAAAGCTCGTCATTTTTTTTCAATGGTTAAAGATGTAGAAAAGGACAACACTCGATGGATAGCAAAATTTCCAACATGTCCATTAATCAAATCAGAGCAACAAGTATCAAGTGGAAAATTGCAAAGTCTACCAATTCCCAAAAGGAAGTGAGACCATATTACCATGTATTTCGTGGCGGGTCTTCCAAGAAAGCAAAGTGGCAAGGATGCCATTTAGGTGATCATGGATCGATTAATTAAATCGACTCATTTATTTCTGATAATGAAGACTTGTGCTGTGAATCAACAAATTAGGTTCTACATTGCATAAATTGTGAAGTTACTTGGGCTGCTATTAAGCATTGTGTTGAATTGAGATAGAAGATTCACATCATGTCTTTGGCAAGCATTTCAAAATAAGTTAGAATTCAAAGTGCGTATGAGCATTGCGTATCATCCACTGACAGATGGACAATCGGAGAGAACTATAAGAACGCTTGAGGACTTATTATGAGCATACACGTTGGGGTGTCATGATAGTCGGCGAATCATTTACCACTTGTTGAGTTCATATACAATAATAGCTATCATGCTAGCATTGGGATGCCACCATAGGAAGCATTATACAGACGACCACCATGTAGTACACCCTTGTGTTGGACCGAAGTGGGGGAGTCTATCTTCGGAGCAGAGATTGTCGAAGAGACCATGGAAAAGATAAGAAATGTTAATATGAAAATGAAGATGGCTCAAGATCGTTAGAAGAGTTATATTCATCTAAAAAGGAAGGATATTGAGTTTAACATTGGAGATATGGTGTATTTACGGATTCAAGCGAGGCGAGGGAGATCAGGTGAGAGTCGAGTGAACAATCTATCACCACGGTTCACGGGGCCGTTTAAAGTGATTTAGGGAATTGGAGTTGTGGCCTATCGATTGGAGCTTCCCTCATCTTTAGAGGGAATACATGATGTGTTTCACGTATCATTGTTGCGTAAGTGTCTATCAGTACCAGAGAAGATACTTGTTGAGCCACCAAAAACCTTGAGAAAATACTTAACATATAAAGAACGTCCAACACGCATTGTGGATCACCAAGTGAAACAGTTGAAGCGTAAGAAAAATCCGATAATAAAGGTTGTATGGGAACATCATGGCGTGGAAGGAGATATATGGGAATTAGATGAGGATATGAGACATGAGCATCTTGAGTTGTTTGGAGATGAGTTGTATGGTTCCTTTATTCATTTAATACAAATGCTGCCGTAAAAATTAGAGATATAGAATTCGAGGACGAATTCCTTTATAGTGGGGGAGAATTGTAAGGCCCGTACGACCCATTAGGTGAGTCGGTGGGAAGGCATATATATATATATATATATGTTTTAATTAAATTAGGGTTAAGAAAGAAATAAGGCAGCCGTGCATTTCAAACGAGAAAAGAAAAAAAAGGAAAAAAAAGGGGAAGAAGAAAGAAGGAAAAAAAAGAAGAAGAAGAAATTGAAGAAGGATCTTCAATTTTCATCGCGTTCTTCGTGGATGGATT
This sequence comes from Gynandropsis gynandra, assembly GCA_036759665.1. Taxonomy (NCBI): domain Eukaryota; kingdom Viridiplantae; phylum Streptophyta; class Magnoliopsida; order Brassicales; family Cleomaceae; genus Gynandropsis; species Gynandropsis gynandra. The sequence continues at coordinate 36,901,792 of CM071864.1, read as the reverse complement.
TTAATCGCGAGTGTGGTAAATCTATAAGTAATTCGTTGTGATTATTCACTTAATTCGATATTTATATCATGGAAATTTATGGAATTGAATGGATCTATAATAGGGAAAAATAGATCGGAATTGTTGCCAGCAATATTATCAGAATCGTCAAATCATCGGAGAAGCTAAGGGGATGATTTTCTCCACCCTAATTTCGGATTTGTGATCGATTTATGGAAGAGATTATATTTTTAAAATGAGGCATGATCACGATAGAATTTATAGGATCATAATGGAAAAATGAGACGTTACAAGTGGAATTTGATTAAAACCCTAAATTTGACATATGAGAATTGATGATAAGTATATGAGTGTATAAGTGACTAGAGATGATCTAGAGAATTGACGTGCGATCAAGTGTTGGGGTCGAAGAACGTCGATATTTGGGTTCGGCGTTCAAATCGAGTGAATATCTTAGTGTGCTCGATCGGGTGATTTCACACTCGAACCTTCGAAAGAAGACGTGTGCGAGCGCGTCGGTGAGAGTTGTCATGTGAGGAGTATCAGGTCGATGACGTTAGTATTGCGACACTTGGATCGGGGCCGGCATCATACCGTGCTGGGATTGTGGTAACCTTGCGAGCGACGGAGCGTCGAGTTAGTCAGATCAGTGGATCTGCCAGCGTCGTACCGTGTTGGGGTTGTGGTAACCTTTCGAGCGACGGAGCGCTGTAGTGTACTGATAGCTGGGGTACGTTGTGACCTTGTGAGATTTTCAGTGTGTACTGATAGCTGGGGTACGTTGTGACCTTGCGAGATTTTCAGTATGCTAGGGTCCTTTGGACTTTGCGAGCGTATGCCCGAGCTAGAGTCATGTGGACTCTGTGCGTTATGATCCAGTGTGGTACTAGTCTTAGATTTTGGATACTCAGTCGGGTTGGGTAGAGTTATCTGTATATCTTTAGTTTAGACTTTGGATATACCATTATTTTATGATACTCAGTTCGAGCGAGAGAATACGTGGCACAGAGTACGTACACGTATTGATTTCACTGAGTGCGTATTTCGTACTCACCCTATTTGTGGGCTGTCGTGGATGGACAGGATATGGCGAGGAGAAAAAGTAATGAGGTTGAGCAGCAACATGAAGGTTCACAGCAGACTGATGGGAGAGGCGTGCACGAGGTCTCGATGGGTTTTATTTTTCATTTCGTATTCATTTATTCATTTATCGTGACTATGATCTTTACGTATTTGTTTTGCTATCTGGTCCAGACCATTCTTATTTCGGAATAAATCATTTATTTTGGTTTATAAATGCGTTTGAGCGATGACACGTGTAGCCACCTCTTGGAGGTGATGGTGGACACTCTTAGTTCCGAGGTTGTTCCGGGATGAGGGTGTTACAATTCTCAGCATATGTAACATTATTATAATATGATTAGTTAACAATTTCAATAAAATAAATTTAAATTATAAATGTAAATATTTCTTACTAAATTTTCTTTCTTTTCGAAAACGACTTTGATCCCAAGGTATGGCGATGCAGACCATCCCCAGAACTTTCTCGTTGTACTCTTTTATTGGCCTTCTAACTTTTGGGCTTGAAGTCCTCTGACTCCTAATGTTGGAAACATTGGTTGAATACATCGTCCGTCACCCATGTTGGTTTAGTGTTCTTCTTATTAGTTACGATTGACGTTGTTCATCATCAAGCACAAACGAGCTTACAAATCGTGCAACCAAGCGGTATAGATGCATGATGTATCCTTTTTCCACCATTTATATCCGCGCTCCATAATAAATTTTAAAAATTTAATTTATGAATAAATTTCGATAATAATTTTAAATTAATTTTTATATTAAATACACTTACGATATATGTACACCACCAACGACGGCATATAACTTCTGACATCACCTCCCAAGAATAATAAAGTCGATCTTGTAATGAACCATTAATGATGTTTTTGTTTGTGTGTTTAAGAACATCATCCACATTAAACATACACATATAAAGAAAATCATTAGACAATAGTAACAATTAATTGAAATATCAGTATTTGTAAATAAATAATATCTTACCATGATGCCTTGTTGGGACGTTCAAGATCAATAATGGGAATAGTGGGACACTCGTCAAAAGTATTGATCAAAGCGTCAATATACACCATATCATCTTCCTCACCAAATATTGGTGGTGTCGATATAGGTGAATGAGGGTGATATGGTGGTAATGGTGGTGGTGGGGCTCGTGTGGAATCCACCAACAACCCACCATGACCAATAAATCGCCAAACTCTCATTGCGTTTAAGTGTTTAGGAATTATTTTTACAAATATTGATGTCTTGGTTTTGAGAATGTGTGGAAAATGAATTGTTTAATGGATTCAATATAGATATTTTAAACAACGCTTGTCGTTTGAAATGTTATCATTTCAACATAATTTATTAAATTACATGACTGTTGAGTTTCCAACAGGCATCGGTTCAACATTCCATATGATGTCCATTGGAAAGTTGTGTTCCCGAGGCAACAGATGACATAAATTGTTGTATGTATTTTTTCCAATGGTCATTCATTGAAAATTCCAACAGATACTCGTTGGAAGATATCGTCCCAATGCAACAAGGGTACTAGGCGAAGCATAGCAATCATGACCGTTATCAATGGGCATCCGTTGGAATCTTTTATTATTTTAACGGGTATTCATTGGTAGGTATTCAACGGATGCCCGTTGCAAATTGAAAAAACATGAAAATTTTCTAAGTGTCGAATAAAATTAAACTATTCAACGGATTTCCATCGTGTTTGCCATTTGATGCCAGCTTGAAAGTGGAATATATGATGTTAAAAAACAAATTAAAAAGTTTGATATTACAATTACACAATTCACATATCTTCTTCAGTTAATTCTTCTATTGAGGAGTGTTCCTTTAATTGTGCATGGAATGTATCGCCATGTTCATCTTTTGTATCTTTCGGTTCAACGTCTTCATAATCGTGGATGTATTCTCCATCTAAGTCAATTCTTGTGAGAATCTCTTCCCAATTGTCTTTATCAATTAATCATATGGAATTAGGGTGATCGGTTTATAACGGATCATCTTTTTCTTATGTGCTTATCACTCCCCATGGTTTAATCTTAACTACGGCCCACAGCTCATCTCTCCGATGTTTTAATGTTGTTGGATATTGCACATATCATACTTGATCTGATTGATCTGTTATGATGAATCGATCATACTTTTCATATTGTCGTACCGGGTTGATGTCAATTCCTTCCCATCAGTTTTTTCGTGTACCATGTTCTATGGTTAGGTCGAACCATTGAAATTTTAAAAGCATTACCTTCAATCCAACGAGAGCAAGATATTCCATATGTAGCATTTGTGGTAAAATACCGTAGAATTTATTGTCCTTTATTTCACTATTAAAGCAATGTCATAATTGAACGTTCTTCTATGTTTTCTCTGCCCGTTTATGTGGAATATGTATCCCTGAGTAAGCAAAATTGGCCAAGATAATATATTTCTTTCAAGACCATTAGCCAAATCTCTTAATTAGGTAGGATGTCTCTCATCGAATCTTTGACATATATATTATAAAAATAAATGATTACTTATAACAAAAAATTTACGTATATATACAAAAATACATATACTTACGTAATCTCTAAACCACGAGTATAATGTTGAACTTTTATTTTCATGAATTCATCTGCATTTAGATGATGATATGTACACACTACTTCTTCATCGAATATCCTGTAAGAAAGTATGTTAACACACACACACATACAAACACACACACACACACACACACACACACACACACACACACACATATATATATATATATTTGTAAACTAAAAGATTGATTCTCATAATTTTGTACCTTTAGAAAGGTAATAACTATTGATAATTTAATAATATATATGTGTAGACATGATTATATTCATTTGGTGTTGGCAAATATTCTTTGGATTTATATCTTGTACGTCCAATTGGTGTAAAGATCTCAAGAATTGCACCAAATTGAGGATTATATTGATATATATATATATATGACTTGTGTGATCTTCTGTTGATCGTCGAAATATGTGACTCGAAATAAAATATGTTAAAATATGTGATTTCTTCCAAAATTATTGTTTAATAATAGATCCTTCAACCACTGCTTTTTTTTTATCTTTTTCATTAGAAGAAAGAAAAACCTTTCGAAAGGATACATCCATATGAGTTGAAATGAACCACTGAGTATTTCCTTATCTAGTAAATATATTGGCAAATGTTCCATGACATCGAAGAAGAAAGACGAGAAAACTCTTTCCAAAGGGTAAATACTTCAGAGATATTGTTTTTTCAATAACTCAAAGTCATCACTTTTTAATTTACTTGAACATATATCTTTGAAAATATGCTAATTCCGCATAGCACATCGTGAACATTCCATGGTAATAACTCAACAAATGCAATTGAAATCAGTCACTGCATGAAAACATAACAATCCTAACTTTCAACTCAATCAGCATCGAACCGACAATATATGTTGTATCCTAAATATCAACAGATGCACCACCGGTTGAGCCAATGATGCATCAGGAACCAACGGTGGAAGAAATTTTATCAATCGAAGGAAAGGCGTAAATTTCCTTGTTTAGACCCGAGTCATGAAAACGACGCATAATGTACGTATCGTTAAATTTAAATGTAAATTTGTAAATAGTTAGTTAATTAAATGTTAATTTAACTTAATTTGGATTTATAGATTTGGTTTCGATCAACTTTCTCATCATATAACAAAGATGATGAAAGCTTATTACAATCGTCCATGTACTAATTGGATGTGAACCAACCCCGATATTAAGGAACATTAGTGGAAATCTTTTGCGGTACGTTTTTAATAATATTAATTTTAATAAAAAAAATTAAATAATAGTTTAAATAAAGTAATCATTTGATTATTTCAACAAAAATTTTATTGGAACCTTGAGATAATCGGACTGGTAAAGTCTGAATTTGAACGGGTTGCGGGAGTTCATCTCAAAGCTCTCGTAAACGATTGCGAAAAAGATCGAGAGAAGAAAAAGAAACCACTTTGGATGACAGAAAATGTCTAGAAATCAATGTGCGCTTATTAGGATGATCCCAATTTTAAGCAAAAAAGCGAGCGAGCAAGTCAATCTTGTCGTTTGGATAGAGAAGGATACAAGATGAGTGCATATATTGTTAATTCTCGTTCTTTCGTGGAAGTTTATGAATATTTGGTAAGATTTATATTGTTTTTTTGGTAATTTACACAATTAACATTTGTTTAATATTGAGAATATATATTTGAAATTTGTTTTATACAAAAGCGAAGGGATTTGAACTGTCATACGTAGAATTATAGAACGTACGCATATTACACTACTAGAAAATTCAATATTGCAAATGGATTTTGCGGACTACGAGTTCCATCCCTAAATTTAGGGACTGATTATAAACGGATTAGGGACGGATTTCATTATCCGTCCCTAATCTGTTCGGAATATTGTGTACGGATCAGCCGTTCCTAATTAGTCCGCAAATACAGATGGATTAGAAACAGAAGAGTAGGGTGTCCCGGAATAGGGACGGTAGAATACAGACATCCGCAATTTAAGGACGACGGCACCTTTCGTCCGCAAATTTGCGGACGGCTCTTCCTTCCGTTCGGAATTTTGCGGACGACTCTTCCTTCCGTCCAGAATTTTGGGGACGGTTATACTTCCATCCAAAAATTTGCGGATGGCATGGCTACCTCCCTAATCAGGGACTTTCAAAAACCCATCTAGGGACGGATTCAAGATGACTCTTCGGAAACTATTTTCTTAGTCCGTAAATTATCCATAAATTATCTATTTAACCCCTGAACCATTGATCCGTTTTTCATAGACAACTCTCATATCTTTCATCACATATCTTCTTATTGTTTACGATTATAATGGCATCTTTATCAAGATCGAATATTTTCGTTTCTAGACAATGGATGTACAGAAGAATTGATCCAGAAACTCAAGGTGTATCGATGGAGTTTATAGAAGGCGTCACACAGTTTATGACAATGGCGACAAATAAACAAGCTTACAAAGAAACGGGTAAGTTGGTTTGTCCATGCGTCAAATGCTAGAATGAAAAATTTGTTAATGAGAGAACTATTTGGAAGCATCTTTATTTAAGAGGTTTTACTCCGCATTATTTCATGTGGTTATGTCATGGAGAGAATTTTGCACCACGACCTATTAATGTTGTGGAAAACTTTAGTAGGGGCATTGTACATCATAAAGTTTTTGAGACTTCTCAAGATGTAGCAATGAACCCTTATGTGGAAATGGTGTAAAATGTATTTGGTGAAAGAAACGAAAAGATTGAAGAAGATCCGAATGAAGAAGCAAAAGGTTTTTTTTGAAATGCTAGAAAGTGCTAGGCATCCACTTTATGATGGTTATAGAAGTGGTTTATCACAGTTGTCTCTGTCTGCATGTTTGATGAATTTGAAGACTGAAATAATTTGTATGAGAATTGCATGGATTTGATATTGCAATTAGTAAGAGATTATTTTTCAGGAGATAATAATGCGGTAGACTCCTATTATGAGACAAAGAAGATGATGAGATCTTTAGGTTTATTGCAATAACAAAAGATTGACGTTTGTCAAGACAATTTCATGCTTTTTTGGAGAGAGACATCGGATATGAGTAATTGTCGATTTTTTGGAAAAGATTGGTTTTATTTTACAACGAATGGAAAATCGGTTCCATATCATCGTATATGGTATTTATCAATCACAGACAGATTAAAAAGATTGTATCAATCTGTGGAGACCGCAAGCAACATGAGATGGCATGCTGGGGACTCAAGTCTGAAGGAGAGATGTGTCACCCTCAGATGGTGAGGCGTGGAAACAGTTTAACAGGTATATCCTGATTTTTAAGCTGAGAGTCGAAATGTCTATTTAGGCCTTTGTAACGATGATTTTAATCCATTTGGGATGTCTGGGAAGAATTATTCATTGTGGCCAGTTATAGTGACACCGTACAACTTACCACAGGATATGTGTATGAAAAGGGAATTTTTGTTCTTAACAATATTGATTCTCGGGTCTAATCATCCGAAAAGAAGTTTGAATATATTTCTTCAACCACTTATTGAAGAATTGAAAGAATTATGGAATGGAGTTCAAGCGTACGATGTCTCGAGGCGACAAAATTTTATGTTACGAGGTGCTCTTATGAGGATAATAAGTGATTTTCCAGCTTATAGTATGTTATCTGGATGGACAACGCATGGTCGATTGGCTTGTCCATATTACATGGAGGAAACAGATGCTTTTCAGTTGAAACATGGACGAAAGACGAGTTGGTTTGATTGTCATCGTCATTTTCTTCCTGTTGATGATGTATTATGGCGTAACAAGAGAAACTTCAAAAGGAATATAGTTGTGCGGAAATCTACTCCTCCAGTTTTGACCGGCGAAGAGATTTTGTAGGAACGACTTCTTGCTTTGGGTATTCATAGGTGTATAGATTACGGAGGGAACAATCATCCGAGAATTGATGGTTATGGGATTACTCATAACTGGTACAAGAAGAGTATATTTTGAGATTTGTCGTATTGGAAAAATATGAAACTTCGACATAATCTTGATGTCATGCACATAGAGAAATTTTTTTATAACATCATCAATACGGTATTGAATGTCACAGGAAAGACGAAAGATGATATTCAATCACGCAAGGATCTAGAAGAGTATTCCTCACGAAAGGAGTTACATATAAGTGATGACGGTAAAGCGTCAGTTCCGATATTCAGATCGTCAACTGATAAGAAATATAAATTGTTGAAATGGTTGAAAGAAGATGTGAAATTTTCCGATTGCTATGCGTCTAACATCGGAAGGTGCATGGAAATTCAAGGAGGAAAGTTATTAGGGATGAAAAAAGTCACGATTGTCATGTATTCATGCAAAGACTACTTCCGATATATTTTTTTGAATTGATGGACAAACATGCATACGAAGCAATTGGAGGTTTGTGGTTGATTTTATTAATATATAGTATAAATAACATTTGTTAAATATACTAATAATACTTTCATGTTATAGGTATTGGCCTATTCTTCCAAGATTTATTTGCGAGAAATCTGAGTATGGATGTGGTTCGTCGACTGGAAAATAACATAGTAACTATACTTTGTAACTTGGAGAAGATTTTTCCACCATCATTCTTCGATGTCATGGAGCATTTGACACTTCATTTACCGCACGAAGCCGCATTAGGATGTCCAATTCAATTTTGTTGGATGTATCCATTCGAGTGATTTATGTTTCATCTGAAGAAAAAAACCAAACAAAAAGCTCGTCCGGAGGGTTCAATCGTGGAATAATACGTGAATGAGGAAATATCGTTCTTCACTTCATAATACTTCGAGCCACATGTTCAAACGCGGACTAGAAATGAGACAGATGTTTTGATGGTGGTGTGACGTATTCATATCCAGTACCAGATATTTCAGATATATTTTGTGAAACTAGTCGATCTGCTGGTAAGGCGGGAGATCTATGGTTATCACAACGTGATCTCCATATCGCACATACGTATGTTTTATTGAATTGCGAATATCTACAGCCTTTTAAAAGGTAAAATCCCATAACTATGGTTATCACAACGAGAATTTTGTTTCTTTTTGTAATATTTATAGAATCTTGTTTCTTTTTATACAAGATTTTTTTATGATATATTGAAGAATACATATACGAACATTGATGAATCTCAGCTCCAAGAAGTTAAAGAAAAATATTTCTCCACATGGATCAGACTATATGTAAGTAATAAAATTTTACATATATAAATAAATAACTTTTATAATATTCCGCCGATGTGTCTAAGTTTTTACATGTACTGTAGGTTGAGATGGGCAATCACCCGTTATGGCTACGAGATCTTGTCAAAGGACTGATTGTGAAAGTTATGATTTGGCCTATGTATTTTGCACGTGGTTACAATTTCCACACTTACGAACACGTCAAAATTGAAGTCGACGATGAACTATGGTATATGTGTGAAAGGTGAAAGCTATTGTGCATCGGCCGATGAACCAGATTTTTATGGAATTTTGAAGGAAATTTTGCAATTGGAATATCCAGGTATTCAAAACAAATTTAAAACAATGTTATCCTTACCAAGTATGTCATTTTGGATTATATTGACTCATATATTTGATATTTTTTGTAGGTTATGGTGTTATTTCGATATGATTGGTTTGATCCAATAATTGATCGTGGAACAAGAGTAAACAAACTAGGCATTGTAGAAGTTAACTCCACACGAAGAAATGCAAAATACGGGCCTTTTATTCTTGCGTCACAAGCCGGTCGTTTTTTACGTTTTCTATCCGCATATTAGAAAATTTTCAGGTTTGCGTGTCGCATAAAAAGATACTTCCGAGGGGTAAATTTATCAACAACACAGAAGCAACAACAATTTCCAATGCAACAACAAATGACCGAGATTGTTGCTATTGACGAGATACGTGTTGAAGCACTTACGCACGGAAAAATGGAAGAAATCAAAAGAAATAAAGATGATCTTTATGAAGATATAGAAGAAAAAGAAGAAGACGAAATTGAATAAGATATATAAACACGAGAGTCGACAGAACAATTGTGTGACTCTGAAGATGATGAATCATGTTAAAACGTTTACGGATATTCAACTATTTCTATTTCTTAATGCATTGTTAAATAAGTTTATTCGGTGTTCAGAGTTTACAGATATTCATGTTAGACATATACGAATATTCGAAGCATTGTTTCTATTTCTTAATGAAGTGTTAAATGTTTATGGATAGTCATGTTGGACGTTTACGGATATTCATGTTAGACATTTACGGATATCCCCGCAGTTCGTCCTCCCGTCTCATCCCACCTTGGCAGTTCCTCCGTCCCGTCCCATTCTGACAGTTCGTCCTGTCCCGTCCCAACAGTATGTCCCGTCATTGCGGATGGATGGGGCTCGGTCATCCGAAAATTCGACAGATAAGTAGCGACCGTCCGGAAATGCGGAAGGATAGGCCTCGACCGTCCGCAATTGCGGACAACTACCTAAAGCACGTCTGTAATTGCGGACGACCGAGGCCCATTCGTCCGCATTTCTAAACGGGTTACGACTATCTGTCCGTATTTTTTTAAATTCCGACGGCAACCCTAATTAGGCATTTTCGACCGTCGCTTTCTCCCTCCAAAAATCTCCCCCTCTTTATCGCGCCACCGTCCGTCGACCCCTGAGGCGCGTGCGCCAGCGTCTCCAGCAGCCGCGTGCCGCATCGTCTCCAGGGGGCCGCCCGCGCCGTCTCCCGCAGCCGCTCGCACCGCGTCGTTTCCAGCTTTCCGCCCGTGTCGTTTCCAGCAGCCGCCCTCTCCACTGGTCCTCCACGGAACACATGGTTCGAATCATTCTCAATCGCTAGTTTAGGCGAAAAAATTTGCTTAGGAATTGAAATTTGATTATGCGAAGTTTGGTGAAGAATTTTGTTGGATTTTACTTAAGAATTGAAAGTTGATTAGTAATTTTGTCAAAAATTTTATTAGGAATTGAAATTTGTGAAGAAGTTTGTTGGATATTTCTTAGTAACGTTGTCAAAAATTGGATTAGGAATTTAAATTTCATTCTAATGTAATTTCATTCTAACATAATATTTTAATTTTACATTTCAGTATGTCGGGTCGAGTTGGAAGAGGCGGTAAAACGAGAAACCGCCCTCAGTCTGAGGAAAGTGGTAACATGTCATCTTATTCTCGACATTCCATTTCAGGATTTTCGGAATACATGAATCCCAATCTCTTCCGGAACACTGGATTGACATAATCGGCACAATATACGCCTTATCATCCGAAAATCCAACCATCAGTCGATCCAATAATGTATCACGAACCTGATATGCATGATGAACCAACTGTAGAAGAAATTTTATCAATGGATGAAGAACTGCGCAACCTTTCTTGTTTAGACCCTATTCGTGGAGACGACGCACTATGATACGTATACTTACGTTCAAATATCAATTATAGATAGTTAATTAAATGTCAATTTATCTTAATTTTGATTTATATGTTTGGATTGGATCAACTTTCTCGTCACATAACAAAGACGATGAAAGTTGATTATGATCGGCCTTCTTACAATTGGACGCAGACCGATCCAGAAATTAAAGAACGATGGTGGAAATCATTTGTGGTATGTTTTAAACAATTTTTAATGTTATCAAGTAATTCAAATTATAGTTTAAATATAATAATCTTTTTATTATTTCAGCAAAAAAATTATTAGAATCCCGAACTTACCAGACTAGTAAAGTTTGAATTTGAACGGGTTGAGGGAGTTCGTCTCAAGTCTATCGCAAATGAATGTAAAAAAATGAGAGACGAAAGGAAAATCCTTTTGGATAGCGGATGATGTTTGGAACCAGATGTGTGCATATTGGGATGATCCAACATTTAAACAAAAAAGCGAATGAACAAGTAAATCCCGATGTTTTGATAGAGAAGGATACGAGATGAGCGTACATACGGCATGATCTCGTTCTTTTGCAGAAGTATACGAAGATTTGGTAAGCTTTATAATACTTTTTATGCATTTATGAAATTAACATTTGATTAATATTAAACTTATATCTTTTTATTTGTTTCAGGCGAAAGAGAAGGGATCCGAACCATCGTACCTAGAATTGTTGGAACGTATACATGTTAAGAAGTCTGATGGTTTGTGGGTAGATCCCAAGGCGAAACATCTTCACAATGAAGTTGAAAACATGGCAGTGGAACGAGTATCACAAATTCCTCCGAGAGAAGACGGAACACAAACTACCCTTAGTCAAAAAGAGTACAACGAGTTGTATATCGAGGTAAATTAATGACATTTCAATATGATATAATTTTATTATTTATAATTGTCATTAAATCTCGATATTTGTTTTCAGCAAGTTACGCCATACAAAGGTCGTATTTTCAAACTTGGGGGATTGGCCTCAAAACATTCAACTTCCTCCAAGGGTAAAGAAAAAGTATCAGAGTATGGGTTCCAGAATACGTTATCAAAAGTGTTCGAGGCGCAACAAGAATCCAAAAGGTGCGTTGAACAAGCACTAAAGGAGGTTGAACGATCACAAAAGCAAGCGGAACGATCAGAAAGGCGAATGGAACAGTTCATGCACATGATGAAATCGCAAAGGCATAACATCAATTGGGATGCATTTCAGAACAATTATTCTGATCACGACGATTCAGAAATACCTCCAACGGATTAGTATTAAAAATATTACTCATATGTATGCCTTTTAATTATTGTTATGTACTAATTTTTAAAATTTAATCTAATCAAATTTTATTTCAATTTTTTATTTTTTTAGAAAAAATTGCGGACGGTTTCCAGGTCGTCCCTAAAATTGCGGACGACTCTTGTTCGTCCGTAATTTTGCGGACGACCACCAATCCGTCCGCAATTTTTGCGGACGACCCACCCTTCTGTCCGCAAATATTGCGGACGACCACACCATCCGTCCGCAAATTTTGCGGATGACCCATGTCGTCAACAAATGTTGACGGGCCTCTCGCCGGTAATTTTCCCAACATATCGAAGTCCGTATTTTGGTCATTCAGTTGCGGACGTTAGAGTGGTCAGCAATTACGGACCGTGTGCGGACTGAAGTTTCTGTCCTTAATTGCGGACGAATTATAGATAGAAAACATTTGGCGACGTTCGTTTGCGGACTACCTATGGTCGTCTCTAAATCTTAATTTTCTTGTAGTGTTAAGAAATCTGACGGTTCATGAGTAGATGCGAGGGCAAAACATGTTCATGACGATGTTCAGATCATGGCATCGAAACCAGTGTCCTAAATTCTGCCGAGAGAAGACATAACACAACATTCTCTAAGTCAGGAAGAATACAACGAGTTGTATCATCCCAAGGTAAATTTATTACAATTTAATATAATTTTGTTACTTATAATTGTAATTAAATTTTGATATTTTCTTCACACCAAGTTACACCGTATAAAGGTTGTATTTTTGTCTTAGAGGAATGACATCACAAGATTTAAGCTCCTCCAAATGTATGGTAAAAGCGACAGACCACGAGATGCAAAATATTGTATCTCAATTTCTCGAGTCGCAAAAAGAATCCTAAAAATGTATTCAACGATCAAAAAGACGACATCCCCAACTGATGGGCATGCTGAAGGAACAAATGTCTTTGACGGATTGGGAGGCATGCGAGAGCGATAGTTCTGATTACAATAATTTTGAAATACCACTAACAAATTTGTAATATACATTAATTATATACAAACATTAATTAATTATTATTATCTTTTAAATTGTAAATTGTAATTATAATTAATTATAATTATAAATTTTTATTTTTTTATTTTTTTTAAGAAATCCGAACGGAAAATGTCGTCCGCAAGATGGACAGATGTCGCAATGTTTGCGGACGGATGCGACCCATCCGCAGCTTTTGGGGATGGCTGAAACCCGTCCTAAAACTTTGCAGACAGGTCACGACCCGTTTGGAAATTTTGCGGATGGGTCGCGACCATTTGCAAACGTTGCAACGTTTTCCCGAAGACCTTTGCGTCCGCATATTGATCAGATTTCTCGTTGATTTGCGGACAGTCTTGCAGTCTAAAATTATGGACGGTCTTGCAATCCGGAATTACGAACGGTTTGCAGACTAATATTTTCGTCCATATTTGCAGACGAATTGCAAACGTTTTTTATTTGGCAACGCTCGTTTGTAGACTACTGTTTTTTGTCTCTAATCCGTCCCTAAACACGTTGAATGATGAATTCTTGAGTCCCTAAATCGTTAATTTCTAATAGTGATTGTACATGTGCAAGCTGGACATTTATTGGTAGGAAGGTCATGGCAATTTGATACACAAGCTCAACACGATGGATTGAACAACAAATACATGTTCAAGCTGAATGAGATACAAGTTCGGTTAGCACCCATGACACCCAAGGAAAACTACAAATACAATTGCGTGTGTTAAAGGATAAGAGATATGAGAAACATAGTGACCTTGAGATAGATCACCAAATTCGTGAGGTCTTGAGAAAACAAACAAGGAAAAGAAAACTTGATAAATCCGATTTTGATTCAGAAAAAAAATTGACTTCGATTTTAAACCCTATGAAAAATATTTTAATGAATATGGAAAAGTTAAATTAGATAGTTAGAGAATATACTTTATATTTGTTATTTCTTTCGGTTTTTATTATTTTTTGTGTGTTATGAGATATACTTATAAATATTTGAAATTAAGTATTTGGATTATAATGGTTAGTTAATTATAAATATATATATATATATATATATATATATTTGTCTAGTCTACCTGGATACCACCTACCCACTCTAGGCATTAGATGGTCGTTTTTTCTAACATCTAACGCTTTTTTGAACATTGGTTTTGATTGAAGCTTTGATCCGTGTTAGTATTGTACTTTAGATTCTATCTTTATATAAATGGTAATTTCCTTAGCCATATATAGATTAAGGCTTAGTTAGCACACCCACACCCACACACCCATAGGCTCTCTCGCTTACATGGGTGAATGCATTTTCATAGTAATATAACCTATACATTCAGGTCATACTGGTCATGTTGTGTGTCTAACATTTTTTTTACGTGGGATAAGAACCAATGGTTTTCATGGTAGATGGGGTCTCCATGGTCTTCAAAACGACAGAGGTAAAATCCAGAAACCCAAAACTACTAATGTTAATATATAAAAGAGTGGGTGTTGTTTTGGAAGTGTATGTTAGATGTTGGTTACATTACATTGGAAATCTATAACAATAAACATTCATGTTATGGAGAATATTTGCTATCATATAACATGACAGTAAAAATAACTTTATTATGTTTCAGTTCTTAGTGGTTTCTTGGCTTGTAAATGTAGTCATACAAAGGTCCTGGCTTGCAATTCGCCTCTAATAATAGAGTACTGACATCTTATTCACATAGCAATATAACCAATGTATATGTGTTTTGGACTTCTGTTCTTTGTTATTATGTTTATAACAAGATCACTTGTATGTTACATATGTGTCTCACTGATTCATTATTGAAAGACCAATATAACTAAGTCTAAGTCTATCAATGATGAACATATGTTAGAATATATTCATATTTTGATGCATTACAATGCCTTTAAATATTGAATCTTCTTTAAATATGTATTAATGCATTGATTTATTTTATTAATAAACCTTTAATGAGAGTGATGAACAAACACATAATTATCTTCAATTTTATGTTGACGAATAAAAAAGAGAAATTACAAAAGCAGAAGATTGGATGAGTTTAGAAAACAAAATCCTATTAGAGATCTTTCAAGAGAGGTGATGATTTAAGAGAGGTGGAATCTGAAACATCATTGGATTAAATTTCTAAATAAACAAAATATTGTAAAACAATTAATACTAAAAATATAAAAAACTAACATATAATAGAATTGAATTTTGATATGATGCTACAAGTGTAATGTAAATGAACGATGATTGACGGAAAGAGCTATATACATATTTCAGTTTGACATATTTTAACTTTAAAATTCATTTGTTATCTTAACATGTATTCCAATTTTTAATTATTTGATTGTAAGAATGTCCAAAATGTCATAAATGTCCAAATGTCATAAAGTATAAAATAAAATGGATAACCAATATAGACATGTTTGAAGATATTTTTGGGTTTATTCATGTTAGTGGAGATGAAGGATTAACACACAACATGGGGAAAATAGTTTAGTAACTAAAGTATTGAAGACTTTGTTGTATTTCTGAATCAATTGAAAGAGATAAGTCAAACATAAAACGTGTTTCATGTTCTCACGGAAAAGGTTCTCAGGTGATGTCATTATTCAATCAGAGGAACGAACAACGGGAATATATAGTGAACCATTTGATGTTTTTATTATTAGAAGACGATGAATATAAAAATAAATATTTAAGTGTATGGCTAGGAAAATGAATGACAAGTGAAATGTTTATAGCTTTCTCACTCGTTTTTTTATATTAGACAATTTTATATTGATACGTTACTATATAAGTTATATATATATATGTATATAGTTGATTTTATTTTAAATATTTTTATTATGTTAAATATTTTTTTGAAGTATTTTCAATTTTAAATTGATAATTAATATTATATACAATTGGTTTAAATCTATTTTAAATATATGAAGTTTTATTCAATAATAATAATAATAATAATTTTTTATTCAAATCAATAAAGCTTAAAATAAAAACGTTTTATAAGTGAAATGTATATTTTAGTAATTTTATAAAAAATCTTAGTTCTAACTTTTGTGTATAAAATATTAGCAACAAAAAGGCCGAAGCCCATGAAACCCAATTATCAGGTTTTCCTAAGCATCAGTACATGCAAAACAGAGGATCCTCTTTTGTCTTCTCTTTCTTCTCCTCTGCTCCCCTCACGCGAAGATGGTGATAATACAGGAAACAAGCTCCTGCAACAACCTCTTGGTTTCTGTTATTCTCTCGCACTCTTAGGAATAGATTTACGTGAGGTTTAGCCACGTGTAAGGCTTGGATTTCTCTCCTAGACTCGATCTTATCCATATACTCTTTCTATATATTGAGTCATGGCTCCTCTGTAAATGGTAAGCAACAATGATAAGCTTCATCAATTTCTGAAATTTCTTTGTGTTTTTTTACTTGGTATCAGAGCCTGCAATGGCGGCTGAGCCTACTTTTCCTTTTACTCAACATATCAATGTGGTTGGATTTGTTACTCTTAAGCTTGATAACAACAACGTTCTCTACTGGAAAACTCAGATTGAAGCTCTCTTGGCAACTCATCGGCTGCTTGATTTCGCCCATGGAACCGTTCCCTGTCCTCCAGCAATCTCCAAAGTCAGAACAGGTGATGCTGTTGTAGAAGGAAAAAATTCGGATTTTGATTCTTGGGTTCAAACCGATAGACTTGTCAAAACATGGATCATTGGCACTCTGTCAACTGAAGCTCTGGGTCATGTTGTAGGTCTTGACACCTCTCATCAGGTATGGAAAGCTCTTATTGATCATTACATTAAGAGTTCTGTGGCTAAGCAGTTTGATCTCCTAGCTCGTCTTCAGAAAATAGACAAGCGTGATAGATCTGTTGATGCATATCATTTTGAGTTCAAAGGTCTGTGTGATCAACTTTCGGCTATTGGAAAATCTGTTGATTAAAATCTCAAAGTGTTTTACTTCCTAGAAGAGCTAGGTGATGGCTATGATTCATTTCGCACCACAATGTATCGACCCCCTGTTCCACCGTTTGATGAAGTGGTCTCTCAACTCAATGCATTTGAGCTTCGACACTGCAGACGCTCAGATGGTCCATATGTTAATCCCTCTTTGGCTTACATTACTGAAAGATCGCAGGGTTATTCTGTGGAACCTTTTACTGAAAAACAACATCCACTCAATCATTTCTCTGAAATACAAAGTGTCGCCTACAACACTCATCGTGTATCTGATACTCCAGCTTTTGGGTACAGAAACAATGGTTTTCAGAACTTCAACACAGGTGGTAATCAATATTATAGTGGAAGACGTGGAGGAGGACGTTTTCCAAGAGGCAGAGGGCAGATCCCTTACTCTACTAGAGGCAGAGGATTTATTCCTCAACATTTCCAGAACAGAAGCACTAATCAAGTGACTGACTCTCCCAGGTCTGAGAACTCTACACCAAGGAACTATACTTAGAACAGACAACCATGTCAAATTTGTGAAAAGCCTGGACATAGTGCTATGCAATGTTGGTATAGGTTTGATCATGCATATCAGCTTCCACATGTACCAGAATACTATCTACGATACACATTTCTGATTATCATGGAGAAGAATGGTTCCCTGACACAGGTGCTTCAATACATGTCACAAATACTTCTGGTAATCTCACAAACTTTGTTCCTTATACTGGTTCTGATTCAATTGTTGTTGGTAATGGTGCTTGTCTTCCCATAACACATATTGGTTCTACTATACTTACTGGTTCCAACATACAATTGAAAGACGTATTGGTAGCTCCAGACATACAGAAAAACTTGCTTTCTGTTTCAAAACTCACCAAAGATAGTGATTGTATTTGTGAATTTGATGATTCAGGAATGTGTGTGAAGGACAAAAGCAGCCGACAAATTCTTGCAACAGGATGCAGAATTAATGGGATCTACAGACTAGATGGAGGACACCAAGCTTTCTACTCAATTAGAAATCAAATTGCTTTCGAGGAGGTCTGGCATCAGAGACTAGGACACTCCAACAAACGTATTGTCAAGTTTTTAAGTATGAATAACAAGATCTCCGTTACACACAAGCTAGTGGGGTTGTGTGATGAGTGTCAACTAGGAAAAAGTTCTAAACTTCAGTTTGCTTTGTCAAGTAATAGAGCCAATGTTCCTTTGGGAAAGATACATTGTAATCTTTGGGGGTCGGCTCCTGTTATGTCCCAAGTATTATGTGGTTTTTATAGACGACTTCAGTAAATTCAGTTGGTTTTATCCTCTCAAGGCAAAGAGTGATTTCTGTGATGTCTTTATTATGTTTCAAAAACTGGTCCAGAACCAATTCAACACAACTATCAAGATTTTTCAAAGTGATGGACGAGAAGAGTTTGTGAACAACAGATTTGCTAAACATCTTACAGAATGTGGAATACAACATCAACTCACATGTCCTTATACTCCGGAACAAAATGGGGTTGCTGACAGGAAACATAGAACTCTTGTTGAGTTGGGGTTAGCTCTGTTACTCCGCAATAAAGTGCCTCTCAAATACTGGATGGATGCGTTTAGTACTGTCAACTTCATACAAAATCTTCTACCTTCAGTAAAGAACAGCATGAAGAGCTCCTTCGAAGTTCTGTTCCAGAAAGAGCCTCAGTATCACTTTCTCAGGGTATTTGGCTGCAAATGCTTCCCGTATCTGCGTGATTATGCTCCACACAAGCTTGCATCAAGATCTCAGTTGTGTGTTTTTCTTGGTTACAATGAGAAATACAAAGGTTACAGATGTCTCTCACCAGAAACAACACGAATATATATCCAGTCATGTTATTTTTTATGAAACCAACTTCCCATTTGCAGGAAAATCAGAACATTCAGATGCTGGTATGTATGTTTGCATAGATGTTTCTATTAGAATTTGAGTGTTTAAGAAGAGAATAAGATGTTTGTAGAACTAAGAGAATAGAAAGAAGAATTAGGAATAAACTTTAATTCATTCCATGAGTTTAAGCATTACATAAGTGGTTCTATATATAGAGACCATGAACTGAATTTAAACTACAATTACAAGTACAACATAATTATTGAATTTGTCCTCATCTTTCACGGCTACGGCGGAGAAAGGGACAGCTCCTTGTTGCTTGGTTTCTTGTGTTGCACATGTGATTCTAATTACTCAAAAATAGCAACATCCCTATCCCTCCTTCCAACGGCCACTTTGACTACCAAATATAGTTGTGTGTGTTTTATATAATCCTTAGGAGATTATTAAGAACTAATCTATCCATATATTATTAATCTCATATATGTAGAATTAATTCTTAACAGTTTCTAATGTAGAGAATATAGGGTGGTACAGCCTTCCGGACACAATAGCAATTGGTTCTATGCAAGTACCCTTACCTTCCACTGATATAATGCCTACTGCAGCATCAAACTGGATACCACCTCCACATGTTGTTCAAAACTGAGTACATCAACCACAATATGGTTTGGTTATGGAGCATATCAATATCTCTGAAGGTTCTTCAACACCTGAGACAGAAAATTCTACTCCTACTCTCACAGCTCCCACACATGCTATAATTTCAAAAAATCAGGCTCAGGATATGCCAATATCAACAACTTCAGGCAATACACACTCAATGGTAACCAGAGGGAAACATGGTATTGTCTGTCCAAATCAGAAGTATGCTTATCTTCTTCAAACCTCTATCCCAAAGGAGCCATCTAATACTCAACAAGCTCTCAAACATTTAGGGTGGAGAAAAGCAATGGAAGAAGAAATGAATGCACTAGACCTGAATAATACATGGACCTTAACACCACCATCACCAGGTATGCATATTATAGATTGCAGATGGGTTTTCAAAACCAAGCTAGGAGCTGATGGAGAGCTAGATAGACTCAAAGCCCGTTTGGTAGCTAAGGGTTACTTACACGAAGAAGGGATTGATTATCTTGAAACATTTAGTCCTGTAGTTAAATTCCCTACAATCCGGACTCTACTCTCACTTGCTATGGCCAAAGGGTGGACACTAAAACAGTTAGACGTTCAAAATGCATTTCTCCACGGGAATCTCTCCGAAGAGGTTTATATGCGACAACCCCTGGGTTTTACTAGTTCTAAACATCCAAATTATGTTTGCAAGCTCAATAAGGCAATTTATGGTTTGAAACAAGCTCTTCGGGCATGGTTTGATAAATTTAGTCAGTTTCTATTTGGACTTGGGTTCAAGAGCAGTGTAGCAGATGCTTCATTGTTTGTTTTCAGAGAGAAATTAGTGATCACTGTCATTCTACTCTACGTCGACAACATCATAGTAACTGGGAATTCAGAATCAGCCATAGAATCTCTTGTTAAACGGATGAGTTCACAATTCAGGATGAAGGACATGGGAAATCTACACTATTTTTTGGGAGTACAGGTACACTGGTTTTCAGAGGGGCTATACATAAGTCAAAGTAAATATGCATATGAAATACTTCAAAAATCTGAGATGCATCTCTCTCGCCCTTGTGCAACACCTCTTCCAGCAAAGCTATCTTCAGGCCCAACTCAACTTTACAAAGATGGAAAATACTTCAGGCAACTAGTAGGCGCACTTCAATACTTGACACTTACACGTCCGGATATGAGTTTTGCTGTTAACACACTTTGCCAAAAAATGCACTCACCTACTCTTGCAGATTTTCAACTTCTCAAGAGAGTCTTGAGGTATATACAGGGCACTCAACACTTGGGACTCTATATCAGGAAGGACGGTTCAATTGATCTTCATGGGTTCAGTGATTCAGATTGGGCAGGTTGCAAAGAAACCAGACGCTCCACCACAGGCTATTGCATCTTTCTTGGCTCCAATCTGATATCTTGGTCTGCAAAACGTCAACCAACGGTGTCTAGATCATCAACCGAAGCTGAATATAGGGCTATGGCAAGTACAGCTGCAGAACTCACTTGGATCACTTTCATTCTTCGAGATATCGGTATCCATCTCACCAAACCTATATCATTCTATTGCGACAATCTCTCTGCAATACAGATGATTGCTAATCCTATTCTTCACTCAAAATCCAAACACATTCAGTTGGACTACCACTTCATCCGAGAAAAGGTTGCTACAGGTTCATTTGTGGTTCGTTATATCCCAAGTGCAGCTCAACTTACTGATATCATGACAAAACCTCTCCTTCGGCAACACTTTGAGACACTCAGGTTCAAACTCGGACTTTGTTCTTCATCGCGTCCGAGTTTGAGCGGGGATATTAGCAACAAAAAGGCCGAAACCCATGAAACCCAATCATCAGGTTCTCCTAAGCATCAGTACATGCAAAATAGAGGATCCTCTTTGTCCTCTCCTTCTCCTCCTCTGCTCCCCTCACGCGAAGTTGGTGATAATAAAGGAAACAAGCTCCTGCAACAACCTCTTGATTTCTGTTATTCTCTCGCACTCCTAGGAATAGATTTACGTGAGGTTTAGCCACGTGTAAGGCTTGGATTTCTCTCCTATACTCGATCTTATCCATATGCTCTTTCTATATATTGAGCCATGGCTCCTCTATAAATGGTAAGCAACAATGATAAGCTTCATCAATTTCTGAAATTTCTTTGTGTTTTTTTACTTAAAAGAAAAATCACGTTATCATTTCCAAATTTATGTCAATATGATAAAAAATTATGAATTATTTTTATTATTTATTTACGAATTTATTTTTTACTTCACAATAATATATTAATTATTATGTTACTTCGAAAATAATATATCAATTTTTAAAATTATTTTCAAATTGATTTACGAATATAAACATTGTTAGATTGACTCAATTTCAAAATAGATTGACTCAATTTCAAATAAAATAAAAGTTCATATATTATTTTAAATGTAATATGTTAGTTCATGTATTTTTTATGAAAGTGATACATTATTTTATTTAATATAATATTATAAAAATGATATGTTAGTTTATTTATTTTTATGAAGTGATGTATAAATATATGAACAAAGGTTAGAGAATTATTATAAATCTTTCTCTTTTATAAACCAATAAGATCATAGTTAAAATTTAAACAAAAAAAAATTTAACATTGTCAAACAAATAAATTTAAATTTAAATTTGGATTTTGAACTCAAACTCAAAATCATCAAAATCATGAAAAAAATGTTTACATCTATATATTAAAAGTTCAACAATTTGGAGGCTTCTCATGCATTCTCTTCTCTCGAACTTCCACATCATCAAAGGTCTTTTTGTTTTTATTTTACATTAATTACCATTCATAAATTACTTTAAATAAATTATATATTAGTAATATTAATATTTTAAAGAAACACAAAATATTTATATTAATTTAGAGAATATTTTAGTTATTATATATGTAATAAATAAAAAAATTAAAAATTAATAAATAATAAACAACAAAAAATGTTATATATTTATTTGAATTAAAATTGAGTATAAATAAATAAAATAGATTTATTTGAAAATAAATAATCTTGAACAAAATTATATATATAAAAGTTGTTGTGAAAGGTGGCTTCTCGTAAAGCTACCTTTGCAACAATTATTTTTTAAATTTAATTTTAAATATTGTTTCTCTTAACTAAATTTATCTCATTCAAAGTTTTCTACCGTTTCAATAATAAATGAATTAAAAATAAAATTGAATTAATTATTTCATTATTTTGAAGAAGAGGGAGAGCAACATACAAACGTTTTTTTGGAGAAACAATGGACTGCGTGCGACAAAAAAGATGCTATAAAGGAGATAACAGAAGATTGGGGAAAATCAGAGACTGTTGCAGAAGAATATAAATCGAAACCCTAAATCTGCTATGGAGCATACGGAAGCGGAACATGATCCTAGGTCTAAGAAATAGGCGATTTTTTTATCGGAACTCTTACACTAGCATCGGTGGTAAGCTTCATATTCTTCTTCTTTGTGATGGGTATATCGAGATCTGTTCATGGAAAAGGCCAAATAAATTCCTGGTAGTGAGCTTTGCAAGCCTCCTCGATCTCTGCCTCCTTGGATCGCGCAAAGTAGTGGGGATGGTGGAGAAGAGTCTCCGACTTGCCCGTGGAAAACGGCTTCCGAACGAACGACCCCAAATCCTCGCCGTTACTTATCGCGGACGATATCAGGAGCTCGTCAAGCTTCTCTGTCGAATCTCCTCCGGTGCCAGCGGCTAGGATGCCGCCGATTCCTGTTTCATCAACTATATCGAAGAAATTTACGATTTCAGCATGATGCCCGGTGTGCTGGCGGATCTGGTCCTCAAGGTAAATGAGAGCAGCTCTGCCGATGTCATTGATTCCTGTTCTGATAACTATATCGATGAAATTGGAAATCTAAGAATGAGGACCACCGGTCTGCAGGCAGATCTGGTCCTCAAGGTGAATGAGAGCAGCTCCAGCGACAATATTGGTGGTGACACCTCCATTGATGCTAAGGATTATGGTCTTTCTGGTGTTATCACAATGAGAGATCCATTTCTGCTCAAGTTTGGTTAAGATTACGAGGATAACCTTGCTGAGGTCCATCCTCATCTTTCGTAAAAATCACAGCAAGCAAACAAGTAAGTTATAGAACCACCATTTTGATGTTGAAACCACAAAATCCGTGAAACAAGCAGAGAAACTCATAATCCTTAGAATTTGGATTTATGTTGATTAGGAATGATATTGAGAAATTCTTCCCGAATACTAATAAAAAAGAGTAACGAATGTTTGCACAAAGACAACATCTCCTCCATCTTCAACAACCCTTTCGTGTTCTGCAATATGCTCCCCCTTTCATCTTCTCCTCAACGTAAACATAAGATAACACATCTCCTTTTTATTTTGCAATCTGCTTCCCCTTCATCTTCTCATCAATGGAAACACAAGACAACACCTCTCATCCATCTGCTCCAACGGACTTGTGTGAAGGCCCTTAGCGTGCGAAAAAGGTGACGAGCAAAGCTGCAAAACACTAGTGAGATTGGTTTAATCATCTTCTTTAAGTTTTGAATTTCAGTCGACCATACATTCTCTAAAATGTCCCATCTTCACTTCAAGCAGGTCATCGCCACCTCTCCTCCATCTGCTCCAACGAACTTCTGTGAGGGCCACTAGCTTGCGAGAGGGAGACTATCGAGGCTACAAAACCATGGTTAGAGTGGTTTAACCATTTTCATTTAGTTTTGAATTTCAATCGGCCATACATTCTCTAAACCTTTTAGAGTGCCCCATCTTCACTTCGAGCAGTCATTAGCTCCGACGGTATCACACAAGGGTGATGACCATGGCAACAAGAGCATGGTCCGAAGAACCATTATCAAAGAACAAGACCATCTACTCTGACGGCCTTGCGAGCATGCCATGTACTAGCGAGAGGGTGAAGACGAAGACTGCGGGGCCATGGTGAGTTTCCTCTATTTTTAATAATCATTTATCTCATAATGATCTAAATGATCATAAACTGAACTTTGATACTAAAGGTTCAATCTCTGGCCGCAAATGATGCTCCTTTCCATGATAAAGTTTCTCTTGCAAAACCTAACACTCTTAACCACTTAAGCTTTGAACTTTGATATTTATGGTTTGATTTCTAGCCGGAAAAAGTTGTTGCTTCCTTGATAAAGCTTCTCCTACAAAACCTAAGACTCTTAACAAATCAACATTTGTTCTTGAATTTAAGGCTATCACACCATTGGCTGAACATTCTCCTGTAAAAAGCTCCAACCAATCAGATTATTCATTGTTTTATTATATCAAAACTCGGATGATCCAATGTTTGATTTGTTTATATTTTCTGCCAATGGTTCACCGTTTTAGTAAAAACTGTATATGTAGCATTTTGTTGATGATTAAAATGTAATTTGGTTTTCGGTTTGTAAAGTCGATGGAGAGGTGAACTGTGAGAGAGGGACAACTCTATGTTAAAAGAGAATATAGTTGTTCAATAGATGATTGAACTTGGGGAAGTGTTAGGCATAAAAGAACACCTTTGACAGCCTTCATAATTATTCAAATTTAAAAAATCCGATCTCTTTAGAGGAACATTGCAGATTGGATAGAAGGATTCTGCAGTATAGTTTTATTGTATTTGATATTGTATCTTTTTTCGTGCCTTAGAGTTTCCAAAGGAACATTTGAATCATCAATTTTAGTTATACCTATATACGCATAAGCAAATTATATGTTGACCCCTCTAAAGCATATATAGAGAATGGTTGTAATTTCTCACTAAACATATCCACAATGATATTACATGCGTGATATTTCAAAATTGAAAAAAACACTATTTATATGTGAATCCTAAATGAGCTTTGAGTTACAAAGAAATTAGCGACATGATATGAGGATTCCAGGTAGTCTAGCAGAATTATCCATGAACGAATGGATGAATAGAAAGAAAACAATGAGAATGGAACATCCATTTGAATGAAACATCAGGATTTCAACCTGTAACACAACTACGAATGACGATACCAAACAATTGATGCCAGTTAATAACCCAAATTATCATCAATAACAACTTTTGTTGATTATAACCCATTATTTAATCACTTTAAATATTATTCATTTTTATATATATATATATATTTCTCAAATGTATGTTTTTTACTAACTTTATTTTTATTTTCTTGCATTTCACAATCACGAGGTTTTTGAATAATTGTATCCTCCCTTTTAGATGTATTTTACCCAACAATATTAATTCACTCTAATACTATTAGCATGTAATATTACAAATAATGTTTGTTTTACTCTCTTTCAAATTATTTATTGAAATAGCAATCAATTTTTCAATCATAATACCGAATATATTCATATCATTTAAATGATTGTCCAATAGTTATTTCTATTTTTAATAATATCTTTAACATATTTATTTAAAATAATAATTGAGTTGCAATACATATAAATATAATATTACTATTTAAACATTTAAAAATTTTCTTTTAATATAAATTTTGCACTTGAATTGAACTAAAAAACGCGTATCGCGCGGAAATGTTAACTAGTAAAACAAAAAGCACTACTAATTGATTCCTAGTTTGACCAAATTACGAGCACAAATATATTATGTTTAATGTAGATGTCAAAATAATATGAAATATCTCTTTTACCGAGGTTCAAAATCTAGTTTAAGAAAAATTATTTATTTTAGTTGGAATTGGAATTAAAAAATATAATAAATTGTAAAATCTACAAATTTTCTGTATCTCAATTTATCGAATAAAAAATCAACAAAATAAGAGCTTTGTTGCATTTTGTCCATGATTGATCCACATCGTACAGATACACACTACACATTATGATTCACAAGGATCACGTGATTTGAATTTATGCTCACGTGACTTATTTTCTTTTATTTTCTTAGTTTAGTTTAAAAAATAAAATACCTGGAAAGTATTTAACATTTGGGTTCGGACAGTTACTTTCTTGCCAAAAGAGTAAATTAGCTGCACACAAAAACAAACTCTTTTCCAATGGCGTCTTCCTAAAACCCTAGCCAAGCCAAAGCCCTAGACTCCATCGTTATTCTTCCCTTCTCGACCCCATTATGGGCGATGATCACATGGAATTCGACGAACCTACGGTTTCTCGGAAGGCGAAGTCGCTTGAGACCTTGATCAGTGGTTCTTTTCCGGCGTCCCTGTCGAAGCTCTCTTCGTCTTCTCGTGCGATTCCAGCGAACAAGGACTTCCATTTTTTCAACAACTTCGACGAGTTCAAGCGTCCGATCAATGAGATTTCCGAGAACTCGCAGTCTGCTCTCGAGACGATCGGTGACTCGCCGCAGGTATGGGGGAAATCAATGATATTGACGGGGGATATAGACGGAGACGATGCGTACGACTGGCTTGTGAATGTGAACGATGAGATTTACGAGAGATTTGATGTTTCGATGGATGAGTTCGAGGTAATTCGGAAGAAAGAAGAGCAAATTGGTCGGCCGTTGGGTCCTGTGACCGATGAGAATGGGTTTCAGATGGTCTATGGGAAGAATAAGAAGGCGGTGGGCCACGGCGTTGCTGGCTCAGCGAGGGATGTCGGCGTCGCCCGCGGAGCTACTGATGTGAAGGTGGCCGAAAGGGACAAAAAGGTATCGGTTTCGGGGAAGGCGAAGGTCCCGTTCCATATACCGACGATAAAGAAGCCTCAGGAAGAATATAGCATATTTGTGAACAACGCGAACCAACCCTTTGAGCATGTTTGGCTGGAGAGGAGCGACGATGGTCAGCGATTTATTCATCCACTGGTAATGGGTTTTACCAGATATTTGTGTCTATGGGTGTGTTTGATCTTATAATCTAGTCGTTTCAAACATGATTGAGAAGAAGAAATATCCAGCTTTGTTGTGACTACCCAAGAGGTTTCTATTTTTCTCATAATTGCTTCAGGAGACCTCCATTTTGGCGAATATCATCTATTTTATTTGATCTGGCCAAACCCAATTTGTATGGCAGAATGGAGCTTGAAGGATTATTTCCCTTGCCCATTTTAGACTCTTTGTATTGTTAATTTCTTAACGTTTATGTTGATGAAAAGGGAGTTTTATATGCTATATACCCTTTTTTTTATGCACATGTTTTTTGCTTCTTTTTGCTCTTGTTTGTTATAGATAGTTTTTTTTTTCTTAAAAACTATGCAGGAGAAGCATTCAGTAATGGATTTTGTGAACACGAATATAGGAGAGACAGGACCTGTTAAGCCCCTCCCAATGGAAGAGACTCCATTCAATTTTGTTCAAGAGGTCAAAGATCTGAAGGATTTAGCTGCTAAATTGCGGGGTGTTGAAGAATTTGCGGTAATATAATGTTCTTCAATTATTTTTTTTTCAGTCCAACGTGCAGTGTGTAATTGGAGAATACTCTTTGGTGGAAGCTGTAAGAAATTATTATGATAAAGTCTAGTTTTAAGTCCATCACGTTCCGCCTAGGTTCTTCAAAACAATTTTGATGTTGAATGAAGTTTCAAACATGTATCAGTTATCTAGAAATTAACTTTCTTTTTAACATTTGGTTAGCAAGATTCTGAAATTTCTGATTATTGGGTTGTCTACAATTCTATGACCCATCTTTTATTGGAGGACTCGATGTGGTGACAAATTGAGATGCTCCCAATTCGCGTTGAGCCTGCCGTATTTATACCCTCTATTGTATGTTTTAGGTCGATCTGGAGCATAATCAGTACCGTTCTTTTCAAGGATTGACATGCTTGATGCAAATTTCTACCCGAACCGAGGATTATATTATTGATACGTTCAAGCTTCGGGTTCACATAGGTCCTTACCTTAGGGAAATATTCAAAGACCCTAAAAAGAAAAAGGTTTTCTCCTGTACACTTTAATGTTCTTTCTTTAAAGATTTCAAATATATCAATGTCAGTATGAAAACATTTAATTTATCTAGGTGATGCATGGAGCCGATCGAGATGTTATTTGGCTTCAACGGGATTTTGGCATATACATCTGCAATCTCTTTGACACAGGACAGGTGTGATATTTGGAGACTGCCTCATACTATTTCATTTATGCTGAAACATGATCTGTAGGAGTTGATATGTGATGCAATATTTCCCATCACATTGTCAACTAAGAAGACCATGTGATCGTTTCTTTGTTTCTTTCTATTGCCTCTATTGTTTATTTTCATTTGAAATTAGAGGTAAAAAAGTATATCAGACTTTTAACTACTTTAGAGGATGTTTATTTTGCCAATTATCACCATACAAAAACAGCAGTATGCTAAGCTCTTTTGCTGGTTCTTATAGTGGACACTCTTAGAATCCTTATAACGCTGTAAGGTTTTGTACTTCATATTGTGATGAGTAAGAAGCAAAAATATTTTTTATTGTGATTTTCAAGCATTATATCTCAAATCTGTTTTTCTTTTTGTCAATTAGGGAATTTTGATTCTTTCTTTTACTCATACAGGCTTCAAGGGTTTTGAAGTTGGAAAGAAATAGTCTGGAGTTTCTTCTGCAACATTTTTGTGGAGTTACTGCAAACAAAGAGTATGTAAATTGTTCAATCTGGTTGTTAAATCCTCTTGTTCATTTTAGCTCTATTCTTAGCACTGTGATTTCAAATCCTTCTCTGCAGATACCAAAATGCAGACTGGAGAATACGACCACTCCCAGATGAAATGATCAGGTTATATCCTCGCAGCCATATCTCCTTTCAGTGTTGTTTTGTGTTGGAACTCATATTTTGGATTCCGTGGCAGATATGCAAGAGAAGATACACACTATCTTTTGTATATTTACGATTTGATGAGGCTTCAATTGCAAGCAGCACCCAAGGAAGATGAGCAATCTGACTCTCCTCTGATAGAGGTAATTGTTAATTATGTTTCAAGCTCGATTTTTCCAATGGTATTTTCATATGGAGAAGAGAATATCTATTTCTTCAATAGATTGCCTGTTTTTGTGTTGCTTAATTGTTCTTGTCCTCTTTTAGAATCCCACATAGATCTGACAGATGTATGGTTTCCTGGTTGGTGTATAATTTTTGTGTGTGTTATTCCCTTAAATTTTTTCTTTTAGGAGTTTGCTCATGGTTTGGAAAAATGATTTGAACCTAGTTTAGGTTGGTTTTCACCAAAGTATGAGCGACTGATGTGGTGGTATTGGTCTCCCTTAACTGATAGCCTCAGTTGTCATTTCCATCCGTGCTTTTCACATCTTAATTTATGTGTTTGAGCAAGGGCTGTTGCTCAAGATAACTCTTGAAGTTGTTTGGGTCATCATTGTGGTTTTTGAAATGCATCTTGTTGGAGGGATGAATATTAGTTATCAGTCTCCTCGACACATTATGCATGTATATCCCATTTGTCACTATTTTTTCTCACATGTATGAATTTTGACTAAGTTCATCATTTGTGACAGGTCTACAAGCGAAGCTATGATGTGGGCATGCAACTATATGCAAAGGAGCTTTTGACTGAGAATTCATACCTTCATATATATGGGTTTGTTGCATACATATGTGCTTAACTTTTGCTTATGTAGCTGCCGCACATGCGTTCATTTGAGTAACCTGCTATTGACTTGTTATCCGGTCTTACTTTCATATGCTTAGTAGTTTGTGGATACTTCTCTTAAAACTCAATTATTGTAACTGAATCTAATCCAGTTTTTTTTTTACTATGTTGACATTAGACTTCAAGGAGCTGGCTTTAATGCAGTTCAACTGGCCATTGTTGCGGTATTTTCTCGTCTATTGTCTTGATTAACCCATCGTTCATCTAGATTTTCACATACCTGGACCTTAAATTATATTGGCTGCCTTTTAGGGACTCTGCCAATGGCGTGATGCGATTGCACGTGCAGAGGATGAGAGCACTGGTTATGTGTTGCCAAATAAAACTCTGCTCGATATAGGTAAAAAACGTACTTTCTCTATCTACAGCAGTGCTTCTGAATTTTGCTTGTTGATATCACTGAATTGTTCACTTGTTTGAATCATAATAGCCAAGGAGATGCCTGTTACTACCAGCAAACTGCGTCGATTATTGAAGTCAAGGCACCCTTATATCGAACGGAATATTGATTCAGTGGTCAGTGTCATCAGGCAATCAATGCAAAACGCTTCAGCGTTCGAGGCTGCTGCTCAATTGTTGAAAGGACAGCTTGGAACTGTAAGATTTATGCCATGTTCTTGTTATATTTTGAAGCACAGTTTATACTTCCAATTCCGTTCCTTTTGTAGGTCTCAAATAAGAATATCGAGCCTCTCATCGAAGGAATAGATGCGTCTCCTCATGCAGGAGATGTAGCCACTCCAAGTTCTAAGGAGAGGTCAGGAGAGGGTGAAAGCAATACTAAAGGCCTCAGCACGGTCTTAGTAAATACCAGTGAAAAGAGAGGTCCAGCTGCAGGCTTGTTTGGTTTGGCAAAGGTCATGCTTGGCTGTGTTGTTTTGTTTTGTAAAAAATTAGTAGCGTCATATTTCCAGTTAGCCCTGGACTCAAACACCGTTCGTGTATCTGTCAGGTTTCTGCAGCTGTTCAGATCTCGAAGAGACCAAGCAGTGGTTTTGGGGCCTTGCTGGGAAATGCAGTTTCGAAGAGGAAGTTTGGAACTGACAACAAGGTGAGTTTGATGAGTTCGGTGGAAGAGTTGTATGAAATAATGCTTGATTTGCAACTATGATCATTTTGTTAAAACTGAGAATTGAGAAATGCTTGTGCGATCAACATCAAGATTTTGTAGAAACTCTTTGCTGCTAATCCTTGATAACGCCTTGCAGCCAAAGGAAGAAACCAAATTAGAACAGATAAGATCATCAGTGAGCCTACCGTTCCATTCTTTTACAGACAATGGTCTTGGGAAAACCTTTCTGAAAGTCTCGGAACCCGAAAAGGTTGCCACTGAACCAGCCTTGCTTTCCAAGACGGACAATGTAATAGTTCTGGAAGATGACTCAGACGAAGTGCCCTTGGAACCCGTAGAAGAGAAGTCCAAAGTGTCTAGTTCCATGTGCGAGGATGTTATACAGGTAGAAGATAATTCAGATGAGGAACCTAAAACTGATGATGACTCGCAAACTCGTGATGGGGCCAAGGAAGAAGAATCTGCCCAGAAAGTGGATGCGGAAGATGAACCCATGTCGCTCTCAGAGTTGTCCTCAAACTTCCAGAAGTGCTTCAACCAGATAAATCAGAACAAGAAGAAGAAGCCTTCAGGATTCATGAGTTTGAAATCTGGGTTTCTGAACGTAAAGCCGTTTGATTACGAAGCTGCAAGGAAGGGGATCAGTTCTGGGAAAGGCAAAAAGGGAGAAGGAGAAGTTGAAGGAGGAGACAGAAAGAAAGTTGGTGATTCGGTAGGCAAGAAGAAGGCTTCGGGAGGTCCTAAGACGGACGAGACCACTGAGTTTGGGCAGGGCAAAAGGCGTCAGGCTTTTCCGGCATCGGGAAACCGGAGTATGACATTCTCCAGTTAGAGAAATACTGGTGTTGTAACATTGTAATGAAGGGAAGCTTTCGCATGAACTCTTGAACTCGATGGAAACAATCTATGTGATTATCTCCGGAATTAGTCCGAGTCCCTTCGTATTTTATAAATTACTCTTTCCGTAAAACAAATTTGATTTACCTTACGTTAAAAGGGGAATAACGTGGCAGAAGATTATTGGATGTTAATTTGTCACCCACATGACTCATCGAATCGCAATTTCTGTGACCACGGCCTTTGCGTTTTTTGGCCGTTGCAAACAAGATACAAGGTGATTCGTAATTGTCCGCAAATCTTAATTGCGATAGGTTTTGGTGACAATTTGATCAATTGTAGAAATACATTAAAATAGTCAACAAAAACACACACACATATATATACATATACACATAAATATATGTATATACAACTCACACGCCTATACATACATACAAAGATATACACATCTAAATACATGTATATACACATTCATATGCATACAAAGATATACACATAAATGTGCACACATGCATTCATATGAATACATATCTATACACATTATCACATTCTATACTCTTATAGACAAATATATACATACGTAAATACACACACATATATATATACCCACCTGTATATACATATCCATACGAAATATATATAGACAATGTATATTTGTACACAAATATATACACATATAATATATATATACACACATTCATATATAAATATACATATGTATATGTTTGTATATATGCATGCATTTGTGTATATGTATATATTCATGTGAATATGGGTATATACATGTCGTTATATATGTGTTTATATGTATATGTATGTGCATGTAGGTATATATGTGTATATACTTACATATATATACACATTGACATGAATATATACAAATATATACACAAGTATATACATATATATATACACAAACATATACATATTTATACACATACAAATATATGTATATATAGACATGTACATTTGTACACATGCATTACAAAAAATCATGTCATTTCCAATGGACATATCCGTTGAAAACGACAAACTTTTCATTACAATAAACAATTTCCAACGCATTGCAATGGATTCTCGACGTTTGACAATCGGTCACTGAAAACAACCATCCGTTGTAATAATATTTTAGTGGAATCTAACAGAACTACCGCTGAACATTTTCAATGGAGATCCACGATAATCTCCGTTGGAAATATTAATAAAAAATATTATTAGATTTTAACTTTAAAGTATATAAGAAAGTTTAATACAAAATTTTAAAAAAAAAACATACAAATATAAATCCTAAAAATCATTTAAACAGTCACCCTCTTCTTCCCGTCTCCTTTGTCAACTCAAGAAGGATCGAATCTGAATCAAATATCGGTTCTTACCTCAATGTTGTCATCTGCATGTGGTGGAGGCGGTGGTGGTTGATACGGTTGGTTGGCCATAAAATCGATAATATTCTCTATATGACACATCTTCATCGTGTAATCTCGAAGTGTAACCTTGAGTTGCTCGATGCGTCGTTTTGAGGAGTATATCTCTTGAACTTTAAAGGGTACCGTCGTGACATCCTCAACTATATCTTTTTGTAGAGAATCTAGACCGTACAATCGCCCCATATAAAACAATTCAATGTTATTATAACAAATGATTTATTTATAATTATAATTTTATGATAAACACAATAAAATTTTACATGTAATTATATCTTATCAATTTGTAAAGGAATAAGTTCATCTAGAGATGAATCGACAACAAGTGATTATTGTGTGATCTTTTCCGTCACAGTCTTCACCATTGGTTCTCCCTAAGGGTCAACAAACTCGTCTTCGACGATATCTTCCACGACGATGGACTTCTTCTTAGCATGTATCTCAACCAGTGGCTTAAGAAGTGTCAGTTCTTTTCTCATCCTCTACATCTGCAATATAAAATTTCTATAAATAAATATATGTTTAAAATATAAAAAATGTAATTTACAATTAAAAAATCTTACCAAATATTTCTTTCCTTTCGAAAACAATTTTGCTCTTGATATGTGGCAACACGGACCATCCTTGGGAACCTTATCGCAATATCGACATTTTTTGCCATTTCACTCTTGGCCTTGAAGCCTTCTAACTCCCAATGTTGGATAAGTTGGTTGAATACCTTGTCTGTGATGCGCGTCAGTTTGACATTCTTGTTGAGGTAATTTCTATTGACGTTGTTCATCATTAATTTGAGGCACAATTACATATCATACATCCACGCGCTTTAGATGCACGACATGTGACTCTTACGCTAAGTGTAAGATCTCTACAAAAGTAATCAAATTAAAAATTAGTATATTAAATAAAATGAATACTTAATTAATTAAACCTTAAAAAAATTGAAAACTTATGATGAAGCTACACCACCATATCTTGCGAACAACCTCTCGCGTGACCTGTCAGGAATAGAACGAGCGATCCTAGATGGAAGCTTGGATGATATGGTTGTTCAAATGTTTTATCACATCACCCACGTCAAGCCTACACATGTAAAAAGACAATTAGATAACTAAAATACATAAATAGAAACAATATATTGTAAGTAAACATTATACCAGCGCGTACCATCAAGGCATTCGGGTTGATGATAAGAATGTTTAGACAATAATCGAAACTATTGATAAAATCATCGAGGTCTACCATATCATTCTCGTCATCAAATACTAGTGGCACTGGTATCAGTGGTGGCGAGGATCCAATGTAACTCGCCAACAACCCTCCATGATCAATGGATTGTTGATGCGTTATTTTATGTAGTGTTTGGTATTTGTGAGAGAGGATTTTAGAGGACTTGTTTGAGTTTTTTGGTTGATTTAGTTTAAAATGGAACTGTTCAATGAGCTAAATACGCATTTTCCAACAAGCAGTCGTTGAAATTTCCAACGGAAGCTCGTTGAAATAGATGTCTAATCGACAAATGTCAAAATTGCAACCTTGGTCTTTTGTTTCAAGGGAATTCGTTGGAAATTTTATGGATAACTATTGAATAGTATATTCTATAGAGAACATAATACAAAGATTCAAAGGCCTATAGGATTTCAATGAGCATCCGTTAGAATTTCCAACAGATGCCCATTAAAACTGTAAAAATGGTCACAACGTAAACTACTGTAATTATTACTTTTTACATAGGAATCTGTTGAAAATTTTAGCGGATGCCCATCGAAATCCTTATAATGGTTAGGTAATTAAATAATATATTTATTGACAATCATCCATTACAATTACCAACCGGTATCCTTTAGAATGCACAACAATATGTGATTTCTTTCAACAAATATTGTTTATAAATAGATCCTTCAAGTGTTTCTTTAGTTTTTACATTTTTATGTAGATGAAAAAACCTTAAAAATGGAAACATCCATCTGAACTGAACCAGCCCACAACGAGTATTGTCTAACCTGATAAATATACTAGGAAATATTCCATTACATTGAAGAATGAAAGTAGAAACAACATTTTCAAAGAGCATAATACCTCGACGATATTGTTCTTCAATACATCCAAATTATTTCTTTTCAAATTTCTTAAACAAGTATCTCTAAATAATATGCTAATTTTGCATTAAACGGAGTGCATAGTACATGGTAATAACTCTGTAAATGCAATTGGGATTATTTGCTGCATGAAAACATGACAATCATGACTCTTCATGCCAATGAACCTTGAACCCACAATATCCACACATCTGGTGACGTTCAATGAATATCCATTAGGGAAATGAACATATTCTTTTAACCATCTCAACAATGCTATTTTTGTAGGACTAGATAATCTAAATATTAGGATTGGTGCCTTTCCATCGTGCAATTCCAACTCCTGCTGTTAATATTTTGTCTTCAAATCATTCCTCGACTGTATATTATTCTTCGTTTTCCCCGTAACATTCAAAACATTATTTATGATGTTATCAATATGCATAACATCCAAATTATACATAATACAAGCGATTTCCGATATGAAAATTCCCTTAAAATGTTGCATTTGTACAAGTTATATCATTCACTTTGGCTTTGGGGTCTTCGATGCGTATGATATCCTTCACATTCGATTGATTCTTGTTAATATGACATTGTATTTATTCATTCATATAGGACCTGCGTACATGTTTGCATGGATGGAACCTTTTTTTTGTAACACATTGTTTAGAAAGTGTTTGTTGTCTTTTCTGAGTGTATCTCCACGAATAAAAAAATCTTCTATGACAATCAAACTAACATGGATTCTTCTCATATACAAGATAAAACAAATTTGTATCCTCTATACATTACAGACATGTCAATCTCTCGTGTATGCTCTATCCAGACAACATCCATGCTCCATCTAGACATCATTCCATACACAAGTTAGTCACTAAATTTCCACAAAAATAATGCTTTCAACGTGAAGTTTTGTTTTGAATTTATGTTGTGAGTAATAATTTCGTTGTTCC
This sequence comes from Gynandropsis gynandra, assembly GCA_036759665.1. Taxonomy (NCBI): domain Eukaryota; kingdom Viridiplantae; phylum Streptophyta; class Magnoliopsida; order Brassicales; family Cleomaceae; genus Gynandropsis; species Gynandropsis gynandra. The sequence continues at coordinate 36,865,080 of CM071864.1, read as the reverse complement.
ATAAATCTCTCAATTTGTGAATCAACGACTTTAAGAAGACATCAAAATATTTCTTCTGGAGTTTTTTTCTTGGGATCAGCAGTGTAAAAGAAACATAACTTCTCTTCAAATAAATCTTGGGAGACAAATTATACAAGAGACAAAATCAAAAGCTATGGAGAATATTAACTTTCGGATTGTCCATATTAACTAAAAATATCGATGCACTAAATAAAATGTTCCTGGTTTCATATCCAAAACAAGGAAATATCCCATAGATATCCTTCTAGGTCTTACCATCCAATGGATGTTGCATTACTCCTTCACCTACTTGAGTGTTTTTCGAGCCATCTCATTGATGCAACGGTTCTCTTCGACTCGTATAATCTTTCAACCGATTTGCTACAAGCATGTAGAAAATATTCTTGTACAACACATATTTCCATGAAGATGGTTTTTTGTATGAAATCTACACCGCAAAATTTACATTCGAAAATGTCTTTGTCTCCGCCCCAAAACAAAATGCATATGTTTATAAAAATATCAATCTTCACATGCATCATCAAATATCGGTTAAACATTCTTTGTTTCATAATATGTTTCTGGAGCATGATTATTTTTTGGTAATATTCACACATTTTTTGGAAAAATGAATCCTGCAACTTTTACCACATTGTAGTATGTGTTATACTCACCAATCTTGATGATAAATATAAACGAGACTGATCTTGACGACTTCCTTCATATATAGTTTGTTTCATCATATCCAATAGGTTGAAAAATAATCGTGTCTCATTGTTAATATTTCTTCATGTGTTTGCTCAATAACTCCACAAAAGAATTGAACACCATTTTAACATATGGATTGGTCATCTTTGTTACTATAAGATCCTCCTCATTTCTTCTCATTCTTTGTGATTCTTGCAAAGTCACACCTGTATTGCCACTATCATCACCGTGAAAGAATCAAACTTGATAATTATCCACGAAATTGACCTTATAAAGGTGTTTGTAAATAATCTGCGATACTTCATAATTTTTTCATCTTTTTGCAGAGACATAACATTGTCCCGTGTTCTTAACACAAATGTTACATCGATGCAAAACTCATGAATTGTTCCAAAATCATATAAAAATCCTTACATAACCTCTTCTATTACCGAATCTTTTCTTCTATACATACTCTCTTGACTTATATATATTAATATTATAACACCATGATATCGTTTGAAAGTATGTTTATAGTTGAATTATTGAAGTTAGACATTAGAAGATCATTGTATTAATACTACTATTTCCAACGTTTTTCCATTCAAACTATCGTTGAATGACCGTTGATTTTTAACGGTCAATTTTCCAACGATTACATCAAATCTTTAAATATAACAACAAGCTTCTGTTGGTATTTTCAACGGATACACATTTGAACTTGCAGCAAACATTCGTTGATAAGGGACACATGATTTTCAGGCGTGTTTTTTGTAGTGACACACACACATACACACACATACACACACACATATATATATATTAATAAAAAATAGATATATGGATATATATCAATATACATATATACATATTCAGAAATACATACATGTATATATACATACATGTACATACATATGCACATAAATACACACATATATACATATACATCTAGCTATATATACATGCATAAAATATCTATATATGTTTTTTAATATATGCTCATATGTCACTCCTAGAAATCTTTGATTGTCAGATAGATTTTTCTGACGGATATATCTGTAACGTTCTGAACCAATTACTAACGAATTACTCACACTATAACCCATTTTCTGTAATCTATCCGTAAAATTATGGATTGGTGGACCGTCCATGCTTTACGAATGTAAGCATCGTTTGTCTGGAAATTATGGTTGACTAAACTTTTTGTCCAATACTTATAGATGGTTCGTAATATTCTTTCATAAATTATAGACGCATGTACCGTCTTTCCAGAATTAGAAATAGTTTTAATACATTTTTTTATCCCTAATCCATCAGCATGTGTCTTTAATATGTTTGCATCTATTCCTAATCCGTTTAAAAATTGCTTATAGAACCCATACCACATCTTTCTTCATTTTTTAGAAAAATTATCATATATTATACTTCATATTATCTTTATATTTCATATTATAATGGAATCATAGTCAATATCAAATATTATCGTTTCAAGACAATTGATGTACATACTTCAAATGGAAGAATAAAAAAATTGTGAGAGATCGTCGAGTGGAATCATTTTTATTTAAGAGGTTTCACTTCCCAATTAATTTATGTTGTTTTCTTATGGGAAAAGTTTTGCACCATAAAGTAGTCATATTGATGAAGAATTTAATAAGGGTATTGCACATAATGATGTTATTCGAATGAGTGAAGATGTTAAAATGAACTTTTGAAATGATGCAAAATATATTCAATGAAACCAACCAAGAAAATATTGAAGAAGATTCGAATGATGATGCAAAAAATATTTTTGAAAGGTTGGGTACTTAGACATCCACTTTGTGATAGTTGTAGAAAAGGTCTTGCACAGTTGTCACGATTGATACATATGATAAATTTGAAGATAAAAAATAATCTTTTTCAAAGCTGCATGGATCTTGTATCTCAAAAAATAACCGAAAGATAACAATATTGTATAGTCTTACTATGAGAAAAATAATATGATGTTTGGGTAAATTACCATATCAATAGATTGATGTGTATCAAGGTAATTACATGATTTTCTGGATTGAGACATTAGATTTGAATAATTGTCTATTTTATGGAAAAGATATTGTTTGACAAGAATAGGAAAATTAGTCCCATATGTGGTATTTATCAGTTACTGACAGAATAAAAAGATTGTATCAATCTGAGAAGATAAAAAATGACACTAGATGGTATACTGAGTATTTGAGTCATGTAGAAGAAATGTATCATGTATCAAATGGTGAGGTGTGGAAGCACTTCACCTAGGTATGTCCCAACTATGCATCTGAGAGTGAAATTTTTTATTTAGGGCTTTGCACAGACAATTTTAATCCTTTTGAAATATTTGAGAGAGCATATTATTTATAGTTGGTTATTATGACCCAAAAAAGTTTACGACCACACATGTGCATGGAAAAGGATTTTTTTTTTTAAAACACAGATTTCCGAGCCTAATCACCCTAGAATAAGTTTGGATATATTTCTTATAACTTATTGATTTGAAGAGTTAAAAGATTTGTGGTTGGGTGTTCAAGCGTGTGATGTTTTAACCCAACAACATTTTATGTTACTAGACCATAAGTTTTCAACTTTTGGTATGTTATTTGGATGAGAAATGCATGATCAATTGGATTGTTCGTATTGCATAGATGTCATAAATTATTTCCAGTTGAAACATGAAATAAAAATAAGTTGGTTTGATTGTCATCATTGTTTTCTTCTCGCTGATGATAAATAAGGCGTAACAAGAAATACTTTAAGAGGAATGTAGTTGTACAGAAGCCTCCACCTCTAGTGTTGACCGATGAAGAGATTTTGTACGGGAGATTTCTTGTCTTTGGCATTCCTAGGAATATCATATGCAGAGAGAATAATCATATGAGAATTAATGTGTATGAAGTTACCTATAATTGTTTTTTGCCCTTCAAAGATGCATGATACTCCTTGCATTTTCTTTTTCAATATCCATTCTACTTGAAAAAGAAACACTCTCCATCGATATGATTGGCATTGCATTCCTTTTCTTTGGGTATTGTCCAACCAACCTTAGCCATGGAGGACATCTTCTTAGGCTGGTTTATGCTCTTCTTCATCTTAGAAGAGGATCTAACAACAATCACATGCCCAGTAGCCTTTGGCAAAACTCTAAGTGTTTTATTCTCATAATCAATTAAGAGATTCAACATCTCATGCAACTCAATATCTGTTTTGTTCACGTTAAAATTAACAGTGAACTAGGAAAAAGTGTCAGCGAGAGACTATAGGGTCAATCCTTTTCCAATTCCTGAACTCCTTTTTCTCAAGTTTTTCTATGAGATCTATCATCCATGACACATGGGGTTTAATAGGTGTTTTGGGAGCCATCATGGACTTAAATAGAGTCTTAGACAGTTGAAATCTTGTCATCTTACTTTATGATCCATACATCTTCGTAAGATGTGTGATGGTCTGCATTGGTTCCATGTCCTGATATTGAGATAGAATTCGAGGACTCATAGATGCCATAATAATGCATTTAGGGGTGATCATACCACCCCCTTGCTTCATATAAGCAGTATTAGCATAAGCGTCATCAGCAGCAGGTACCACCATGACTAGCTTATCGATTGTATCGATAGAACTATTCTTAGTTTGTAAACTAATCTTCAAAGTTGGATCCTACCAACTTATAAAGTTCTAGTATCGATCTTAGTGAAATGAAAGATATTCTTCCTCATTTACCGAGAAAATCAGTAAAACAGATATAAATTAAATATATGAGAAAATTTCTTATATATATACATTATTTAGATATATATTCCATCTAAATAATGATAACTACTAATCAAAACTACTATAGCATTGGGTACTTACTAGAAACTTAAATACTTTTTTAGAATTGAAGTGATACGTACTAACAACGAACTATTTATTTCTCAAATATTACCTTCATCTAATATGTGATACAAGGAAACTTGGAGCAAAATATGCCAAGACCCCCAAAGACGAGAGTTCAAAGATCAGAGTCAAGGGGAACCCTTTCAAGATGTGAAAAAATATCAAAGAATGATAAGTCATTAATTTACCTTACGATCACATGTCCTGATATATATATATATATATATATATATTGTGAATCAAATGAGAAAATTAGTGCAAGCTTCGACAAAGAGTTAATGGAAAATTGTGGAACATATCCTAATTACATCAAGGGGCTCGAGGAAAAGGAATACAAACATAGTGTAACGAGAACCTCAATGTTGTGGTATAGGGCAACACAAAATAGACAAGACATAGAGATGACCGAAAATCCATCACCGAGCCCTGCACTTTTTTAGGAGGCGACATGGTCACTTGAAAAAGTAGAAAGTATGGTGTAGTGTCTCGATTAATCGTAGAGACATAATACAGAGCTATAACCTACTCAACATGTGAGCTAGTCTAGTTTAAAGAAATATTTGAAGGTGATAAGTACAAGATCCCATAAAAAACTACAAGGACACACATATTGTTCGTGCGATCTAAAGCTAAAAAGATGTAGGACTTGTTCGCTTGAATGATGGTGGAAGAACTTGAAAATTTACAAAAAGGGTATCAAGAGTTATCAAAGGAGGCTTACATAGCTTACCTACAATTAAATGATGAAAAGAGGAGCAAGAGGCTATATGAGCTAAAGGCGCTCGACCAAAACAGGGAGTTGTTCAACATGAGAAAACTCTTTGGACTAATGTACAGATGACATCGCTAGTCGCTCGGCCCGAGAGCTGGTTTCTCGCATGATTTTAGAGATGTTCGTGATGATAATTGTGATGTTTACGTGTAATTTTGTATCTATTTTACTTGTTTTCGTGTTCACATGTTCCTACAGATTTTGAGTCGTATTTGGTTTGTTTTGGAGCTAAAGAACATGCACAGAACGAAGTACGAATGTCAAGGATCACAACGGAGCAAACAAGATGAGAAATGAACAAGAAATGAGCAAGATATGGTGTTAAACTACTGGCCAAAGGAGCAAACCACGGTCATGCCCCGTCAAAAGCCATGAACCCGCGCAGGGTGGTCCCCTTAACCCGTGCGGGCTGCACTTCCAGCAGATATAGCACGACTTGGGCAGTCACAAGGCCGAGCGGGGTGCTTTTTAGATGGGAATATGAGGAGACCGCGGGGTTGGCTACAGAGCCCGCGGGGGGTGGCTACCAAGCCCGCACGGGTCACGTACCGGAACAATAACCCTAAAAAGGGGTTAAACGAGAGAAAAAAAGTTAGCACCGCCAACAAATAGAAGGGGACGGTTCATAACAAGGAGATTTTGTATTCTCTAAGATTTTTCGTCATCTTAGGAGCAATACTAGCAAGAAGACATTCAGAGAGCATTGGAAAATTGATCCGAACCTCGATTTGTTTGATTTTATGCTCTCTAGACTATCTATTTCTTTCATGATATTTTGTTTCGAATTCATGTTTGAGTAGTAGCCTTGTTCTAGGAGAAAGGATTAGCCCTAGGCAATCCCGAAACCTCTTTTGATTGATTTATGAATGCAATTTCCTATTTTGGTTTTTCTATTCTTTGTCTGAGTATTTGAATGTCGTGTATATGCGAATGCCAAGTAGATGCATGTTTAAGGGTTTTAAGAGAAGGAACGAAAGGAGAATTCTGATCCCGAACATTCAGGCTTAGAACAAGTGAGACTAGGTCACGAAAGTAGAGTAGAAACGATTGAAGATTTGAAATCGGATGAATCATAGAATTTGATGGATTTAGGTTAAGGGATCAACCACGAAAGTAGGGGGTAACTTGACTAAATCACGTTTTCTACCTTGAAAGAGGGTAGAAATCATATTAGGATCGTCCGTCTTAGATGCCTTAGGAATGCATGATTATTAGATAGATTGATTGTTGGTTTTGGAGAGTCTTGTGGTGAAACTGAATCTTAGAGCATTTGTTTGATGGTCGAGAACTCGTTAGTTTATTACATTTAGTTTATTTTATCTTAAAACCATATTCGTTCGTAGTAAGTTTGATTTGTTTGTTTGAGTTTAGTTTGTATTGCATAGTCCCTGTGGGATCGACAACTAGAGTACTACACATATGTCGTGCACTTGCGTGTAGTTTAGGTTAATTTATTTAACTTAGAACGCATCATGCTCCACCCGAGCAAACCTTTGAGGGTTAAATGAGCATGTGGAGGTTTGGATCACTTGGCGAGAGAATCACATATCTCGACTGATCACTTGTGAACTTGACAAAGTAGTGGAGTTGTTTGACTGAACATACTTTAGTTTTACAGATATTTTCGTTAAGACTTATGCGATGCTCGACCAGGTGCATATACCATTCAACCGATTAGTTTTACTGAGTTTTATTAAGTTGATTTATTTTATTAGGTTTTCCGTTATTGTTTCGTCCTTATAAAAAAGGAACCAATTGTATGAATTTTTGAAACCTTTTAATCAGTTGAGAGTATATTTTTCTTGCAGATGCTACCGAAATCTTGGAAAGATTCTGAGTGTTCATCGACTTACCAACTAGATCACAAGTGTTATGGCATCGTTAGTTAAGTATAAGTTTTTCTAGTTGGGTTGTAGTTAAGGCTCGACATATCTTTTTTTTTTAAGAAAGACAGGTTCCATGTTGTGCTATCAAGTTCGTTTAATTTAGTTCAGTTTTTCTAGTTTTAGAAAAAAAAGAGAAAAAAGAAACAAAAAGAAGAAAAGCAAAGAAAAAAACATAACAAAAAGAAAGGAAAGTAAAAGGAAAAAAAAAGAAACATAAAAATGAAAAAACAGAAAAGGAAGAAAAGTAAAAAGGAAGAAAACAAAAAGAAAGATAGAAAAAAGGAAAAAGAACAAAAATAAGGGAAAAGTGAATAATAAGACAAAGAAAAGTCTTACAAAGAAATAGAAGTGTCTAGGAACTAGAATATGAATCTTAGACGTAGTAATATTGTTATACATTTATAGTGTCAAGATTGAGTTTAAATTAGTCAGGAATTCACTTCGAATTTGTTCTCAAATTCCAAACTAAATAAAAAAAAAGAAAGAATAAGAAGAAGATACGAGAACGAATGAAAAATCGAACGAAAACACCTTTTTGAGAGATCACGACTTCGTTCATCTTCCTTTTCATTTATCTTTTCTAGCTAGTTTTTATGTCCAATTCAGGAAATCATCAGGATGAACCACCACAACGCGAGGAAGCCACTCAGTTGCAAACATAATTGCAATCAATGATGGATGAGTTTCGGCCCATGATGTAAGAACTCACTGCTCAACTAACAAAAAGATTGGGTGGAAAAAGTAGCACATAAGGAACCACAACAGAGGAACAACATACAGCTCATAAATCCATTCCATCGAGACGAACTCATTTACTATACAAGTGTTCTTAACTCGATCCCCTTACCAATAGAGGGATGAAAAACCCTTGGAGGTTCTGTGTTAGGGTTGAATTGTTTTGTTTCTCTACATAATATTTTATTTGTTCAGCACCAATGTGAATTGGCATCATCCCTATGGGAATCGAGCGCTTTCATCCAAGTCATTAACAATTTGAAAGATGGAAAGAACTAATGGCTTTAATATGATGGTGATCTACCACATTGTAGATCACTAGTATCGTGGCCATCTTGAGCCTATCGTAAAACTTTTGATGAGGAATGTTCACCAAGCTTCATTTACCATGTGCCTCGTTAGTGGGGTACCATTCGCGAGATACTTCATCCCAAAAGCATGTGCATGCTCTTGAAGCGAGTAGCGGAGTGGCACCCCGTTGATGAAAAACAACAACTGATTTTTTTCTTTTTGATGATGGCTCTACTGATAAGGCTTACCATCATACTAAGTTTCCAAATCAGTTCCTTCAAGTGGAACAAATGTTTGAAGTAAGACGAGTTGTTAAACTATGTCATCTCACCATTGTTTAGTCATATTTGTAGAAATTTCATTATCTCGGCGAAGTAGCATATCGTCGTCACATGGATGTTTAACCAGTAAATATCCCTGAACTCATTTGAATGTTTACTTGCATTATCAAATGATTGAGAATGGGTAGTCATTTCCCCGTATTCTTAAATAGGTTACTTACACTATCAAATGATTGATATTGGATAGTCAATTTTCCATGTTTTCAGAGATGCTCAATCGCTTCCATCTCAGATGGAGATGGGTTAATGGGAGCAGTATGTCAATACCAGCTGGTGCCATTTGAATTGATTTTGAGTTTGGAAATATTGAGATTGTGGGTACCATTGTGGGCGGAAGAGAGGAATATAGTGCGAAAGAGAAACACAACGCGAGAGGAATAAAATCTTAATATTACTAAAGGAAAAACCAGAGAGAGAAAATTTTTATTTTTTAAAAAATAGTTTATTTTAAAATCATTAAATTTAAATATTATCTAACAAATATAACTATTTTTTTCCTAAACAACGTACAACTAAAAATATAAATAAAATCAAAAGAAATTTTTAATATGTTATTTGTTGTATCCAAATATAAAATAATTAATTATTTAATTTGTTTTGAAATAATTATTTCAAAAACTTAATATAATCTTTTAATATCCAATAAAATAATTAATTTAAATAATAAAATCATATTCTATATTTTAGTTTTATTATTATAAAATATTTAAAAATATAATTTTAAAATCATTTAATGTTTTTTGAAAGTTTATTTACATAAAATTTAGATATTTAAATTTTCATAGCTATAAATCATTTGTATATACAGTTCTTCTAATATGTTTTTTAAAATAATTTTATTTAAAATAAAATCAAACGAAAATTTTAATATGATATTTATTATATCTAAATATAAAATAATTAATGATTTAACTTATTTTAAATAATTATTTCTAAAATTTTAATATATTTCGACAAAAGACCCATCCCTAAATTCCATAGCTTTGAGTCCGCTACTTTTTTAGTTTCCACTAATAATATAATTTAAATAATAAAATCTTTATTTTTAATTAAAATCTTTAGTTTCCAATAATAATATAATTTAAATAATTTAAATAATAAATAATTAAATTTTTAATTAGTTTAAATTTCATCATAGAAAATAACTTCTCACTTAAATAAATAATTTTTTATTCTTAAAATTATTTTATTATTGTAAAATATTTAACAATATATAAATTTAAAACCATTTAAACCTAACAATAAATTTATAATTCAATTATTAAATTAATATAACTTCCACGAATACCAATAACTTCCACTTTTAGTTTTAAAAATTAAGTTTTCCGTAAAAAAATATAACTTCTATTTATTCTTCTTTTATATATCTCAATACTTTCATAAATTTACTTCAATCCAGAGTAAACAAATTCGTAGTATTGTCTTGGTGTGGGTAAATTCTGCAAAGTAAGTATTTAAATAATTATTAATTATATTTGTTTATTTCGTTTATATTTTTTAACTAATTGTTTTTTTATTTGAGAATTCAAGCAATTCTTCAAGTGTCACATATCAAAGATGTTGGATTTTACAGAAAAAATTGTAAAATCAAAGTTAGGATTTTAAGAGCATGGACATACAATAATGTGAATAAAATCAAAAGTTCTTCTATTTCACCATTAAAAATGGTTCTTATGGATGAAGAGGTAATATAAATTTTATATCATTTCTTTGTTTGGTCTTTTAAATTTTATTTATTTATTTTTTTGTTCTTTATTATACTAATATTTTTTCAGGGTGATAGAATTCAAGCATATATAAGATCTTATGATGTTCCAAAATTCAAATATCTAATTAAGGAAGGAGAATGTTGCAATATTTTTAATTTTGATTTGGTTTCCAGTTTTGGTTTATATAAGTCATCATACTATCCATTCAACATTATTTTCTATTCTACGACATTTGTTAGACCTTGCGATTCTATCCCAGGCTCATCTTATGGATTTCGTTTCTCTTCATTTTCTTAAATTTAATCAGGAGAGATGGATGAATATATTATTTCTCTTTAAACAATGTACAATTGATTATTTGATTAAACAACAAAAACCTTTTAAAATAAAAATCATTTTATTTATTTGTAATTATGTTTAACAAGAAATATTATGCTATAGTTTAATTTAATTTTTATTATTATAAAATACTTAAGATTATAATTTTAAAATATTTGACTTTATTTTAAATATTTTTTAAATTAGTATTAGATCATTTTACTTTTAAAATAAATAAATAATTTAATTAGTTTAATTAGACAATAATTTTTAATTTTTAAAATTATTTTATTATTATAAATTGGTTAAGAATATACTCTCATAAATTTACTCTCATAATAAAAAAACAAATTTACAGTATTCTTTGTTTGTAAATTCTGTAAATTTAAGTAATTTAATAATTATTAATTATATTTGTTTCTTATATTTTTAACTAATTGTTTTTTATTTTATAATTCAAACAATGGTTCTTGCCACCTATAAAAAATATTGACTCATAAAAATACAAAAATCAAAGTTAAAATTTTAAGAAATTTTAATATTTCTTTTAAAATAAATATTAATAATATTTAACATAAATTCAATTTTGTTTTTTTTTGTGTGTGTGTGTGTGTGTGTTTTTTTTTTTTTGTAAAATCCAAGTATTGATAACAACAAAAAATAATGATTAAATAAAAAAACTAAAATATTTTTTAAATAAATTTATCATATTTAAAATGAAATTTATTTTAAAATACAATAATCATATAAACAATTTAATTATTATAAATATAATACTACTTTATTCTCATTTATTCAGATAATTTGTTTTATTATAATTTTTTAATTCTAATTTATTCAAAATTATTAAAGTTGGAAATTATAAAATTAAATTTTAAAAATAGATATTATATATGTATAATTATTATGATTTTTAGTTAATATTGATTTGGAATTACTATAACAATTTACTACTGTTAAACTTAAAAAATACTATATCTATATATATAGATTATTTCGTATATATTATTGTGATTTTATATAAATAATAAAAATATAATTCATTTATTATTATTGTGTTATATTATATGTATTAATTAATACAAAATCTTAAATAAAATTGTTTTATCATAAAAATATAGAATCAATAAGTTATGTAAAAAATCTTATTTGGATGAAAATTTAAATATATATAAATATAAAATAATTTATTTACTTTTTTGTGTGCTATATTTATTATTCAAAAAATATTTAAAAATATTTTATTGTAAATTTTGAATCAAATTAATTATGTTATAAATAATTTATATGTTAAAATTAACAAAAAATTATGTAATTTTATTAATTAAATTCAACATCACTTTATTTTAAAAAATATATATTTATTATTTTTATTTATTTTACCGTACACATTTTATTAAAAATAATTTTTTTATTATCATAATTAAATATAACTTCCCATTTAATTTTTAAAGCGATGTTCATAGCTATTAATTTTAAAAAAATAAAAAAAAATTAAAAATATTGCATTACATAAATTGAATCCAGTATCTTTAATTTTTATTTTTTGAAAATTGGTGAATTCAAGTATATAATCAAGTAAATTATATAAAAATTTATTTGGTTGAAATTTAAATATATATATATATATATTTAATTTTTTCATGTGCTATTTTTATTATTAAAAAAGCTTAAAAAATATTTTATTGTAAAAATATTGAATCGAATTTATTATGTAATAAATAATTAATATGTTAATTTTATAAATTTAAAATTATAATTATACGTTTTATAAAAATAATTTTTAAATTATCATAGTTAAATTATAACTTATGACCTAAAATTTATAGTGAAAATTTTTCACTAGAAATGTTTCAAAAAACCACTTCCATTTTTATAGCTATTGATAACAACTTCTATATTTGAAACTAATCACACATTTATTTTATTTATTTAATAACAATTACAATATTATATTTCATATTGAGAAATTATATATTTACTATAATAAATTAAAATTTATTCTACTCCTATATAATTTTTTCGTATTTACTTAATAATCATAGATATTTTAAAAGATTATTATTTGTCATATGATATATGTCATATATGTTTTCCAAAGAAACATTAAAAATTTCTGATATATATATATATATATATATATCACGTATTCTCACATATTTGTTTTATTTCAATTTTTGTAGCTCATAAATTCTATTATGTATTACTATTACTATTTTTAATAACAAATAAATATTTTGTCAAGATACAAAAATTTATTGTAAATTCTCAAATGTTATTTCTATTATCCATTAATTATATATAATTTATTTTTTAATTGTTAGTTAAAATTTATTTTATTTATATGTCTTCAATTATTAATTTTTATTTTTATTGAAATTTTATATTAGATTATAGTGAATATATTATCTATGAAATTGTTATGTTTTAATTATTTAAATTGAATTATTATTTTAATTTGAACAATTAAAAAATACATGATAATATATATCAATAAACATTTCAAAGTTTTGTTCATTAAATCACTCTCACTCTTGACAAATTTAGTGAACAATATTTTTAAAAATTATACCACTAAATACTTTCATAAAAAAATGTTATAAAAACAAATAAATATAACTTAAAAAAATATTAAAATTATTTAATTACTTGAACTAATTACTTTTCATTATTTATTTCAATCTAACTTATTATTTATTTTCATCTAACAATGAATATATTTAAATGTTAATATATAATTAATACTTTAAAATTATATATCTTATATTATATTCAAACTATTTATTAATTTCAAAATCTGTCTAACGTTGAATATATACTTATTTTTTATTTTCATCTAACTTTGAATATATTTAAATGTTAATATATAATTACTATAAATTAAATAATTAATAATACCACTATATACCTTTTATCATTTAAGAATTATACATCTTATATTATATTCAAACTATTTATTATTTTCAATTTTAATAATTTTAAAATCCGTGCTATGCACGCGAAATATCAGTGTGATATGAAAGAAGAAAAAGTTCACAGCTCTATGATTACAATGCAGTAAAAAAACATGGGAATCATTTTATTTGAAATTTCAAACTTTGTTTATTTTTTCTTATTCATTACGTCAAATTAGGGCCCGACTGGTGGAAACGCGGCGTTTGCGCTTGCGTTTGGTGGCGTTTGCGCTTGCGTTTGTGGGCGTTTTGTTTTATTTTGCCTGAATGGTGGAAACGCGGCGTTTGCGGGCGATTACAACTAGAAGCGAATGGTAGAAAATTGTTGCGCTTGCGTTTTGAGGAAAATTACCAAAATGGACAATTGTTAATAAAATTGTCTATTTATATACTTTTTAATTATGATTTTCAAATATTTGAATATACAATATATATACATATATATCTATATTTATGATTAATATAAATTATAATAAAAACTTAAAATAATTTTATCAAAACATATATATATATACACAAATATATATATATATAATAAACATATATATATACAAATATATATATATATTTGTTGCAGCCACCATGGGTGCATCTGGCGTATGTTTCATCTCAGGAGGATAAAGCTTGTATACAATGAGGATCTCAATCCTCAGTGGAACGAGAAGCTCGTCTTCAACGTCTCGGACCTCAGAGATCTCCCCAACAAGACCATCGAAGTCGTCGTCTACGACAACCACCACCGCAAGTTCCTCGGCCGCGTCAGGATCTCCGGTGTCTCCGTTCCCTTGTCGGAATCCGAGGCCACCGTCCAGAGGTATCCCCTAGACAAACGCGGCCTCTTTTCCCACATCAAAGGCGACATCGCCCTAAGAATCTACGCTCTACCTCACGATGGCATCAAAGGCGACATCGAAACCTATGAAAACCCATTTGTAGAAACCGACAGAATCCCAGAAAACCGACAGAATCCCTCCTTCCGCCAAGCCATCTCCTCCGCAAGCAGCGCCGGAGATAAGAGCGGATTTCATGAGGGTGCCAGGTCCACCGGCGGCGGCAGTGATGCAGATGCAAGTGCCGAGGCAGAACCCGGAGTTCCATCTGGTGGAGACAAGCCCTCCTCTAGCGGTAGTTGTGTTCATACACCGAAACCCTAATTTTATGGCCTAGAGAGAACGAGCGAGGAGGAGGAAAGAGGCGAAGAGAGTCGGCGAAGAGACTTACCGGTGAGGAGGAGTCGGCGAGGAGGAGTCTGGAGGAGGAGTCTGGTGGTGGAGGACGATGAGAAATGAGAAGAAATCGCCCAGGCAGAGGAAGGCAGAGGAATGAGAAGAAAGGAGACATAAGGGTAATTTAGTAATTTAATAAAAAACGCCTGAAAACGTAACGTAACGTTACAAAAAATAAGATTTTTAAATTTAGCGTTTTGTGGCGACTGCGACTTCCTGCGACTCCACCTGTCACCTGAGATAACGCTCGGAGTCGCCAGAAAACGCAGTCGCTGCGTTTGCGTCTTCTGGCGACTCCACCAGTCATCACCTTAGTTATTATCACACATGTTTTGCACATAAAACTCATTAAAGGCGTGCGAGTTTAGAACACTCTCGCTCGTGAAGAAGAATCAAAGAATCGTTCACTCTCCTTCCATCTGGTCATTTGTTGCTTAACGGAGAAGGAAACACATTAGTTGTGAATAAGTGATTTTCCCTTTTTGTATATGCTTCATTTTATCATGTTTTCGTTTGTGTTAGTTTCTATTTTGTAAAAGGGGAAACTCGCCTTATATGAATAGCCTATTTCGGCCATCCACTACTCAATCAATCTATTTGCACACTTGGAATAATTTTTGTTTATTCTTGTGCAAACCTTTGCACTTATTCTTCTACCATTCTGCATCTTCTCATTATTTGTTTTTTTATGGTATTAGAATCTAGTTTAAAATAAAACCAGATCTTTCCTTACATTAGTGATTGAAAACATCAGTCTGTGACACATTTTGATGACTTCAACGCTGACAACTAGGTTTGAGTGCAAATTGCCAAATCCAACCTTGAAAAACGATAATTGTAGAAATATGTAGTCAATTCGCTACAAAACTGTCCAAACCACATGGGGAAAAAAGATGTCAAGGACGAGACGTCCGAAATTGGGAGTCGTTTAAAAGTGTTTAAGCAATCATCATTTGATAATTGGTTCTGAAAGTGTAATACACCACTTCGTATGCATCTTTCCAAATGTCCCCGTCCAATACACCGCGTGCCATTTTTGCAAATGTCCCATTAATTCCGTATGTCTCTACTACGAAGCCACTAACTCGTTCATCGAGACGGCAATAATGGCGACGGGGGTTGTTGGAGGAGGAGGAACGCTGTCGGAGTTATACAGTAGTACGAAGCGGATCCTTCTCAGGGCTCGTGACGGGATCGAGAGGTTGGAGAGGCTCGAGTCCGCCGTAATCGCTTCCTCCGCTGCCGCATCGATGGATTCGCCGGATCTCGCCGCTGTCGTGAAGCGGGATATTGCTCAGGTTCAATCTCTCTGCTCCAACATGGACGGTCTTTGGCGCTCCATCGCCGGCAAATCTCAGCGCGATCTCTGGAGAAGGTGAGGATCTCTTTTGGTTTTTCTTCTTTCGTTTTTTTTCGAGATTGTTGTAAGAAATTGAACAGAGATTCGCCGAAATTAAGGCTGTATTTATCGTATAGGTTTTGCACGTTCTCGAATCTATGTAGAGAATCATGTTCACTATAGGTTTATATACCTGGGTGTGTTCATTGTTGCTGTAGTGTTCATCAGAATCAAAAGTAAAAAAATTGGGTCAATGGATGGTTGATAGAATGGTTTTCGATTTGTTTTTGCGTTGCTTACTTGTTAATTCTTGTAGGTATTTTGTGTTTAGAGCTTAAATATTACTGTGACATAGGAAGTTTTTAGCGGCCGATAAATATATGATGTGTTTCTTGTTCATTTTGATCTTGCTTATCATTGCTTGGTGTTTGGATTATACATTGGTGTTTGTAGAATTTGACCTTTTAATGTTTGTTTTGGCAGAAATTCTAGTGCTGATTATCTTTGCTCCTATGGCAATATAAATTTCTCTAGAACACAACTGTTCTTTCATTCTGCTATTTTGTGCGCTTGGTTCATTGTATCTTCTGTCATAGTAATTTCGGTATTATCTTACAGAAAGACTGAACAAGTGAGCGAAGAAGCTGAGTATTTGAGCCAGAGTTTGGATAAATACATGTCGAGGACTCAGAGAAGAATGATGGAAGCGAAAGAGAGGGCGGACTTGCTTGGTAGAGCTGTATGCATACGTTCTCTCTCATCTGGTCCCAGTCTTAGTGTTTATAGGAAAATTATGTTTTAAAAAGTTTTCTATCCGATTTAGAATGGAGAAGGAGCCCACATTTTGCAAATATTGGACGAAGAGGCTCAAGCAATGAGTTCGGTACGTAATTCAAAGAGGATGCTGGAAGAGTCTTTTTCAACTGGAGTGGCTATCCTTTCCAAGTATTCTGAACAAAGAGAACGCTTGAAGGTAAATCTTCCCCTCTTTCATGTCAAATACTCTTCCCTACTAGTGTATGTATATATGCCTACCTAATTTATGAAGTTAGGTTTCTGCAATCTCTGCAATACTTTCATGTGATCATATTTACTGTTGCTGATCATCTTTATGTAACATAGTCTTGGACCGTCGTAATTAAAACATGTAATAACAATAAATAAAGAAATACGTCAAGAGAGATCTTTTTTATATTTCTACTCTCATCATCTTGAGACATAACATCCCTAATCTAAAGGCTTTGATTGAGTGTTGCCTCGTGATAACTCTTACACATGATTTTGCACAATCGAGATGTTTTAAAACCTTGCATTTGCTGACTCTGAGTTCCATGTTCACAGAGGGCGCAGCGGAAGGCTCTAGATGTTCTGAACACCGTGGGGCTCTCCAACTCGGTATTGAGACTCATCGAGAGGCGCAACCGTGTGGACACGTCGATTAAGTACGCTGGGATGGTAGCTACTATTGTCATCTTGTATCTGTTCATAAGATGGATCCGCTAGAGAGCAGGAATCGATGGCTCGTCCTGGAGAATGGAGATGTGTAATTAGTATGATTGTGCCATCGACAAAGTAAATTCGCCGTTGGGTTTGTGTTCAGTGCGTGAAATAAGAATTTACAGAGCTAAGGAAATTACAATTTGAAGCTATAATTATTTTCTATCGTGGAATCTACAGCAAGTTATCTGATGAACACTAGATAAATTCTTGAGATTTGTACAATAATTTGTAAACTATAGAAGTAACGTAAATTTATAATTGTGAATATTTTTTTGTAAATCTACAATAAACTTTAAACATGTTCAGACCAAAAGACTCAAATTTGTTGAACAATCTATTAGCTTTACAATCTTTGTTTTGTTTGTGAATAGGCTAAAAAAGTTTGTTTCTCTAATACGTATTGAAACATAAATTTAGTGGAAGAAAGAAACAAATGATATTGCTATTAGTTGAGAAAAAGGCTTAGAAACTAAATGTCGATTTTTTTTTGCCGAAAAACACTATGATTTATGCCATTACAAAAACACAAAAAATCATTTATCCAAAATTTTTCAAGAAAATCTTTAACTTGGAACTTTTTCCGATTGCCCTGCACCATATCATTCGGGAGAATATCAGAAATGTCCTCCTAAGACTAAAACACTTCCAAACTAATCTCTTAAATATGATAGAAAAAAATGAAAAAAAGACATATGTGCCCTTATGTTTTGTTAATGAAAAACACATACGAAGGAGAGAACGACAAATTTGAGATGAGGGAAAACAAAGTTGAGAGCTATTTCCTTTCATTTTCGAGTGATTTCCTTCCATTTTTGAGCGATTTCGGCTTTCTTTCCCTTAGGTAATTCCGACTCAAACCAAGTGCCAATTTTCGAGTGATTTCCTTCAATTTTGAGCGTTTTGCAGCAAATTTCGAGCGATTTTCAACAATATTTTAGCCATTTTCAGCGATTTCCAACAATTTCCAGTGTTTTTTAGCGATTTCCGGTGATTTTTGGCAATTTCTGGCGATTTGTAGGTGATTTCCAGCGATTTCGACCGTTTTCCAGCGATTTCTAGCAATTTCCGGCGATTTCTAGCAGTTTCCGGCGGTCGCACTGGGTCACAAGGTCGCACTGGGTCATAGGGTCGAACTGGGTCGCAGGGTCATAGGGTCGAACTGGGTCGCAGGGTCACAGGGTCGAACTGGGTCGCAGGGTCACAGGGTCGAACTGGGTCGCAGGGTCACAGGGTCGAACTGGGTCGCAGGGTCACAGGGTCGAACTGGGTCGCAGGGTCACAGGGTCGGACTGGGTTGCTGGGTCGCAGGGTCACAGGGTCGCAGGGTCGAAGTGGGTCGTAGGGTCACAGGATCGCAGGGTCGAATTGGATCGCTGGGTCGAATTGGGTCGCAGGGTCGCATGGGTATTTTGGGAATATCAACATTTATGAGGGTATTTTTAAAGTTGAATTTTTTTTTGAAAATGATACTTTTGAAGTGTTTTAGCCTTACGAAAATATTTTTGAAGTTAACCCCATGTCATTTTTACAATAGAGAAAACAATGTTTAATGGCGATGATGTGGAATTTTATTTTAAATTTTATTGTAATTTCCATATGTATTTACATATCATTAATTAAATTTAAAAATAAAAAACTAACCAAACTTTTGGAAGAAGTTAAGTTAAAAAAATTTGAAAAAAAAATCCCCAAATAAATGGAATATATATTTTACCCGAAAATATACATTTCATTCGTACTCCGTCAGAGGAGGAAGAAGGAAATCAAAAGAAGGAAATCGGCTTATCGATAAGTATGTTGAGTAGGTGAGTTTGTGAAGGAGCGTCAGTGTACATAAGGTTTGGAAAGGGGTTCATGATGGCAAAATTTTTGGGTTATGGTTGTAAATTGTGTACTTAGGGTTTACAAAGGCGTTGTCTTTCCGGTTTAAGGTTGACAGTGTACTTTGGATTTTTGGAAGGGATTTTCTTCCATGTTTAGGGTTGTCTGTCATATACATAAAGTTTAGGAAGGGAATATTTCAGCAGGTTTACGATTGTCGACTGTATACTCGAGATTGGTTATATCGCTAGATCGTTGAAAAGGTTTTGTACTGTAATAGAGCAATAATATTCCAATGGTCGTGGTCTATGGATAAGTTCGAAGATTTTTTTAGGATGTATAAGATCAAATTTTTGTCACAAATGTGGTTCTTTTTAATGGTTTAATGAAGAAGATGTTGATGGATGATCCAAAGGTTACACTTCTCGGTAGTTCATGAGAAAATAATTTGAAATCGTGAAAATTTTAACAAATACGCATTAAAAATATTAAATAAGCATAAAAAATAGGATCAGACAAAATATTCGTATTCGATTCGTATTCGAACCGAAAATTCGAATATCCACGGGCACAAATACAACTACAATTATTATAGAAATGGTAAACTCAATTATCCGAACTATTCATATCCGTAAATACTAAATAGACAATTATATATATATATATATACATATATAAACAAATTGATTTTAATGATCAAATTGTAAATAAAAAATATTATTAATCTTATTTTAACACTCATTATATATATAGACAAATATGCAATATATTTTCGATTGAGTGACTAAAATATCAAATACATTAAAATAACTAATATTGTTGAAGCTTTAATTTGCACTCAAGATTGAATTGTAATCCAAATGGGTTGAATAATGTTATAGATACAATGCAAAATATCGAAAAAACATAACTCACTAAATATATAACTTTTATACGAGTTTTATTATAATGTATTAATATGATAATCTAACCATTTGTTTCATTATTTTAGTTGAATTAGTGATATTCGTAGAGTCATCGACGAAACTAAATTTAAATAACAGATGTGGAGATGGATATGAAGATTTGGCGTTATGTTTTATTTATACTAGATGATACCCGAATTACACGCGGATTTGTGATCATTAAAATATGTTTATCTTAAGTTTTGTACATAATTTATTAATTTGAGTATTGTCATTAGATTTGATATCCATACAGAGTAATACAAAGACACAAAATAAAAGTTTCAATATATAAATTTGATCAGTAGATTTATAAGTTGTAATGTAAACTATTAGTATTATTTTTCTTATCTGTGCCTGTATAAATATTGAGGATTAAATTTAATTAATAAAATGATTTAAGAATAATTATTAAGATACAGACAAGATTTATAAATTTTAAAAACTTTCCTATGTTTGAATTTCTTTATTGACTTTAGCTGTGGAGAAGGATATGAAGATTTGGCGTTATGTTTTATTTATACTAGATGATACCCGCGCTACGCGCGGATTTGTGATCATTAAAATATGTTTATCTTACGTTTTGTATATAATTTATTAATTTGAGTATTGTCATTAGATTTGATATGTATACAGAGTAATGCAAAGACACAAAATAAAAGTTTCAATATATAAATTTGATCAGTAGATTTATAAGTTGTAATGTAAACTAATAGTGTATTATTTTTCTTATCCGTGCCTGTATAAATATTGAAGATTAAATTTAATCAATAATATGATTTAAGAACAATTATTAACATACAGACAAGATTTAGAAATTTTAAAAACTTTCCTATGTTTGAATTTCTTGATTGACTTTAGTTGCGGATCTAGGTAGATGTGGATGGAGTAGGATGTGCGAAGCGTTAACAAACCTATTTCATATATTTAGAAAGAATAAGTATGAATAACATTAAAAAATATATAAAATAATACATGTAATCTAGCGTTTTTAATACAATTGATTATAATGGGATAATGCATGTTACGATCATGACGGTTTCTTTGACGATCATCTGAGAAACAATTGAACGAAAATGCATAGCAAGTTCCTCCAACATGATTATTTTTTACAAAATGTTTTCTGTATTTGAAATGTTAAAGTGAGGTCAGTAAATTATTTTATAGTAGAAATAACAAAACATGTTAATGGAGTAATAATATAAAACTTACCTATTCAATAACAATCAGATTTCTATTTTTTATTGGAGTTGGCAATCACAAATTTGATCCTTGCATAGCAATGAGGAGTCCAACAACATCTACAAGTTTCAGCATTCCAATAGATGAGTTTAGTAGTAAAGAAGTAGTATATTTGATTTATTGCAAACATATTTACCCGATACAACTTCTTTGTGGCCAACTAGTTCAATCAATTGTCGGTATGAACGCATCCTGAATTTGTATTTTGGAATTATATGAATTGCATCTGTCACTTTCTCAACAACCGTATCCTCTTTAAAATATGTGCATACTATTGTCGGTTAACTTGTAGTTACCAACATTTGGTAGTATTGCCAAATTTTTTAGGATAAATATATCTCCTTCACTTATATATTGGTTATTATTTATTAAACACCGCAAAGAGATCTGCATCCTTCAATAGTAGTTCCCTGCAATATATCATATACATGATGATGAAAGATAATGATATAATGTCGAATACAAAATACATTAACATAACTCACTAGTCCACCGAGGAATATGACGCAAACGATTGTCAGTGAATGTGTTTTGTCTCCCTCAAATTCTAAAAAACAGCCTAAAAGGCGTTATTCCTTAGCAAGCGATGTAATAGATCAATGATATGGTACACTTTGTGTGTGTATCACGCATCTCGAGCTTAGATCTAAATCATGTAAAATAACAAATACATAATAAGATCAGTGAGAGGTAAAAAAAGGTGATTACAAGAAGAAGTTAATAGATCTTGTTAAAAATGGTGATGTAATATATAATATTATTGGTCATTTGTAATCACGGAAGTCAATAACATGTTAAAGTGCAGTTCGTTAAATATTATTCGAAATAGTTGTGGGAATACATGATAGGAAATATTGTGTGAGTTCAACTAATATAAATGTTTTGAATGACTTTGACTTTTTAAAAAAAATTGTGTAAAGAGGTAAATTGACACTTACCTCAAGATCTATGTAGACCCTTGCAAGATTTATGTAGACCCTTGAAAATTTAATTTGACACTTACCTCAAGAGGTAAATTGACACTTACATCAAGATTGTGGAGTTAGAGATATGAGTATGCAATCACTGTAGCAAACATGTTGAGAAGGTGTTGTATATGCCTATAGCAAACATGTTGAGAAGGTATTCTAATGTGTACAACGTGTAATGAGGAATTAACATATTCTTTAAAGATACATGTTTAAGAAATTTAAAAAGAAATGACTTGGAGTTATTGGAAAACAATATCTCAGAGGTATTATTTTCTTTAGGGATGGTCTTTCCGCCTTCATTCTTTGATTTCTTGGAACATTACCAATACGTTTACCTGACGAGACAATACTCGGTAGACCAAATCAATTCAGATGGATGTATCCATTCAAAATGTTGGTTTTTTCATATAAACAAAAAGGTGAAAAACAAAGCAGTGGTTGGAGGATCTATTGTTAACTAATACTTGTTGGAAGAGATCACATATTTCAACACATTCTATTTCGAGTCGCATACTCTGACAAAATAAAGAAGATCAAACGAAGATCACACAACCTATCTATACCATATAACTCTGAATTTGGTGCAATCCTTGAGAGCGATACACCAATTGGACGTACGAGAGAGAATTCCAAGCACTACAAAAAAAAAACAGACAAATCTGTTGGAAAATGCCTAAAATTCGTTGGAAAAGGATCTTTCCAACGAACGACAACAGATTTTTGCCCGTTGGGAAACACTCGTTGGAAATTCGGATCCATTGCAATTCGCAACGGAGTTGCAACGGATAATATCCGTTGCAAAATTGTAATGGAACTTCCAATGGAAAATTCCGTTGAAAAGTTGTATCGGATGCCCGTTGAAGAACTTTGTAACGGATGCCCGTTGAAAACTTGCAACGAACGACCGTTGAAAATTGACAACGGACGTCCGTTACAACATTTTAACGGACGTCTGTTGCCATCCAGGCGAGAAAAATGAGCGGGAATTTAACTTTCCAATTGGCATCCATTGGAAACTGGCGGGAAAGAGCAACAAACGTTCGTTGCAAATTGACGGGAAAGGGCAATGGACATCCGTTACCATTTGGCGGGAAATAGCGTCCGACGGATGCCCGTTAGAAATTCCAACGGGCATCCGTCGGAAAAATTGTTAAAAAAATAAAACAAAATAAATTTTTTTAAAATAATAATAATTTTTAAAATAAAAAGTTTTTAATTAAAATATTAAATTGTTTACAAAAAACATTAAAACTAAAACTACTCATATCCTATTACATTTCATTTAGATCGGTTGGATCGATATCGTCTCTCTGATCGCCACCACCTCTAGATGGTGTTGCATCTGAATCGGGATCCGGTTCTTGCTGCGGCGTTCGTCCCCTCCCTTGGCCAGACATCAACTCGATGATGCTCTCCAAGTGCTGAACTTTGGCTCGAGTTTCTCGAAGTAGTGATTCGAGCTCCTCGATCCGCCATTGTTACGTGAAACTCTCTTAGACTGTGGGAGGTACCGTCGTGGCGTCCTCGATGATATCCTTTTGAAGCGCCCCGAGACCGTATAGATGCCCCTTATACGGTCTCACCGACTACAAGACAAACAAAAGTATCGTTAGATTTTTACAAATTATTTTATTAATAATCGAAAGATAAAAGAATAAGCTTTTACCTCTAAATAAATTTTGTCCTTTTGTAAAGGACTGAGTTTGTCGGGGTTGAACCGCAAGCTTGTGATTGTTGTGTGATTTTCTCCATCACAGCTCTCACGGTTCGCTCCGTTCGAGGATCGACGGGTTCGGGTTCGGGTTCGTCGACCTCTTCCCCAACGACCGGCTTCTTCTTGGCGTGGGTTTCCAATACCAGCTCAAGAAGAGTCGGTTCTCTTCCTATCCGTTGCATCTGTAATATAAAATAAATTTTTTTACATAAATATTTAAATAAAAAAATTTTATCAATTCATGTTTTCGTTTCGGGAAGGATTTTGATCCTGAATTATGGCGATGCGGACTATCTCCGGGAACCTTCTCGCCGTACTGACATTTTTTGGCCTTGTCGCTCTTGGCCTTGAACTCTGCGGACTCCCAATGCTGAATCATTTGATTGAAGACCGCGTCCGTTGCCCATCTCGGTTTGTGATTGTTGGTGTAGTAGTTTCGTTTCGCGTTGTTCATCATCAGGCGCATCCGAGCCTGCATGTCGTGCATCCATGCTGTGTAGATGCGCAATGTATCCTTTCGCCGCCATCTGTATGAGCGCTGCAAAATAATTTATAAAGTTTTAGTTTTATATATAACTAATAAGTTGAAATTTAATGTAATAAAAAGCTTATTATAAAAGTGCGCCACCATCGCTGGCGCACGATTTCTAGTGTAACTTGCCAGGAATAATATAACTCGTCATGTAAGAACCCTTGGATAATGATGTTGTTTGTGTGTTTGAGTACATCATCATCAAATCTGCAAATCAACATTATAAAGTTAGATAATATTTATAACTTATAATAATACAAATGAAAATAATAACTTTTTTACCATAATGTCCCAGCAGGACGTTCGAGATCGATAATCGGAAGGGTTGGACACCCATCGAAATCATCAATCAAGGAATCGATATCTACCATATCGTCCTCTTCATCAAATATCGGCGGTGTCGATATTAGTGAAGGAGGACGATATGGTGGTGGTGGAGGCGGGGGAGGAGCTCCCGCGGAACCAGCCAACATCCCCCCGACCCTATAAACCGTCTAGCTCTCATTGTTTTCCTACAAATTATAAAAGTGTTTGTGATTGAAATGTGAAGTTTGAGAGGATTTTGAGATTTTGATTTATGTTGAAAATGGAACTGTTCAACGGGTTTATATAAATAGAATTTTCCAACGGGCATCCGTTGGGAATTCCAACGGTTTCCTGTTGGAAAATACGTCATCTAAACGGACACAATAAATGACATGACGTTCTGCATTCCTAACGGGCATTCGTTGGAATTTTCAACGGATGCCCATTGGGAATGCGTGTTCCCGAGGCAACGGACGGCTAAATGGCGGTTCGTCTCCCTTCGCAACGGTCATCCGTTGCAATTTCCAACGGATGCCCGTTGGAAATTCTGTAGACTAGGGTAGGCATCATTACACTTTCCAACGGGCATCCATTGGAAATTGCAACGGATGACCGTTGCAAATTCTAACGGTCATCCGTTGCAATTTGCCAACGGACGCCCGTTAGAATAGTTTCGACCGTTAAGTTTCCAACGGATGCCCGTTGGAATAGAACTTTCCAACGGATGCCCGTTAGAAATGTGGAAAACTTAGAAACTTTTTCTAAGTGTCGGGGGCAATTTCGTGTTTCAACGGGCATCCGTTAATATTTTCAACGGATGCCCGTTGGTATTAGATAATTCTAATTTGTTATATATCAAACATCGTTTATATAAACTGTTTGATTGTTCGATTACACATCATATACATTACTACACATCATGGACGTTACACGTCATTTACGTTACACATCATCTACATTTATTACACATAATACACATTTTTGTATTTACATTTCTTCTTCAATAGATTCATCGATGGGCGAGTCTTCCTTCGATTGTTCATTGAATTCATCACCGTTTTCATCTTCAGCATCTTCCAGTTCAACGTCTTCATAATCGCGTATGAGTTCTCCGTCTATGTCATTTCTCCCGAGAATCTCCTCGCGATCTATATCAATTAAACGAATCGGTTGCTGATGATCGGGTTGCAACGGATCTTTTTTATCATCAGAGCTTATGATCCCTCGTGGCAATGTTGTTGGATATTGCATGTAACATACTTGATCTGCTTGATCTATTGCGATGAATGAATCATACTTACCATGTCGTCGTGCTGGATTGACGTCAATTCCTCCCCAACGGTTTTTTCGTATTCCAGGTTCTACGGTTGGGTCGAACCACTGACATTTAAAAAGCATCACCTTCAACCCAACAAGACCGTGATATTCCACTTGTATGATTTGGTGCAAAATGCCGTAGAAATTATCACCCTCTATATGACTATTAACGGAAACGCCATAGTTTTATGTGTTTCTATGTTTTCCGTGTTCGTACGTGCGGAACGTGTCGCCGCGAGTAAACAAGATTGGCCAACACATGACATTTCGTGCGGGACCATTAGCCAAATCTTTTAGCCATGTAGGAAGTCTTTCATCAGAACATTTCACCTGTATGTAGCATAAAAACAAATTAATTCTTTTGTATGCAATTAATTTTAATAGATGTGTACACGAGTACTTACGTAGTCTCTCAACCATGAGCCATAATGTTGAACTTTCATGTCTGTGAGTTCATTTGCATTTAGATGAGGATATGTACCAAGTACTTCTTCATCAAATATCCTGAATAATGAAAATACGTTAAATTTGAATATATATATATATACATATATATGTAAATGATTGAAATTAATATGTACCAGTACGTACCTTTCGTACGTTAATAACTCTTGACAATTTAGTACTATATATGTGTGGACGTGATTATACTCCTCTGGTGTTAACCAATATTCATCGGATTTACCTCCTGTACGTCCAATCGGTGTAAACATTTCAGGAACTGTGCCAAATTGCGGATTATATTGATACATATAGTTTGTGTGATCATCCGTTGCACGTCGTTCTTTCGTTTGAATATGCGACTCGAAATAAAATGTGCTGAAATATGTGATTTCTTCCAGCAAGTATTGTTTGACAATAGATCCTTCGACAACTGCTTTGTTTTTTGCTTTTTTCTTTAAATGAAAGAAGAACCTTTCGAAAGGATACATCCATCTGAATTGAATTGGTCCACCGAGTATTGCCTCATCTGGTAAATGTATTGGAAAATGCTCCATGACATCTATGAAGACAGAAAAACTTTTTCCAATGCACATAATACTTCAGAGATATTGTTTTTCATTACTTTCAAGTCATCACTTTTTAAATTCCTCGAACATATATCTCTGAAAAATATGTTGATTCTGCATAACACATCGTGAACGTTCCGTGGTAAGAGCTCAGCAAATGCAATTGGAATGAGCCACTACATGAAAACGTGACAATCATGACTTTTCAATCTGATCAGCCTCGAACCAACCCACACACCGAGCAATGTCCGATGCATATCCATCGGGAAATTTAACGTCCTCTTTTAAC
Organism: Gynandropsis gynandra; assembly: GCA_036759665.1. Taxonomy (NCBI): domain Eukaryota; kingdom Viridiplantae; phylum Streptophyta; class Magnoliopsida; order Brassicales; family Cleomaceae; genus Gynandropsis; species Gynandropsis gynandra. The sequence goes on along the minus strand of CM071864.1, from coordinate 36,837,288 downwards.
CATTTTAATAATGCCATTTTCGTCGGACCAGACAATCTGAATACCGGGACAGGTGACCTTCCATCTCTTAATTCCAACTCAGGTCATCGATATATTGACTTCAAATCTTTTCTTGATTGTATATTATCCTTGGTTTTACCCACCAGATTCAAAACAATATTTATGATGTTATCGAAAAACTTCTTTTCGATATGCATAACATCTAAATTATGACGTAATATCAATGATTTTCAGTATGGTAGTTCCCAAAAGATACTACGTTTATACCAGTTATGCCATTCACCTTGACCTTTTAGTTTATGATGCCCACGATCTCCACAGCATTCAACCGATTCGTGTAAATCATTCATTGTGTTCAATCTTTCGTAAAGGATTTGTGTTCCGGTTTGCATGCATGTTGCCTTTTCTTTTTGTACCACGTTCTTCCGAAAATGTTTTTTTATCTTTCCGGAAAGCATGGCCACGAGGAAGAAATCTTCTATGACAATAAAACCAACATGGTCTCTTACCATGTACTAGTCGAAATGAATCTGTATCCTCCATACAATATGGACATGCCAATCTTCCGTGCGTGCTCCATCCAGATAACATTCCATAGGCAGGAAAATCGCTAATTGTCCACAACAAGACCGCTTTCAATGTGAAATTTTGCTTAGTACTGACGTCATAATCAAGGATTCCTTTGTTCCACAACTGTGTTAATTCATGAATTAAGGGCTGCAAAAGACATCGAAACTTTTCTTCGTATGTTCTGGTCCTGGAATCAACAACGTCAGAAACATTACCTCTCTTTTTAAACACATCTTGGGAGGCAAATTATACGAAGACAAAATCATCGGCACAGAGAATATTGACTTTCAGATTGTCCATAGGGACTAAAAACCATCCGTGCACAAGCAGAGATAAACGCTTCTCGTTTCATATGCGAACTCGGAAAATATTTCATTGAAATCTTTCCAAGCCTTACCATCGGTTGGATGTTGCATTATACCTTCGACCGTTGAGTGTTCTGCGTGCCATCTCATTGCCGCAGCGGTTTTTTTATTCATATAACCTTCTCAACCTATTTGCTACAGGCATATAGAACACTTTCTTGTATGGTACATATTTACGTGAAGATGGTTTTTTAGACCGAAATCTGCTTGCACCGCAAAACTTGCATTCCAACAAGTCTTTATCATTTCTCTTAAACAATATGCAACTCTTTTTACAAACATCAATTTTCTCATGTGGCATTCCCAAATCTTTTAACACATTCTTTGTTTCATAGTATGTCTCAGGAGCTTGATTATTTTCCGGTAAATATTCCCGAATTGTTTTGCAAAATGAATCCATGCAATTTTCAGCCACATTGTAGTCTGTTTTAATACTCATCAATCTTGAAGATAAAGATAAACGAGACTGACCTTCACGACAACCTTCATATATAGGCTATTTTGCCGAATCCAATAGGTTGAAGAATCGACGTGCATCGGTGTTCGACATCTCTTCATGCGTTTGTTCATTAACAACTCTAGGAAAAACATTTGACACCATTTCCACATATGGATCGGTCGTTGATGCTTCATGAATAACTTCTTCATTTCGTTCTGCTTGTGCATCTTGCACAATACCTCTAACACCGCAATTTTCACCGTGAAAAACCAAATTTCGTAATTTTCAACGAAACCCACCTTATAAAGATGTTTGCAAACAATGTCTTGAATTCGATATTTTATGTTTTTGCATCTTTTGCATGGATATAACATTTTCCCGCGTTCTTGACACAAAGGCTATCGATGCAAAACTCATGAATTGCTCCAATCCGTGTAAGAATTCTTCCGTAATCTCTTCGGTTATAGGATCTTTTCTTCTATACATCCACTCTCTCGATCTATATATATTTCAATTTGAAGAAGACGACATTTTGGTGTAAAATATTTTTGTTATTGATGGTTTGATGCACTCTTTGGTATGATCTAAATAGTGAATATTCCAATGGACATCCATTGGAAATTGCAACGGATGTCTGTTGGAGGTTCACGTGAATTTATTTAAACCGGTGAACCTCGAAATTAATAATTTCAACGGGCATCCATTGCCAATTTTAACGGATGTCCATTACAAATGCCAACGGATGCCCGTTGAAATTCATTCCCCGGCTTCTAACGGGTCTTCCAACGGAAATTTCCAACGGATAAAAGCCGTTACAATCCGTCAAAAATCGCGACGGATTTCAACGGATATAGCAAAGGAAATAATCCGTTACAAATTCATTGAAATTTGTAACGAATTGCAACAGACTTTGGCCCGTTGAAAATATCAACAAATCTGTTAGAATATGTTGCTAATTTTTTCCAACGAACGGATCCATTGCCCCGTTCGTTGAAAACACCGAGTTTTTTTGTAGTGAAGGAATATTGACTACAACCAAAGGAGTATAATCACATCCACACACATATATTGTAAAAATGTCAAGAGCAATAGGTAAAGGTAGAAAATGATGATAATCTTTAAATTTATTACATATATATGTGTGTTAGTATGCTAATTAATATTTGTTTGTTTAACTGTTTTCATTAGAGGATCTTTAATGAAAAATTAATGGGTATATATTCTCGTATAAGCACATATGAACTCAACAAAATGAGAGTTTTTCAACATTATACTTCGTGATTGAGAGATTATGTAATATATACATCTCTAATACTTTCATATATATATATATATATATTAAAATAATATATTTTATAAGCAATCATTCATTTTTATATTATAAGTTTAGGGTTGCAATGAGAGACATTCTACTTGGTTCAGACACTTGGCTAACGATCCTACAAGAAATGTATTGTGTTGACCAATTATGTTAATTTGGGGATACATATGCCATATATACGAGTATGAAATACATATAAGTATATAAAGGATGATAATTTCTATAATATTTTGCACCAAATCCTACAGGTCGAATATGTTGGTTTGATTGCATTGAAGATAATGTGTTTTTAAATGTTTGTGGTTCAATCCAACTATAGGATGTGGTAATAAAAAAAATTGATGGGAAGGAATTGGCATCTACTCGACATGACATTACGCAAACTATAATCCATTCATAACAACATATCAAGCAGATCTGGTATGTTACATGCAAAATTCAACAACATTGAAATATCGAAAAGAAGAGTGGTGCGCCATACTTAAGATTAAACTTTATGGCATTATAAACACAGAAGAAAAAGAAGATCCATTGCAAACCAAAACCTCTGAGCCAATACGCTTAATTGGTATTGAAATCACGAATATATTCTTGCAAGGACCGACATAGATGGTGAATATATCGACGATTAATAAGACGTTGAACAAAAAGATGCAGAAGATAAACATGTCGACGAATTGAATGCATCATTGAAGGAAGACTCGCCAATTGAAGAATCAACGGAAGAACAGTTGTGAATTATGTAATTATAATATCCACGATTTATAATACAAATTTTTTGAATCTTTTATTCCATTTTCAACGGGCATCCATTGGAAATTATAACGGAAGTCCGTTGATTCTTAGAGACTCTCATCAGGACTTAAAAAAAATTATGAATTTTCTCAATTTTCAATATGCATCTGTGGCTAAATTTAACAGATTCTTGGTGAAATATATCATAAATTATGAACGGGCATCCATTGGAAATAATAAGGAAAAAACAACATATTCCCCCCTTGAAAATCATGCTTTAGTCCTATTCCCTCCTCGATTTTGACCCTCATCCTATTCCCCCTCGATTTTCAGTTTTCATCCTATTCCCCCCTTGAAAATCATGTTTTAGTCCTATTCCCCATCGATTTTGACCTCATCCTATTCCCCCCTCAATTATAAAAAATTTGCCTAAAACCCCCTTCGATTTTGACCCAATTTTGACCCAATTTTGACCCAATTTTGATTTTAATTTTGGCCCAATTTTGATTTTAATTTCAATTTTAATTTTAATTTTGATTTTGATTTTAATTTTGATTTAAATTTTAATTTTAATTTTAATAAATCAAGTTAATTATTCAATTTAATTGACTTACTTGATTTGATTTCGAATAAAATTAAGTACGGTTTTTTACTTGAAACCAATTTTAACCCAAAATCGAATCCAATTTTGACTCAATTTTAACCCAAAACCGATCCAAATTTCACCCAAATTAAGATATCAATTTTGACTTGATTTAATCCGAATTTATACTTAATATTGATCCGATAAAATTAAGTACGATTTTTACTTAATCCGTAATTTTGACCCAAAATCGACCCCAATTTTGACTCAATTTTACTTAATTTTAATCCAATTTGTAATTAATTTTAACCCAAAATTTTACTTAATTTTAACCCAAAGTCGACCCCAATTTTGACTCAATTTAAACCCAAAACCGATCCAATTTTAATCCAAATTATGATCTCAGTTTTGACTCGATTTAATCCGAATTGATTATGGGTTAAAATTGGTTTCAAGTAAAAAAACCGTATTTAATTTTATTTGAAATCAATGTTGATTAAATTGAATAATTAACTTGATTTATTGTTAAAATTCGAGTTAAAATTAAGTACGAAATTTGGTCAAAATTAAGTATAAATTGGGATTAAATCGAGTCAAAATTGAGTCAAAACTAAGTCAAAATTTAGTCATATTTAGGTCAAAATTAAAATTAAAATTTGGTCAAAATTAAAATCAATTTTTACATAGTTTTGACTCAATTTTGACTCGATTTAATCCCAATTTATACTTAATTTGGATTAAATCGAATTTTTAATTTATACTTAATTTGGATTAAATGGGATTTTCAATTTATATTTAATTCGGATTAATTCAGATTAAATCTAGTCAAAATTGAGATCATAATTTGGGTTAAAACTGGATCGGTTTTGGGTTAAAATTGAGTCAAAATTAGGGTCGATTTTGGGTTAAAATTAAGTAAAATTTTGGGTTAAAATTAAGTACAAAT